>JALQSN010000030.1:0-333925 GCA_023690525.1 Holotrichia oblita | reverse complement strand
CGGAATATCCGACCCGGAACTGTCAATCCTTATCTTAATCCTGTGTTCAGCCGCACTTTGTTCACAATGAGATATTTCCGATTCCACAATATCATATAAGTTATACCAGTCCTTGCTAAGTTGCATATATCCGGCTTGAAGTTGGGAGTAATCCATAATGTCGTTTACCATTTCGCTCATTCTGCGTGCTTCTTTGATAATCAGGGTTAAATCTTCATTCCGCTTTGTATCGTTCTTCCAATTAATATCTCTTACCATTTCCGCATAGCCGCTAATGAGCGCCAAAGGGGAACGTAATTCATGGGACACATTTGAAATAACTTCTTTACGAAGTATATCCACACGTTGGAGCGCCTGCCCTAATTCTTCCATGGAATGGAGAGCTGTCCAAGCTCGTCTGTTAAGGTGAGTCCGGGTTTGGCGGTCAGATTTCCTTTAGCGAGGTCGTCCACAGTATTTTTAATGATGCGGATAGGTTTTGTAAACCTACCGGACAAAAAGGCGGCAAGCAATGCGGCTACAAAGGTGAGAATGACACTAAGGATAACCAGTTGCTGCCGGTTTACGTCCAGAACGGAATACAGCTCGGCAAATGAACGGTATAGAATGATATAGCTTTGCTGACCATAGTAGACTACCGGGATTCCTATTGACCAAGCAGGTATTGAAGCGCTATCCAAGTATTCGGATGCTGTTGAAGTGACTGTTGAGCTTGGTGAGTGAGCAATAAGTTTCATACAGTTATAAACTTTAAAGCAGGAGGTGTTTCAGCATGAATGTTGGTGCAATTTTACTGGGTTTTACAATCATTCTTTCGGGTTGCTCCGGTAACATTACAGATAATAACGTAACAGGACAAGAGATATCTGGCGGCGTTATCAGAACTGTATCCGTAACTGACGGCGCACACCAGAACATGAGTGAACCTTATCAAACGAACACGAAAATATCGGATGTTATCAATGATCCCGCCTTTGGAGATTATGGACGATTGATTTTTCCGGTGAATACCGGATACTACAGCGGGAATACGTTGGGTGAACTTAGTTTGACATGGTACAGCAACATCGTTCCGGAAAAGACGGTGGAAATAACAAATTATATGAAAAACCATGCCGAGGCAGGAGAAACAATCTTTTACGATATTTATACGGATGAGGAAAAGGCCGCTGATCCGGCAAAAGAAAATACGGGATTGTTTTTCTTCAAGGGAAATTCAGGGGAAAAATTCGCTGTGTGTAATGCCGGCGGCGGTTCTGTCTTTGTGGGTGCGATGCACGACAGTTTCCCCCACGCCTTGGAATTATCAAAAATGGGTTATAATGCGTTTGCACTGATTTATCGTCCCGGTGCGCAGACCGCTTGTGAGGACTTGGCGGCGGCTATCTCCTTCATCTTTGAGAACGCGGAGGAGCTAGAGGTAAGCACTGATGGCTATTCATTATGGGGTGGGTCTGCGGGTGCGCGTGGCGGCTTATCTTGGCTCATATGGCCCTGTCGCTTATGGCGGTGATGATTTACCGCGTCCCGGTGCTGTAATCATGCAATACACAGGACACTCAGACTACACGAAAAACGACCCGCCTACTTTTGTGGTAATCGGCGACAGAGATGGAATCGCAAGTCCAAGCACAATGGAGCGGCGTGTAAATACGCTTAAAAGCCTTGGCATCGATGCGGAATATCACCTATACAAAAACGTCGGTCATGGATTTGGCTTGGGGATTGGCACAAGTGCCGAGGGTTGGTTTGATGATGCGGTCAAGTTTTGGGAGAAGTATATGAATAAGTGAATGCGATATTTGCAATTTTAGAAGTGACAGGGACATTTTGTTTGAACATAAAAAGTATGCGGAAATAAAAACCTTCACGTCAATATCAAGGTCTGGATTCAAATAGCTTTCGCATTTGTAGCGGTAGTGAAATGTGACTGTCACTCTTTCGGAGTAGTATAGCAAATAGGGAGAGGATGAATTGGTTAGCGCATTCATGTTTGCGCTTAAAAAAGGATACAAATTCTAACAATAAGAGTGGTGGTAATCATTATGTATAACCAATCAATTGAAACATTTATACGTGTAGCGGATGCGGGGAGCTTTAACAAAGCAGCTGAAGAACTGTATATTACACCGCCTGCTCTTATTAAGCAAATCAATTCGATGGAATCTAAGCTTGGATTAGAGCTTTTCACCAGAACTCATAGAGGTCTGGTGTTGACGGACGCAGGTGAATCTTTTTATAAAGATATGAAATGTATGATTCGGTTATTTAATGAATCAGTTGACCGGGCAAAGGCTATTACTCAAAGGAGCAATGCTGTTCTGCGTATTGGCACTTCACCAATGACTCCCGGAGAATTCCTTGTGGATTTATGGCCAAGAATTCATACATATTTGCCGAGTATGAAATTTAAACTGGTTCCTTTTGAAAATAAGCCTGAGATTACAAGAGAAGGCATGAAAAATTTTGGGCAAACCATCGACCTTGTCGTTGGAGTCATAGATGAGGTTCTTTTGAAATCACTGGGAAGCGACGCCAGAAATATGTCGGATGAACCGATTCGTCTGGCCGTTCCCGTTCGACATAGGCTGGCTTCAAAGGAAATTCTTACCTTCGAGGATTTGTACGGAGAAAGCCTAATGCTGATTCAGAAGAATTGGAACTATCATATTGACATTTTAAGGGACGATGTTGAACAGAAATATTCTCAAATTCGAATCGTCGATTTTGATTATTATGGGATGGATGCTTTTAATCAATGTGAAAATAATAATGCACTAATTATGACGATTGACAGATGGAAGGATGTTCACCCGCTTTTGAAGGTTCTGCCGGTACAGTGGAATTATACGATACCCTTCGGTATTCTCCACTCAGCCGCCCCCTCCGATATAGTCTGTCAATTTCTGGACGCCGTTCAATATGCACTCAGTGGTTAGTCTTTCAGTAGTTACCTAAAGTTCATACTGCATAAAAAAACGAGACTTCTGTTGAAGCCTCGTTTCAGATTGTCGACAACCGGCTTCTTGACATAGCATTTTCAAGAAGCCGGTTGAGTTTTAGGTGCTATTTTTTTCTAAAACTTCAAAAAATAATGAAAATAAGCGTAAAAATAAAGGGGTTAGCCCATTCTTCCACAACCTATTTGCCAGTTTTTTTAAATTCATGCACGCAAATAAGAGGTTAAGCTCCATCTTAACCCTGGATAAACCTCTATGTTTTGCATAGCGGATACCATGAAGTTCTTTAGCATCAGCAAAGACCCGTTCAATGGTTTGACTTCTTAACGCATAAAGTTCTTTGTTGCCAGTTGTATGGCGTATATCTTCGGCTTTTTCGAGATATTCTTCCCAGACATGACGAACAACGAGCTTCACATGGTTTTTGCTTTCCGTGCATTGTTTGAGGAATAGGCAATCCTTACATTTTTCAGGATTGCTCTTATACTCCTTGTAACCATCACGATTCGTTGTTGAATAATTCAAGACTTCATTATTAGGGTAGGGCAGACATAGCAATCGTAATACTCATCATAAGCAAATTCATGTTTCCTAAAAAGCCCTTTTTTGTCATTGGGCGTTTATAAGGCATAATAGGTGTTTTGCCATCATCAAGAATCATTTTAGCGATAGCGGGAATTTTGTAACCGGCATCAACAATTATATTCTTAATTTCTTCATATTGTGATTTAAGCTTGTTATAAAGCAACGGAAATACAGTTGAATCATGCAGATTTCCGGCAGTTGTTTCAAAATCCTAAAATGTAGTTATTCCTGTCACAAGCTACATTAGCGGTATAAGCAAAAACTTTCTTATGTTCACCCTTATGGAAAACGCCGCAATCGGGATCTGTTGTGCTTCGTTTGATTTCTTTTGCTCCGGCTCGCCGTCGTCTTTTTTTAACGGCTTCTTTCCATGCTTCTCACGGTCTTTTTCTATTTCTTTCTGTAATTCGGCTTCATAAAATTTTGCGGATTTGTCGACCATTACTTTTTGATACTTGTGATTATTAGCATTCGCCTTGATATGAGTACCATCTATAAAGACGTTCTCATCATCAATAAAGCCATGCTTTATGATTTCTGTTATTACTCGTGTAAATATCTGCTCGAATAAATCGGTACCCTCAAAACGCCTTGCATAGTTTTTGCTGAATGTTGAAAAATGCGGTATCTTTTCCGTTAATCCATAACCGATATACCATCTGTAAGCGTTATTAACCTCTATTTCTTTTATTGTTTGGCGCATAGAACGTATGCCAAATATATTGAATTATGTTGAGCTTAATTAAAACTACAGGGTCTATGCTTTCTTTACCGAAAGGTGAATAAAGGTTTATGACTAATTTATGGATAAATCTTAAATCTATTGACTTTTCAAGTTTCCGCACCAGATGTTCATCTGGTACAAGATTATCTAAATTAAGCATTTCAACTTGATATTTATCTATCGGATTCTTAATCCCCATCATATTTATCACCCTTGTTATTATAGCATAAAATATGATATTCTGGGGATTTTTGAATAAATATAGCGTATATAATTGCTGTATATGCGCTAATATTTAACGGTAATGACTCAATGATAATGAAGAAAATGATTATTCGGAACGTTCATGTAAACCTGGTTTTTGATTAAGCATTACGCTTCCTGTTTTGTTTAAGAATCAGCATTAGCTTCTTTATATACTCAAATCCTTTGGCATCGGGATTAAAAAATGACAATGGGGCATGGCAGGTACTTTCATATTCTTTTCCAAAGATTTTCCAGCGATTTTTACTTGCGCCGCAGTATCCCTCTCCGCAATATTTTTTCTGAGGACAAACAGCCACATGCGCCCAAGTAAATTCTTTCAAATCATCGTCCGCTGAACCACTGTTTTCAAAGTCACATACGGGACCGATCCAAATTATAAAACCATCGTTTTCTTTAGACCACTCAGACGCAACCGGTATATTACCAAAACCCTCACCGTTATAAGCAGGAGTCCACAGTACATCATTATCAACATCAGACCAGTCGCATGAAAAATCGTTCTTTCGCATGAAAGCGATAAAATCCAATGCGTTTTTTTGTGCTTCACCCGTGAGTTTTCATTGATAACATCTTCGATTTTTTGTTTAGCCATTGTAATTCCTCCCGATAATATAAATTTCTTCATCCTCACATAATAGTACGTTTTTATTTCAAATTCAATAAAAAAGGCCGTCGAATAGTACAATGTCGACAGCCTGACATCGTTAATCCAATAGGGCTAACGGTGCTAAAAAGTACATTACTTGATTTTCAATTAAATCCGTTCCAAATGTATTTATAGCCCAAAACTTAATGTAAAATAAATTTTTTGCCATGTATTGTTTATACCAATCCGGTTCTGCTTGTGGGCTTCCAGCAACACATATTTCATCTCGTCCTAATAAATTTCTGGCTTCCAACGGCGAAAGCGCAATACCATTTTTATCAGTAAAATAAGCATTATTGTTTGGGTCGAAAAATATCCACTTGGTCATTTCATTAATATGCCGTTGAAACAACATAGGTATCAACATCATTCGGACTGAATGGTTTACAATGTATTGTCCGCACAGTTAAGCCTATCGCAAGACAACATTCTGTAAAAACAATCGCTATGTGATAGCAGAATATTCCGGGCACTCGTCCTTTGCCGAATGTGTAATTTAATATAGAAATAGAATCTTTTGAAATATCAACTTCTCCGCCTCCACCGAAATGCAGGACATTATCATGTACCCAATGCATTATATTTACCGCTTTTGAAAAATCATTTCCGTTTCCTGCAACCTCCAATCGTGAATATTGATTGCGCAACAATTCAAGTTTTGGATTCTTTACATCATGCTCAATAGTAAAATTTTCGCGGCTTGATTCCGAAAAATTGTTAAATACCCTTAATGCTCCCGAGAGTAATAAATACTCATTATTCATTTTATTTTCTCCTGTATAAAATGAGGCTGTGGGAAAACGATAAAAATCGGAAGCGTTTTCCCACAGCCTCTTATCTGAATAACAGCAAGACTTACTATTTGCACATTTTCCCTCTTCAACTTAACTATACCATAACATAATTCAAAAATAAACTTTAAGTTAAATAAAATAGTTGGCGGCATATAGAATGTCGGCAGCCTGACGGGAGCTTGATACTCCCTTTTATGTATGACTACTATACAAGATAAGAACCGCATGAGCTTGTATGTATGCTTGAGGTTGTGTGAAAATGACTTTAAAATACAATTCTCTGAGCCTAAAAATAACTATATTTCAATTGTTTCAGATAAATCATAAAATAAGGATAAACTTATCCCTTAAAAACCAATACCAATTCTTTAGTTCCAACAATATTTATCACTCTCTTGAAGTTGTACACTAAAAAGTGTAACACAGATTTATTCCTCACACTTTCATTATCTCTGGTAAGAAAGTATGAAAACCCAAAAACTCTTTTTACCATCCCAAATGGATGCTCCATAACCTGCTTTCTTTGACGATAGGTATCCATATTAGTTTTGGTACGCTTATCAACTTCCGGTGCAGATTCCTGTGATGGCCTATCTGAAATTGTTTGTCCCTTTTTATTCGTGGTACATTTCTCTTTTTCGCCAAAAGCAGCACATACTGTTAAATTTCTGTATTTTTGAATATCTGATACTGTTCTCATTTTCGGTATGATGTTTTTATTTTCTCCTCAAGTTTTTTTCGCCGTGATATGCCATACGGCTATTGCTTGCTCTGAATCTACTGCCGTCTATCGCAACTACTTCTTTGCCGATTGAGCCAAGGCCACAACATATCATACTGAATTTCTTAAAAGCGCCTTTGATTGACTTTTTATTATTCTTTCTAAAATCTGCCATCGCTTTAAAATTAGGCTTCAATCCATTTAATAACCACATTAATTTTATATTTCTATAACATTCCTTCTCTATTTTAAGAAAGGAACGAATGCCATTGAAATGGCTGTACGCATTAGTTTAAACATAATCACATGGTCTACGGCATTCGGCCTGTTCGTTTGGTATGATGCAATGTCCATCTTTTCAACTATTTACTTTTATTACCCAGACTTCTGCATCAAGAGGCAGCATATTATTTTCACCTTTTTTATATGGCTTACCCCTTCGGTTTATAGGCTAATTATACTATATTTCTGCAAATTCTTATTTTTTCTCTATTTAGTGTAGTCTGGCTTATAATGGACAGTTTATTCATTAGGCATGCTTTTATTGCACTATGCTCTTTTTATAGATTGTCAGCGCTTGAGACAACTGAGCAGGGCAAGAAGTACCCTTATTTTGGCAATCTATTCTTTTGAGTTTGTTGATAACATCATCAATTTTCATCCCTACTATCAAAGAAGAGATGCCTTCAAGATTCGCTTGGCAGCCGCCTGCAAATCTAACTGAGTCAACTGTATTACTGACTTTATTGATTGCTATATCTATAGTTTGAGAACATGTGCCACAAGTTTTATAAGAAAAATATGCAATACTGTTGTCCATTTTGTTCTGCTCGATATAGTTAACAATTAAAGGGTCTCTAAAAAAAACAAACCATCGTTGCGCTGTTTCAATCGGGATAACGTCTTGAAGAATTAAATCAACTATGTACCAATCAACAAAACAATAATCTTCACAATTTTCATTGTTCATAAATTTAACATTATCCAATAAACTAGTATCATTTACAAGAGATGGAAAATCTTTTGAATTATGTATACTAAACTCACCAAAATTGATTTTACCACGCATACCACAGCCAAAACTTGTAAACGTGCCGTTCTCTATTATGCTGTTGCCCTTAAAATGTATCGGCAAACACCACTCCGGTATATGACAAGAATGAAGATGCTTTCTATTCTCAATGAAGTAAGATAAATCTGTATAGTGTTCACCTAACTTGTTAACTAATAAATCGTTTGTTGTATCAATGTAACCAATAAATTTTAGCTCTTGCTCTCTTGTAGGTGTTCCGTTATCGCCGCTATAATTAAACACATAGTGAGCTGGCATAAACAGTAAACCATCTTCAATTTGCTGCCTATATTCATCTTCAAGATAACGCACATACTCATGAAATTTAGATATGTTAGCTGAATTTATCGTACACAATAGCATTACAGGGATGTTGTTATACAGTAATTCTTTCAGATTTCCAAGCACTCGATCAAACTGCAATAAGTTACGACCAAAACGAGTTCTGTTAGATTCTATCGAACTGCCGTCAAGACTTAAAGCAATAAAAACTTTTCCATGTTTCTTAATTTTTTTTATAAAGCTATCGTTTATAAGAGTTCCGTTTGTAACTATCCTAAACCACTTGTCGTAAAAAGTAGTGAGCATTATATCTAAAAGTTCAGGATATAAAGTAACTTCACCGCCGGAGTACTCTATTAGTTGAACAGATGGGAATTCATTGTCCAGAAATGCTCTAAGCGCTTTTATATTGTCAGCCGCGTTTAATATATCCTGTTCTGAGAGTTTATGGAACTTATCTTTCTTCCAATCACAATATGTGCAATTTAAGTTGCACTGGTTAGTCATACTCAAAATTTGAGCTGTGAATTTATTCATTATTGTCACAACCTTTCTATAAAATGAGTTCGTTTAGCTGGGCATCTATTCTTGCTGAACACTGGGCTTGGGTTTAGCATCTATGCAATTAAATGTATATACATAATTAGGTTTAATTCGATGCTCTATTACCTTAACCTCAGTTGTGTGAAAATTTACGACGACGCTGCGGAATCGCGTATATATCTGTATAGAATCTTCTTTATATAAGATGTGTTGAGGTTCATTACGGGTATAATTAGCAAATATTAAATGTCTAATTTTTAGCGCCTCTTTTATATGCTCAGTATAATCTTCCTGTCGTTTTTCTTGATGTGTGCGACGGGTTGTTACACAGTTCAACTGCTTACAGATGCCAAATTCAGTTCCCATAGTTATTTGAAAACCTTGTGACCAAAAAGCCGTAAAATATAAATGCTGTAAGAAAAGCTTAGTGTTTTCTCCAACTTCATCCATCAAACGATGAGTATCATGATTATCTGGAAAAGATATACTAGAAATATATTGACACGTAGAATTATATTCATTTAATAACCACTCTGATTTATAGTCCCACCATTTTGCTGAGTTATATATGTAATCAAAACCTGCACCAGCTAGGTATATATGCGTGTTTGTTGAACATAAAAATGCTTCGCCAACAAAAAGTATATCTGAATTTATTTTTCTAATCTCTTGAATCAACCAAGTCCAAAATGTCGGAGCGACTTGATCCGCCGCATCACAACGGAAACCACGAAAACCTAATTCAATGTAGTAATTACAGACTTTAAGCATATAATCCCATAAGCCTGATTGAAGATTGTTATATTCTAGTTGTGCTAAATCGTTCCACACTACTCGATGACCTATGTCTCGTCCTGAAGCTACCTTAACATTTCCGTTTTGATAACAATAAAAATCTGGATTGCTTTTAATCAATTCGCTATCTATTGCGGTATGATTAATAACTAAATCAATGATTGGACGTAATCCGTTCTTATTACATAATGCTATTATTTCTCTGACTTGTTTCTCTGGTTCTGTGCCCTTATCAAAAGAAAACTCATCAAAACTATAATAATCAGCTATAGAGTATATGCTTTTAGACTTACCTGTCTTGAAGAATGGATTGAAGTATATAGAGTCAAAACCCATATATTTTGCGCGCTCAATAGTTAATTGTAATGATTTGTTATTTTTAATAGACCTCGAAAATACATTGTATATGTTTATGCATTTATTGTTCATATGGCATATTTCTCCTTGCGATTCAGCATAATCACAGATTATGTAAATAACTTCACATCATATAAGACCTTGTGTGGAATCAAAGTTTTAGCAAATCCACTCCACCGAAAATATTAGTCGTAAATCTATTGTAGGATCGATTATTCCCCATCCGGCATGCGTTGTATATGTTTTGCTTTCGGAACAATAGAAATGATATTATCTTTTTCACATTTCTCAAATTCAGTGGCGGAATAGTAACCCCTGTCAGCTATGACCGTCAGTCCTTCCACTTTCATATTCTCTTTCGCTTGCGAGGAGATATTATAAAGCTGCTCCTTGTCTACTGGCTCGCTGGTTACATCAACTGCAACAATAAGATGCTACTGCTATTTGTACATTGTGGCATATATCTGCACCTTAATTGTTCATTTGCATCATCTTGGATTCCGTATCAGTCTCATATATAGAACCATTTTCACGGACTTCTTTATGCACTGCCTCCAATTCTTTTGTTAATGTTATCTATTTTTTCGTTCAACTGTTCCTTTGTATACCTAGGGGCGGCTTCGGAGTTCTCATCATCTTTATCATGTTGGCTAAGAAGCCTAATATATTCTGCTGTCGCTTTTTTATGGTATTCAATACGATTGTTCATTTTCACCTCACTGTAATAAGCCAAGCGGCTGTTACTTGCACGAAATTTACTTCCATCTACCGCAACTATCTTTTTACCAATTATCCCTAATTCCTCACATATCATATCAAACTTCTTAAAGGCTTCCTTTATTGCAGATTTATTGCTCTTCTTAAAATCAGCTATTGTTTTAAACCGTTTATTAACCATATAACTTCAATATTACGATAACATTCTCTCTCGATTTTCCTTGATGAACGTATGCTGCTGTAGTAGCTGTAGGCATATAGTTTAAACATATCTACAGGATTGTAGATTGTATGGCATTCTTCCTGTTTGTTTCGGTTCTGAGTATTTAAATCCCATCGACAGAATATCCATTTTTTCTACAATTACCTTTGATGCCCTTCCCTTACTTCCCCGTCTTATGGCATTTTGTAGATCCATTCGATCACATAGAAAGCCGCAACCCCGGATAAAGCACCGAATACCATACCGGCAAGCACATCGCTGGGGAAATGCATATATAGGTACAACCGTGAAAAACCGATTGCGGTTGCTAAAATGAATGCACATATGCCCCACTTTTTATTGGTCAAATATAAAACAACCGCCGCCGCGAATGAACACGCCGTATGCCCCGACGGAAACGAATAGTCGGCTAACGGCGTTATAAGTAATGTAACGGAAGTATTAATATCATAAGGACGGATGCGGTGTACCAATGGCTTAACTATACAGTTTACAGATATTAACTCAATCAAAAGCGCAATTAGAAGCGTGAACCCGCTTCTCCACTCTTTCTTCCAAAGAAGAAGCATAATAGAAATTAAAATCCATACGAAACCATTATCTGCAAGCATCGTAACAAGCGGCATAACCTTATCAAACAGTGGATTCCCAAAATTTTCATATATATAGTTTAAGATAGTGAAATCTATCCGTTGAATAGTATCTGTCATTAACTCATTCCTTTTTTATTCAAATGCGGAAATGGCCGACCCTTACGGTTTGCAGCTACGAGGAATATGTAAAACAGCACAACTTGCTTCCTGTTCAGCATAAGGCGTTAAGAGCAATTAGAGATTGCTGTACCGCTGCATTAGGTGGTCACATTGAGCATTATGACTGCGGATATACTCATATTTCTTACGACTCTTGCCGAAAGCGCAACTGTCCTAAGCGTCAATCACTTACAATGGAACATTGGATTATAGCAAGGGTGGAAGATGTATTGCCGGTTCCCTATCACCTACCATGTGGTTTTTACGAACAATTTTGTTATTTATGATTTATTGATGAAAGCGTCAGCGGAAACGCTTAAACAGTTATGTGCAAGCCCCAAACACCTCGCTGTTCAATCGGGCTTTATATCCGTCCTGCATACATGGGGACAAAATCTAACTTTGCATCCTCATATTCGCATGGTAGTTCCAACTGGAGGTTTAACTTATATAGATGGAAATTTTCCTGTTGGCAGCAAAAAATTTTTATCCCTGTAAAAGTAATGACAAAGTTATTTCGTGGCAAGTTTTTGTTTTACCTCAAGAAGCTAAGGATTCTATTTCGGTCTGTTTCCTCCGGCATCTGCTTTACAGTATCTCGGTCGTTATACCCATCGAATCGCAATATCAAATCACCGTTATTTTACGTATGGATAACGGTATTGTGTCATTCTCTTACAAAGACTATAAAGACAAAAGTAAAAAGAAGATTATGCTGCTTCCTGCAAGTGAGTTTATCCGTCGTTTTCTCCTGCATGTTTTACCAAGCCAAGTGATTTTAGAAAAATACGTTACTACGGATTTTTATCGTCTGCATCTAAAAAACAAAACTAAAATTTTGTACGAACCTTCTTGGTGTTAAGCTGGCGACTACCATGAAAGATTTATCAACAAAGGATTTGTTATAAAAAATTACAGGCAAAGACCTTACTGTTTGTCCAATATGCTCCAACAGCAAACTCATTTATGCTTCTAGGCTTCATCCCCCATATATGGCAACTTAATAGTTCTTTTCGATGCCCATTTTGGAGAGGGGAAAGCTATATCCTTTTGCTTTCTATTTGTCGATTATATACCATTTCCTCTTAATATTTCTTGATTTTTTAATCTTCACAATAGGGATACAAACCATTTAATCCCCATAACAGCTACCTTTCGCTCCAGCTATCTCGTTCTGATAAAAATAAAAAGTTCGGCTCTGTGCTTTTCAAAGCTCGGAGTTTTTTATGCCGAACTTCGCATTTTTCCTAAGATCATTATAGTCTTGTGAAAAACTTAATTTCAGATTTCAATTATATAAATAATACACTTAAAGAACTATAAATGCAATTACTAATATTAAATACTATCACAGTTCCTTATTTAATTCATGACTCTTGTTAATTCATTCAATATAATAGACTATATTAGCCTCAAGTATATAACTTACAAAGCATCATAACGGGCGAGATGATTATTTTCCATACGCTTAATAAAATCAAGATCAGTACGGTTGAGTTTCTTAGTTTTGCTAATGCCTTAAGATTGACTTTTCATATCTGTAGTCTTCCTGTGGGGACTGTTTGGGGACTAATGTGTTAAAAAGAGACTGTAAAATAAACTTAGATATGAGCTGGATAGCTTATGATACGCTGTATTTAAAAGGGTTTTAAAATTTTTAGCAAGCTACAAAAAGCGATCTGATACACTCTTAATCAGTGGATTGGGGGTTCAGCTCCCGAAGGTGTAGACGGAAACCCCTCAAAAATTTAACGTTTGTGAGGGATTCTTCTATGTATAGAAATAAAAACAGTGTGTCATTGATATAACAATGCGAATCAGCGGTTAAAAATAAAGCATACAACGGCTAGGCGTGTATAAATAAAAGCCAAAAGACCATTCGTGGAACGAACTTTGGAAGCCAAATGAATATGAGTCTTGACTTGGAGCCAGTTAAAGAAAGATTCAATAGATTGACGCACAGCGGAAACTGTGTTGGAATAGAGCGCGTCAAAGAAAGCCAACTTCGCTTGTCCCTTCTTCAACTTAACTGGTGTAGCAACTGAAATATGCAACTGAAATATTATTGTTTTGCTTTAATGACGCTTCCCAAGCTGTATCTTTGTGCACTTTATCAGCAAAAGTATCAAAATTATAAACATTCTCAAGCATCCGTTTTCCAACAGGCAAGTCATTTTCAGAGGCCGATGTGACAGATATTGCAGGCGACATCGGCAATGCACGGTATCGGCTTTGTGAAAATACATGCAATTTGACGCCATAGTAGTACATGTCTTTTGAGCCACAATAGCCTTTATTGTATAGCTCTGAAGCTACCTTTGTGAACTGCTGCGTTTGGCTCCAGCAACAATGATGGGCAGGAAATCTATTAGATACGTGGAAACTTCCAGGTCAAAGTCCATCTCTTTAAGCAATACATCCGTAAGCGTTTCAAATGCATCTGCCAAATAGCAGATTCGCTTATTAAATGCCTGATAGCTTGGCAGTTTGGGAAACCATTTATGAGAAAAGTCTCTTATGAAACGGGGTATATCGCCTTAATCTCAAATTTCTGCTGAATAATCCCCCAAAGATATATGGTTATGCACTCCTCATCGGTAAATTCGGGGCAGAAATTATTGCTTTGGCGTTGGTACCATCCACACTAATGATGTATCATGGTGATAACAAATGGCGCAGTACAATTCTATTAATTGGTTATCATTAGTCATGATTTTAATTTATTACTTTTTTCGCCATTTGTCTTTATTTTTTTCATTTTTAACTATTGATTCATATTAACAGTATAGTAATTAAAATTTATTAGCCAATAAGTTTTAATTCTGAAAGTTATTTTGTATATGACCATCTCATGCTTGGCGGCTAGTCAGGCCACAACATTGGATTTGAAGTATGATTTTACATGAGTATTTTGAACATAAATATGACGGCGACAAAACAGATTTTAATCTTGAATAATGGGCGATGATAATATGACCGTAACAGATTGGCAAAAGTTAAAGCAGGACGCTGCCGAGACGATTCAGGAAATTTAATATGGATAAATTGACAAAAGGCAAGCTACATCTTTCTTGGGACATCTCTTGCGATTTTAGACCACAAACCAACAAGCATAAACATATCTATAACAAGAAAAACCTGCTCAGACAATTGTGGCGAATCTTATGGCTAAATCATTACTTATAGTTAAGGACGAATTATCTGATGCAGAGATGTATCATAGCATACTTCCGATAATTTGTCAGCGGCTAATTTATCCGCTTGCAGAGCATGAGAATATGTATCTATTGTCGTGTCGAATTTTAGAAAATCAAGTAAAAATTAGTCATATGATAATAAGCATTGTCGAATAAGGAAAGCAGCATTGCATGATTTGCTTTCCTTATTTTCATATTAACGATGTTGAATCTTCTGTAGAAAATAAATATTTATTGTGTTAAGATAGAAATATTGAAATAATGTAGAAAATTTATATAATGTTCAGGGGGAATAGAGATGAGATTAGAACAGGAAATGCTCGATTTAATATTAAATACCGCAAAAGAAAACGAACATATTCGTGCAGTATTTATGAATGGCTCTCGTGCAAACCCTAATGTTCCCAAGGACAGGTATCAAGATTTTGATATTGTTTATGTAGTTGATGATACAGCACCACCTTTTAACAGCAAGCAATGGATAACTATGTATGGTGAAATAGCAGTATTGCAAGAACCCGACTTAAACGATTGTGCTTGGGGAGAAAAGCATGACTTTAGCCGTACTTATGGCTGGCACTTGTTATTTCTTGATGGTAATCGTATTGACTTAACTATATGCACAAAAGAAGTAATGCTTGAAGAATATATTAATGACAGCCTCACAATTCTTCTTTTGGATAAAGATAAATGTCTGCCTAAGTTACCGGAATCAAATGACAGTGGATATGCAATTCAGAAGCCTACAGAACATCAATACATAGATGTAACAAACAATTTTTGGTGGTGTTTGCAAAATGTCGCGAAGGGTATTGTTCGTGACCAATTAACATATGCGATGAATATGTATATACAAGTAGTACACGAGAAACTTGAAATGATGGTTAATTGGTATATTGGTGTTAATAATGATTTCTCTGTAAATGTTGGTGCATGGGGAAAATACTATAAAAAATATTTACCAGATGACCATTATTCAATGTATTCAAATACTTATTCAGACAGCAATTATAATAATTTATGGGAAGCAATTTTTACAGCATGTAAATTATTCAGAACGATTGCTCCGTTTGTTGGTAGTCATTTTGGATATGTTTACAATAAGCAAGAAGATGATAATATGATCGATTACTTAACAAAAATGAGAAGTGGTACATTATAAGCATTTTTAACCCTATGACTAGAAAGATATTGACAACTTGATTATAGGTCTTTTCTACGTAATTGTATATCATGTGTATAATAATCTTATGAGTTTAAGAGCTATTCTTAAACTCATTTTTAATTTTAAAAATTAGTTGGTTTAGCTTGACACAAGCGTATAAGTAGGTGGTGGTGCCAAGGCAGCGTAGTCCAGATAGAGATATGGCGTGCAACCAATGCAAAAAATTATATTTAGAATCCGATGGAAAAACATCTAAGCTGTTCAAGTTGTCGGATATGATGGCATTGGGAACGAATGTAGGATTAAAAACGGTGGATTGGAAGCCGGTTATTGGTACTGCCCATCCCAATTGTATGTGTCCCTTATCCGTTATGTCGGAGGGTTTTACATTTGACGACAACGGGGATGTGGTTCCCTTATGATGATAGCAGGAGGTTATAATGAGCAAAAGTACAGAAAAGGCAAAAATACGATTAGAACACCTTCCGTCGTAGAATTAAGCAAGGCCATGCCGTCCAGAGACGAAAAAGCGTATTATGAAAACCCGCTGCATATGCTGGACGCGATGGGATATAAAAATAAACCGACAGCTATTACATACGGCGTCTTGCAGCAGATGGCCACGCGCAACGCGGTAATCGCTTCCATCATCATCACTCGCATTAACCAAGTGTCCACATTCACAAAGCCGGTTCGGTACAGCCACGATCATACCGGCTATGAGATACACCTGCGCGACCCCGGCAAATCGCCCACGGAAGAGCAAAAAAAGATCATCATGGCGTTTGAAATGTTCCTGGAGAATTGCGGCTTTAATTACGACCCGGACAGGGATGATTTTGATACCTTTGTAAGAAAAATAGTGAGGGACTCGCTTATCTACGATCAGGCTACGTTTGAAATCATCCCGGACAGATTGGGCCGTCCCGCAGAGTTTGTCGCTGTTGACGCGGCGACGGTCAGAGCCACTTCCGAAACCTATCAGCCGAACACCACCCTTCCAAAAAATCAAACGGCGAAATGGGTTCAGGTAATCGACGGCTCTATACAGGCGTGGTTTACCTCCTCCGAATTGGCGTTTGGAGTTCGAAACCCCCGGACAGACATCAATTTGCAGCCGTACGGGTTTAGCGAGCTGGAGCAGTTGGTACATCAAATTACCTCCCATTTATACGCCGAGGAATACAATGCGCGGTTCTTTTCTCAGGAGGTACCACAAAGGGCATTATTAATATAAAAGCAGACCCCAACGTGGCGGCGGCGAATCAGGATCAGTTGGAATCATTTAAAAGACAATGGAAAGCCCAAGTTTCCGGCTTGACAGGCGCGTGGAAAACGCCTGTTCTGCAAGTTCTAAACGGAATTGAATACCTGAATGTATCTCAATCCAACCGGGAAATGGAGTTCCAGCAGTGGATGAACTATCTGATTAACATTGCTTGCGCCGTATACCAGATAGACCCGGCAGAAGTCAATTTTCCAAACAACGGCGGCGTTGGCGGCAACTCTCACAGCTTGTTTGACAACGGTACGGAGGATAAGCTCAAAAATTCCAAGGATAAAGGCTTGCGCCCGCTGCTGCGGTTTGTAGAAACCCTGATTAATAAGAATCTTGTGTCACGCTTCAGTCAGGAATATGTTTTCAACTTTGTGGGAATGGACGCAAAGTCTGAAAAAGAGAATATCGAAATGGATGCGCAACGGGTGAAGCTCTACAGCACGGTAAACGAAATCCGCAAGAAACGGGGAACAGATCCTATTGAGCATGGCGATATCATCCTAGACCCTACGTTTATTAATTATATGTTGCAAATGAAACAAAGCGCAAGCCAAAGCAATACGGCGAACCTTCAAGTCGGAGGATACAGCCTCCAAAATGATTTAATGCCTGGCGGTATGGATTTGCAGGAAGAAGACGAAACTGCCGTAGATGCCGAAGACGTAGCTAAATCGCTGGATGATTACAACATCATGGAAATCACCATTGATTCACAGTTCGGCAGCGCTCTTGCGGCAGATTTGAATAAGTCCGACAGGTCCAGGCTGGTTCCTGTGCAAAAAATGGTTACCCGGGACGGAAAGACGTACCAAACTACAGTATATGTTTCGCCGGAGGAAGCTACCGTCGGTTCGAAAGAATTTAAGGAAAATGGTGAAAAAAACATTGACACACAGGGGAAAAGTGCTAATATAGTAATAGGCAAAATACCTAAAGAATCCTTAAAGCATATATCGACCGGGACGTTTAAAGACGGGTACTTAAAAAGCGGCTGTCATGGACAAAAGGGCTTTATATCTCTTAATAATCAAAAGCTCTTAACCGATGTTAGGACATTAGAAAACGGCGTAAGAATAGCGAATGTAGTAGATCATCCGGATGATTCTAAAAGTATGCATCAAGGCCAGACTTTTTTTCCAAGCCATTGGGATGATAGAGACATTGCTATTGCCGTCAAAACAGTATGGCGTAAATATGCTGATAAAATCCCGGAAACAGGATATCATAAGTTTGAGGGTACATACAAGGGAATAAAGATAACAGTAGGATTCAGAGATGGTAAACCCGTTAATGCGTATCCCAATAAAGATCAAAGATAGGAGGTTCTTTGATGACACTAAAGGAAATTCAGCACATAGTTGATATTGCTGATACTTTTGATGATTTAGATAACCCTGACCAAATGGACGAATATTTTGATAATGTGTTTATGCCTATAAAAAAAGCAGTAGCCGCTAACGACAAAATAACAATTGATTTTATTGCAAAATGTAGCAAAGAAAAAATTTCGCGGTTGATTACTGGCGTCAGAGAAGGTACACTTGAAGGTAAGCATCCTGAAGCCATTGCCTTATATAAGCGTCTTTGTAAAGAGTTAGGCGTGGAAGTTGATGCCCGCATAACCGCATGAAATAGATAACAGCAATACTTTTCAACCCCGTCTTAGACGGGGTTTTGAATAATAGTTCATTCTTCGTTAAAGTTGTTCAGTAGCCGGATGATATACATATTAATTGACTGAATCATTAATCCAACTGTTGTAGATAAGAAATATTTTGCATGATATACTGATTTTACAGTGTGAGGAACAAAATTTATAGTAGGTGGTGAACGAAGTGGCACGGCAGCCTCAAAATATTCATGTTTATTTATATAGGGAGAATATTAATAATGAAATAGAATTTGCTATTTTTCAACGTGCCGACGACCCTAAATGTTGGCAGGGTGTATCGGGTGGATTAGAAGATGGAGAAAGTGCAGAAGAAGCGGCATTAAGAGAGTCGTTTGAAGAAGCGGGTGTACCATCAAATTCACGATTATATCGTTTAGAAACAATCAGTTACCTACCATCTAATATTTTTACTGCTCATGTTATATGGGGAAAGGATATTGTTGTCTGCCCTATGTTCTTTTTCGCAAGGCCATTTGACGGCGAGATAGTACTTTCCAATGAGCATGCGGAAGTGAAATGGCTTACCTACGAAGAAGCAGAAGCACTTATTTATTGGCATGACCAAAAAACTGCGCTTTGGGAACTAAACCAGAGAATATTAAGAAATAATCTCACTCGCATATTATAAGCATAATACCGTCTGTAGACCGTCAATTGCCTAGCACATAATTATGTGCCTTTTCTACGTTGGTGTATTATTCTATGAATGAATTTAAGGTTTTCAATGTTGCGATTACACCGAATCCGGTAAATCCTGACGCAACGTGGGAAATCTTAGCAAAATCTATTGTAGACGGCTCGGATGGCTTCATGAAAGCAATGGAAGCCGGATATGAAACGAATATAGGAGATGCCAATAACGGCGGGGTATTAAAAGCGGAATCTTTGGAATCCGCTTTTTCTATTTTATCTCATGCGGTTGGGGACAAGCCCAGAACTTATAAGCAGTTGGTAAAAATAAAGCTGGAAATAGAACGGACTATAAAAGAAGATTTCCGTATCACAAAAATTGAAAATCTTTTGGTTTCAACATGCGAAAACGGTGGTATAAACGTGCAATGTAATATCATACCAATAGAGCCGTTTTCTAGTTTTCGGTGTGAATATAGCTTTAGCGCTTTGATAAAGGGAACCAGCCGGAACGATATTTTATCGGGAAGAAAAGCGTTATATATGGACGGGCAGAGAAGCCTTGAGCTTTTTGCCACCTTCATTGCCTTTGATTTCAGAAGCTATGTGGTTACGGTAGCCGATATGATCGAAGAATTAGAAAGGAATCCGATTTTCCCGGTATATGATTACCATACAGCAACATCCTTGCAAGGCCCTGTCATGCGGGATTGTATGAAAGAAATAGAATTATTATTACATAAGCTTAGTGGAGAAATATGCTATCCTCGGAATGAAGTGTCAACGGATGTTTTTCTGGAAAATAAACAAAGCGTTTTGTACAGCGAAATAAATTTCTATAATCGGGAAATGGTTGTCCAAGAAGCATTCAACTGGCAGAGTCAAACCATAACGGTACAGGAACTGTTGGATTATTTTGAAGCGAAAAGTATAAAAGAGCTTTGCCGATTCAAGCATCCTACTTCTATGCAAGGCGCAGTAGAAAATATTGTATCGTAGGTATATAAAAAATGATATAAGAAAATTTTGCTCTGCCTTTTGGAGGGTTGATATTCTATAATGTTAATGAATTTTTTTATACCTTTAAAAAAATAAATGAGCCATACTATAAGAGTATTAGTCGGATAATATAATATATACACATTTATTTAACCGAATTTTTAAGTCAAACTGTAGAAAGGAAATGTTTTGCATGATATACTGATTTTACAGTATAAAGAACAAAATTTATATAATGTTCAGATGAGGTGACGCCTTGACCGACTTAGAAATATACTTCGATAATACTCAAAAACCGTGGGGAAAGTTATTTTATAACATTGTTTGGGAGCAACTTTCATTTGCAAAAACTTTAAAACTACTTGATTATGGCAGTGGCTTTGGGATAACAGCCAATTACATGGCGGCATTTAATGAAGTCCTTGCAATTGAGCCAAACAAGCAGATGTGCGAAATGAGTTTTAGAGATAACGAATATATGCAAATTATTGGAGGTATTGAAACTCTAAACAAAATCCCAAATGAAAGCTATGATTTAATTATTTGTCATAATGTGCTTGAATATGTTGACAATAAAGATGATTATATTTCGGCTTTTAGCAGGCTTCTGAAAATTGGTGGGAAACTCTCATTAATTAAGCATAATCATGCAGGCAGGATTATGCAAAAAGCTGTTTTTGAAAATAATATTGAGCAAGCACTTCAGCTAATAAATGGAGAAACCGCTTTCGCTCAAAATTTTCGCGAAATCAAATATTATGATTTACTTGAAATTGATAGATGGATAAATTCATATAGTTTTAAATTGATTGATAATTTCGGTATCAGGACTTTCTTTGCCCTGCATCCCGATAATTCAATACGGCAAAATGAAAATTGGCTTAAATCTATGTTTGAATTAGAACTTAGAGTCAGCAGAATGAAAGAGTTTATAGGTATTGCTTTCTATAACCATGTTATTTTAGAAAAAGTGTAAGCCTCACAGTATAAGCATAATACCGTCCATTGACTTTCATACTTACACTACTTGATTATTCAGTTTATCTACGTTGGCGCTTTATGCCATTAACGGAAGCTGGGTTAATTATTATAGATATATTGGTTTCCGCTATCTATATCATTCTGCAACATAGCTCAATCGAAATTTGAATAGCTACCTACCAATTAAACCATGAGATTATTTATGAATCTCTTTTATCAGTACCCTACCCTAAAAGGCAGACTTCGCGTCTGTCTTTTTAATTTATAAAACTAGGAGGAATTTATTATGCCTATCACAACAACCCTGGGTCATGTTTCAAGAGCGGTAGACTTCTTTAACAAAACCAATTTGTTTTTTGCCTTTGGACGACAAACGCCCTGGGACGATGAAGAAGTACCGGATGCACCGTCAACCGAGGCAGATTATATCGAGGAAGCCTTCGGTTACAAGATGGTGGAAAATAAGTATATGGTGATCCCCGATAATGAAAACGGGTCGATACATTACAGGGATAGCCGGTGGTGTATTCTGCCGCAAAATCAGGCGTTCGAAAAACGGTCAAGATGGGTATATATTGATTGTTATGTACGGTATGACGAGCTGCCTTTGTTGACTTACCGGCAAATCGGGGTGTATTCAAACCTTATGCGTGCGGAAGAAATACCGGTTGGCAAGGCTGCGCTCTTGCCGGAAGAGGTTTCGGATACTGGGATACTGGAATTTGTTGACAATCGGCGCAGGGTTACACGCCAGACGGATCAAAGGGAGCATTTTTCATTGATTATAGAATTTTAGGAGGTTCGAAGATGAGTAATTTGAATTTAACAGGTTCTCCTTATTATGATGTTTATGACGCTGAAAAAAAATATACAAAAGTATTGTTTGTCCCAGGGCAGGTACAGCAATCAAGAGAAATGGTTGAAGTGCAATCCATGCAGCTTGATTTTTTGAAAAGGCTTGGCGATACGATCTTAAAAGACGGCAGTATTGTAGAGGGCTGTGGCATTGTGCTTAAAGGAAACAATATAACAATCTCCAAGGGGCGAATTTATTTAAACGGCATCATTCGGGATGTAGAAGAAACTACTATCCCTATTGCCGGACAGGACAAGGAGGTCATCGGCGCAAAAGTAGTGCAATCCATACGAACCGAAGTCGAAGATGTTGCCTTGCGGGACCCCGCGCAGGGATATGACAACTATAATCAATCCGGTGCACAACCGCTTGATGGAAAAGGTAATTATCACGTTGAATGATTCGGAAGCGGCAACCATATACCAGCTGGAAGGCGGGGAGATATTGTCAACCTCGGAGGATAATCCGCAGGATAACCGATTTATTGACATTATGGCAAAACGCACCTTTGATGAATCTGGAAATTACAAAGTCGAAGGGCTGGAGTTGATTGACAAGCAGTTGGCGGATGAACATTCCTTCACCATTCCGGCCAATATCCGAACCGGCACAAGGGTTTTGGAGCTGATTCCTGACGATATGCCGAACCTTGTGGCTAGAGCGCAATTTACAGCAAACGGTATTAAGCGAGCCACTCAAACCACCATTTACAAGGAGTTTACTAATACAATTGTTATAGCGCCTGTGCCTGCGACAACGACAACCGATCCGTTGGCACAGTCTTTCCAGTTTGAGACGGATACTATTATAACCGCTATAGGGATTTTCTTTGCCGCTAAGGATAGCTACAGCGCAACAGTTCAGATTCGGAACATAGTCAACGGATATCCCGGCAGCCTGGTTTATACCGAAAAAATAATAGAGCCGCAAAATATCCTTGTCAGCGCTAATAGCTCTATAGAAACAAAGGTAACGTTTGACGATCCAGTATTGTGCAAGGCGAACGAACAATATTGCATAGTGGTTCTGTCAGAAAGCGCAAACGCGGCTTTGTATATCTCTACGCTAGGAGAAAAGGATTTGATCACAAAAAGCCAGGTTGTAAAAATGCCCTATGCTGTCGGGCTTTTGTTCAGCTCCTGTAATGCCACGGCTTGGACGGCGCATCAATCGCAGGATTTGAAGTTTAAAGTATACTCATATAAGCGGCATCGGCAGTAACCGCCCCGCCCGTATACAAGCGCCCCAAAACCAGCATATCTTCTAATGCTTTTAGGGAGATGTCGATCTCCGTGCTGTCACCTACAATCAGTCCGCGGGTATATATGGTTTTATCCAGTTCGATCTTAGGCAGAATAAAATCATAGTTTATTCTTACGCCCTCCGGCTTGGGGGCAATATACCCCCTGGACATCAGCTCTCTTTCCATAACATTCGTGTCGCCGGCAACAAAAAAACCCATTGATATATCCTGGTTGTCACGCAGCACAAAATGATATTCGGGAAAAAGGATGTCCCAAAGCTCCTACACAAAAGCAATTGTTCCGTCCCATTGGTTGATGCTGATTTTGGCTCTTTGCAATATCCGATAAAGGTCATCGGCCAGTACCGGCGACAATCCCAAAGGCGGCTGAAAATTTAATAGCCTTTACCGTCCCACAATATCGCCTAATATATCCTGCTGTTTGCCGGTGGCGGTATAAATATCAAACTCTCTGTCATATCCATACAGCTTTTTAACATATACTGTTATATAGATATCCTTATATATGGGTCTGTCTCAAACCGTTGCCCCTTTGTTGAATCCTCGGCGTTTGTCACGCTGATCAGGCCGTTTGTAGCAGAGATGATTTTATTTATTTCTCCCGCCTTTGCGTCATGGTCGTATATTTGGCATTGCGCTGTAACATCCACGGTTCCGTCGCCGCCTATTTCGCCTCCTATTGTAACCGACTTGGGTAAATCCCAGTTTACATTGTACTTATCCGCAACAATACCGTTAATAACCGGCGTTCCGGCAACGCCATATAGTGTTACAACACATTTGCTTTTTGTCTTTTTCTTGCGCCACATACCGTTAAGCTTTATGACTCCGTCCAGAGCGCCGCCAATGGCAGTTGCGGGACCTCTGTTGTTGTATACAAGCTGGCCTGTCAAATAACAGTCATGGATTTTATCAGCCATAAGCGATATAAACTCATAATCCTGGCTGTCATTTTCCAAATAAATCTCATCGCCAAATATGCTTTTTGCGCTTTCAAGCAGATGCGCCTTTATTTCGTTGTAGGTGGGCATGTGAAATCCTGCCGCGTCAATATAAGGCCGAAATATCCCACTAGGCTGTCACCTCCGTACCGGGAAGAAACCCGGCGGCGAAGCCGGTTTCGCGTAGCAAAACTACTGACCAGCTTTTTGCTGTTATCTGACAATGACAGGTTGACCTCGCCATAAATTGTGTTTATCATACATTCGGCGCTGTAGTTTCTATATTCCAAAACACTTGAATAATTAACAATCTCTTTCACGCCTGTAGTGCCCAATATTCTTTGGCTTATAATCAAGTCCACAGCGTTTTTATTTTCGTCCCCGCCCAAACGCCCTAATATTTTTTCGAACAAAGGCAAGCCGTCCTCTGTATCCTCCCACCATTCCGAATAGAGCAGCGCCATTCTTGTTTTTATGGCTTGGGTTACGGCTTCGATATCAGAAAGAAATTTGTTTTGTCCCAATGTATAGTCTCCGCTTTCATACCCCTGTGTGCATGTCGTTTATCCGTGCTGTTTTTTTGCATCTTTTCACCTCTACTCTAATTCAATTTGATATTTGGCGCTTTTACGGTGATATCGCCTTCGGATGTGATTGTTGTTCCCGCGGCGGCGCTTATCGTCAAATCCCCTGTACAACTGACATTGATTGCGCCTTTTGTATGAACATTCAGCTCGTTGCCTATGATATTGAGCGTGTTTTCATCTATTTCATAATAAGCGTCCTTATCCTCGTTTCTAAGTTGGATGGTTTCTTTTGAATATTCCTTAACTGCTCTTGGAACGCTTGTTGTTCCTAAAATAGCAATCGCATCAGAAAGGTCATGGCGGCGATTTTCCATTTGTGTTTGAACACCTGAGGACTGCCACCATGCATCAATACACATATCGGAATACTACCAGGCATTCATCGCCTTCTTTTACAGGAAAGGTCAGGCAGTATCCTCCGGCTCTGGGAAACTGTACAGGGACGTCCAAAAGCTGGGGAAGCTGTTTCCATTGATCATTGATTCTTTCTTTTATTGCAGGCTGTACGGTTGCTGTTTGTTTATCAGCGTCAAAATCAATGATGATCCCCGGCGTAGAAACTCTTAGATTGCTTAAAAAGTTTTCTATAGACCGGCGTTCCTGCTCTTGGGGGTCGTTTAACATTTCTCCTACGGTTATTCCCATCTTTTTCACTTCACTTTCTTTACAAAGTAAAAAACAGCCCCAATAAAGGCTGTTTGCTTAGATATATTGAAGTATGGCATAGGGACGCACAATTTGTACGCTTCTTTGTTGTTCTGTACAAAATGATGATAATATACGCATGTTGTAAATTAATGCTAACTGTAGATAATGCTTATAATGTTCATCATTTGGAAGAATAGAATAAGAGATAATCCTTCATATAACTACTGCAATATCCAAAGCCATGTGTTCCGCTAAACAAATAGTATTCTATGGAAACGTGATTCTCTGTTAATAATTCATATAACTTTTGACAGCCTTCTACATTTGCGTCAGCCTCGCCGGTATCTAAAAAAACCGACAATCCGTTCAATTCTTTAACATCGGCGAGCATAATAGGGTCTCTTTCAGCACGGACTTCTTCATCTGGATACAGCCACTTCTGCCAACTATTTTCATCAGCCGCCGAAATATCCACAAATAAAGAGGGGCTGTGTCCTCCGACTTTCGTGAATAAGTCAGGATGATTAAAGGCTATATACAGTGCGGCAAATCCACCCATCGAATAGCCGCCGATATATCGTCCGTCTTTTGACGCGTCTGTATTGAAATGCTCGTCAATATAAGGAATAGCTTCATAAATAATGTAATCCTCGTACATACCCTCATGGATTTTCACATCGGCATTTTCAGAGTTCAACGCTTTTATTATTTCTTTCGTTTCAGCATTAGAATTGAGTCCAAAACTGTTATCAATGCCAAGGGCTACTATTATCATTGGATGAATCTGATTGCTCTGTACCAACTTGTCGGCGGCTTCGGTTATGCCAAATTGATTGATTACAGTATAGGACGAGCCGCCGCTACTGGGTAAATAATACAGTACAGGATACCTTACAGCGTTGTCATAATTTTCAGGCAAGTAGACATGAGAAATCATATCCTTGCCTAAGACTTCACTTTGGATTGTAATTATTTTCAGTCTTTCATTTTGCTCATCATTACTTTTAGTACAGCCATAAAATAAAAATGACATGATTAGCACATAAAATAAAAGTCGTTTTATAATGAATCACTCCGCAGATTGTATAAATTTTCTAACCTACATACAATAAATCAAGTTACATACAAAATATTAATACTATACACATATACACACGAAAAGCCATATATCACTCCATTTTGTCTAAAAAAATCATAGCATATTCTTAAATAAAAAGCTACACTTAGCTCTGATAATTTATCGCATTTTCTCAACCGTATTCGGTATAATGCCCGATTGGGAGATACCCGAAAATTCGGTATACCAACTATCGCCTCTTGTGTCCCCAGTATGGGTAATTTTGATTATTCTGTATACTCCGTCATAGTCAAGCTGTTTTAATGGGCTGTCCCTTTGTGCCTTCTGCATTCTCACAACGGTCAGCGTCATACATAGGACGCAGGCGATAATGATTGATATGCTCTTTTTCATGGTAAACAAATCCTTTCTGTGAGTTAATAAACTGCTTTGATTGTTCCTGAGTGAAAGTCTGTCTCAATACGGTAAATGTTGCCCTCATAGGCGATTTGATGTTGCAGCCGCGACGAGCCGAATATGACATCCACCATCCTTCCGTTCAGACTTTTGGCGGCAAAGCGGTCTATCTCAAGACCGAAGCACTCGCTGTCCGTGCGGCCTGTCAGCGGGGTAAGGTCTATTGTCGGATTCTTCGCGCTGATTCTGACCTTTGCCACAAATACGCGCCCTTTGTCACTGATTGCGTACACCTTGACGTTATGGCGTAGGAAAAAGAACACGCCGCCCCCGGCCAATAGCGCGGCTATCAAGGCAACGCCGATTAACAGCGGTATGTTGGGCGCTGAGTTTTGCGCTTTATCCGGCGCGGATGTGGCTGTTGCCGGTTCGGGCGTTGTAGTCGGCTCCGGCTCGTCTGTCGGGGCGGCTGTTGCATCCGGCTCTGATGTTTCTGTTGGCGCGGGCGTTTCTGTCGGCTTCGGTGTGGGGTTAATTTCTTCGCCGAAAAAATATGCCGTATAAACCGTATCGCCCGTGAGGACTTTGGCAATTTCGCCGTTATACTCTGCCGTCGTGATATATCCAGTCACTACGCTTTTAGATGCTTTTGCCGTGTACTTAGCCACGGCTCGGTAGCTTTCAGGAATGTCTTGATAATCCACATTGACGGTGTGCTGTGCCTCCCATGTCACACCATCAAGCTCCAGCGTTCTGCCATTGTCGGTGATGGTCTTGGGGATAAGTGATAAATCATTACTGGATAAATGCGGATATTCCCGCGTGGCTGAAACGGTGTAACTGCTGTTTTTATAGCCTGCCGCTTCACATTTCACCGATGCCAAATCCAGCGTGATTAACCCACAGTAACCATCCTCCGATTCGTACTCCAATGTCGGAGATAACTGAGCAATAATGGCGTTTAGGTCGTTGCTGTCGGTATTGATTTCCACCGTTTCGGTATGTCGGCGGGTTTCTGTGCCACTTATTTTCTTTTGTGTGATGTCGGTGAGGGTATAACGCCAGCCGTCACGCTCAAAGTTGTTACGCGATATGTCGCTGGGTTTCTCTCCAGTCGTGAGGATATAGGTCTTGACGATTCGCCGCCCGCCGTCCTCGATAACGGTCTGTACATCGGCGGGGTATAGCTCGTTTTTTATTTCTTGCGGCGGCGGCAAGGTTGCGGTATCTGACGATTCAGTGTTGATTTCCTCGTTGCTGCCGCTTGCGGATGGCTCGGCGGCGCTTTCAACCGCCATTGTCTGCGCCGGTTCTGTTGCCGGTTTATCCGTCGAGCCTTCCTCGGCTGCAAAAGCTGTTAATCCACAGGACAACAGCAGGGTACAGACAATCGCCAGCAGACAAATAAGCCGCATAGGTTTGAAACGCAATAAGGGTCGTTTCTTCACATGGTGTTCCTCCGTTTCTTGATATTTTGAGTGGAATTAAAAAAGCCAGCCGTACATATATGGGCTGGTATACCTGTCTTACTGTGGGTTAATGATCTTTGCCTTTGTGGATTAACAGAGGGGGAGGGTCTGGGAGGGGGAGAACGGCAGCAACCTATTCCGGGATGTTTACAAAAGGACAGACTTCCCCCTTGGCGGGAAATATCACCGAGCATCATTCCGATTCCGTTCCCGCTGTCGGTAAAGCTCCAACGCCTTGACAATGGTATCCTCAATCTTCTGCGCGGGCGTCCCCGCCGGAAAGAATCTGCTGATTTTCTCTTTCGGCATTTTGAATTGCTCCACCTGATTAGGTTTTTCTTCTTGCATGATGGAAAGTACAACGTCATCGCTCAACCGCCCCTCGTCGGCAAATTTCCGCATTTTCATAGCTTGAACGTGTGACGGGGTACATTCCTCGCTCTCAATGGCTTCAAACACAGCCTGCTGCGCTTCTTCCGGCAGATAGGAAAGTTCTACGGCGGGGCGCATGGCGATTTTGCCGTTGTCTACCAAGTCAAGCACCTGTGGGATAAGCTCTGTTAGACGAACATAACGGTGAATTTGGTTGCGGCTTTCTCCTACTTGTTCCCCTAATTCATCCAGTGATTGTTTCCCTTGCGACTTAATCCCCACTGGGGATGAAGTTAAATCTGTGCGCTGTCCTTGTCTTTTCATAGCATCCAGCCGCATTTTATATGATTTTGCTTTCTCGCTTGGTAATATAGTTTCACGCTGAAGATTAGCGTCCACCATAGCAATAATAGCTTCATCGCGGCTCATTTCACGGACAATACACGGCATAACTTCAAGCCCCGCCAGTTCACACGCCATCTTACGCCGGTGTCCGCTGACAAGCTCATACCGCCCATCCTCTTTTGGACGCACCACGGCGGGCGTTTGTATAATGAACAAGCGGCTCATCCTACAAGTATGCTTAGTTTTCTAACGCTCATGGTCTTTATTTCTCGCTTGAAACTCTTTAAGGGTACACCGTTTTTCGGGATTCAAGGTGAAGCCCTTATTACCTAATTCGGTATATCCTTTCTCGCCAATTGGCAACGGCTTTTTCGTTATCACCGTTCCAAATCTGCGCCCGATTACACTCGGCCATAATAATTCCGGCTTTAGCCCATCGCGGGAATATTGAATGTCATATGCGAATAATCCCTTTGGTAATGTGGCACGGTCTATCTGATGTTTTGTGAATATGCCTTTAACGCCAACGGTTTTTGCTTCAATATATTGCGGGATTTGTGCGGACATGGCAGACACGCGATAATCAACCTCACGAAATCCGTCTTGCGCCTTTTCCAAATCTGTAATAACTTGCCCTAACGCCGCTCGTGTTTCTTCATTAAATAGGCTGCCCTCTTTATCCATTGTTTTACTGCAAGAGCCGAGTAGATATTTCATATTCTCCGGGGTTATTAGCTGTTCTTTCGGTAAAAGACCGCTGCGGTGGGTGAAGTCGAGTTTTGCCAGCGGGTAGGCGTCCATATCAAAATATTCGGTGCGAAGAATAGTTTTACTATTGCCATAGCTTTTTCTGCCGGTGATAAACGTGCCAAATTCAAGTTCGCCTATACTGCTGAGAGCTTTGACGGCAAGGGTGCAGTCGTTATATTGCGCGATAGTTCTAAAACCTAATGATTGGTCGTATCCGTGTAAAGGTTCGGCGGCGTCATACATTATATATAAGTCGCGCAAATTGATAAGCGTATAAAAGATTTTGTGATAATCATGTTTTATATCTTCGCGGGTGCTATCGTCTGTCGTAACCCGTAAACACCACTCGCCTAACTGACGGTCATCAAACGTGCATATTTTTGTTTCCCCCCGGTAAATGTCAATATTTATTCCATCTAATGACCGGGGAGGTTTTTCAACGAGTGAATATCCCTCTTGACGTACCTTCAATAAAAACTGTTTCGCCAGCATTTTTTCAACGTCATTCATTGTGGACTATCACGCCTTTCAATAAATTTAGCCGTGTCCATCAGGCCGGACACGGCTATGTAATATCGTTCAGTATATTGCTCCATAACCGTTGTAAATGCCACCGGCAATTTGTCTGATTGATGGTATGGTCAATTATCATGCTTATGCAGTAACGAATGAATAGTCAATTTTTTGTAGCTTGTACAAAATTTGTAGGGGTGGATAGTTTTATGCTGAACACGCTAAACCTTGATGTTTCAAGGGTTTTCTTGTGTTTTTGAAAAGTGCCTTTTTGTAAGGTGGTCTAACGAACCTTACGACAGCGAAAATGTAAAGGGCAGCGCAAACAACATAATCGTGCCGTTCAAAAACATCGTGAACGACCAGTATTGTGCCGACATCAGCGTAAAAGTACGCTCACACCTTGATATAAAGCGGAAAAACGGCCAATTTGTTGGAGCATTTGCTATGTATAGCTATATTTATTCAAATATATTTTACCATCAACATGACAACTTGTGAAGTAAATGTGAATAATCAAAAATTCATCTTGACAAACGCACTCTATTGATGTAGATTATATATAATGCACTATATTTGTAGAGTGGAGGTCGGGCATGAGCAAGGATAACAGAGTTGCGGACACGGAGCTTGAGGTTATGAAGGTGGTTTGGAAAAGCAATACGCTTATAACAAGTTCCGACATTGTAAGAGAGTTGAAAATATTGAAAGGATGGAAAGAAACTACAATATATACACTGATAAGCCGACTCGTCGAAAAGGGTTTTTTGCGACAGGAAAAGCAAAAGCAAGTTTCCAGTTATTCACCGGCAATATCTGAGCAAGAATATACATTGCAACAAACGCATGATTTTATAGATAAACTGTTCGGCGGCGACGCAAGGCAGCTTGTGTCTATGCTATATGAGAACAAGAAAATAGATGCAGATGAAATAGAGCGTTTACGGAAACAGTGGGATGGTGAGGACGATGCTGAATAATCTGTTGATTAAGGTATTGCTGATGTCATTTTCCGGTTCCGTGATTGCCTTTGTTTTGTTTATAATAATGCCGATTATAAAAGTCAAGCTGGCAAAATCGTGGCAGTATTACATCTGGATGGTAGTTATCTTGAGAGCAATTATTCCACTTACACCCGAAAACAGTCTTATGAGTGGATTATATGACTTGCTCGAAAACAGCAGCCCAATCCTTAATACTGCAAAAGATCTTGAGATAACCGGGGCGCTTGGAGTTATCACAAATTACATAGGGATAGGATGGTTAAGCATAGCTGTACTTTTGTTGTTAAAAAAGATAATCAGCTATCAAATATACTTTCGTTTCATAAAAGCAAATAGGAAAACTATAACCGACATAAGCATCATACGAATATATCACGAGGCTTGCTGCGATATGGGAATCACAAGAGAAATCGGGCTTTACTCCTATAAGATGATAAACAGCCCTATGTTAGTCGGGCTTTTCAAACCGTATATTGTATTACCTGAAGCTATGCTTCAAAAAACGGATGGCTTGAAATATGTTCTTCTACACGAACTGGCGCATTATAAAAGAAAAGATTCTCTCTATAAGTGGCTTATTCAAATAGTATCATGTATTCACTTTTTTAATCCTGTTATGTTTTTGATTAGAGATATGGTACTTAAAAACTGTGAACTTTCCTGCGATGAAATGGTTATCAAAAAATTGGACAGCCGTGGCAAAAAAGCATATGGCCATGCTCTGATTGACGCTTTAGAGTTTAACGCCGGATATAAACAGCCTGCCGCTGTGTCGCTAATGCTCTGCGAAGATATACAACAGATAAAGGACAGACTGGACGCAATTTCACATTACCGTCAATGCTCTAAGATTATTATATCAATTAGTTTTATTTTGACCGGCGTTATTTGCTTCAGCGCATTTTACGTTGGTGTTTTCAAGAATATTTTCGTAGACTGCACTTGCAACTGCGTTGAAACCTTAATAAAACTGATTGTGTAAGGCTTCTTGTAACTGGTTCGGAATATTTTAAGGAGATAAGAATGCTATGGCACAAAATGAGATTGCAACTATAATTTTTATCGGCGGCATGTCGTGTCCTAACTGTGAACTTCGCATAGAAAACGAGTTAAAAACACTTTCGGGTTTAATATCTGCAAAGGCAAATTACTCGAAAGAAAGTGTTAACGTAGTATACGATTCGTTAGTTATTAAAGAATCTGAGATAATCGCCGGTATAGAACGACTAGACTATAAAGTAAAATCAATCGGTGAAAAGAATACGCACCTAAATAATTCAAAAGATTCTACTAACATGATGGAGATTATAAAGCTCTTGGGAGTTGTAATCGCTATCGTTGCAATTTTGCTTGTAGTAAACAATGTAACAGAGCTTGATTTATCTACGCTCGCTCCCAACACGGGGTACGGAGTATTATTTGTCATCGGTTTGGTAACTTCATTACATTGTATGGCGATGTGCGGGGGTATAAACCTTTCTATATGTATGTCATATAAGCCAAGAAACGACAATAAGCTTTCCAAATTATATCCGAGCGTCCTATACAATATTGGCAGAGTAATTTCGTATACGCTCATCGGTGGTGTGGTCGGGGCTTTGGGTTCAGTAATAAATATCAGTCAAGGCGTGCGTGGTATAAGCGGTATTTTCATCGGAGCTTTTATGATTTTAATGGGCTTGAATATGATTGGTATTTTCCCTGTACTGCGTAAATTCATCCCCCGGATGCCTAAGATATTTGGGAGCAAACTGTATAACGGGATTGGAAAAAACAGCCCTCTTATTATAGGCTTATTAAATGGTCTTATGCCCTGCGGTCCTTTACAATCTGTGCAACTATACGCATTAGGCACAGGAAGTCCCTTGACAGGCGCGTTGTCTATGTTTCTTTTTTCGTTGGGTACAGTACCGGCAATATTTGGATTCGGTGCGGTTAGCTCAATGTTGAGCAAGACGTTCACGGAAAAAATGATGAAAATAAGTGCGATATTAGTAATGATTTTAGGCGCTTTCATGCTTGTAATGGGCTTGAGGCCGAGATAATAGCAAATAGAATTAAGGATGGTGATGTTATGAGCAAAGTGGAATGGTTAAAATGCCCTGTTTGTGAAAGCAAAACACGGATACAGCTACGATATGATACCACACTCGCAAATTTCCCTCTATACTGTCCGAAATGTAAGCATGAAACATTAGTCAATGTGCATCAGTTTAATCTGAATGTTATCAAAGAGCCAATTCAGAAAGCAGAAAGCTACGCTTTTGGCCGATATAGTGTGCAGATTAGAGTAATAATCTTAACAACTAAAGCTGATTTTCAAGGTCACAATGCTAAATTTACATACTTAATAGAAGGGTATATAGGTATATGATATATGCAGAGCGTAAAAAATTAAAACACAAAGTAATGAAAATAATGTCAATCGTTGTTTTAACCGTTACTTTAGCATTAGCTACTATTTGGGCTGCTTTTACGGATGTCATTATATTACGCAAAACCGAAGATATGGTCGGGTCAGAGAACTCTATATCCATTTTATTTGTAGGTAACAGTGATGTGTTTGTTGGCAACCTTCCACAACAGTTACAAACGATTGCAAGAACACACGGCGTTGATATTACATACAAGGATATTTCAAGGCACGCAAACCGCGGTGGGACACTAAGAGAACATAAGGAAAATTCAATTAGCGAGATGCAGAGCGGAAGATTTGATTATGTTGTTTTTCAAGACGACCAAATCAAGAGTGATATAGAGAGATTCTTTGATGACATTCAGGTACTAAGCGATGAAGCAAGGAAAAACGGGGTTATCCCTGTGTTATTTAATTCAGCTTGGGCATCCGATAAAGAACATTTAAACATGAATACCGAATCGTACAAGCAGGTAGCCGATGAAATTGATGTTATTTTAGTAAATGCCGCCGATGCATGGATCTACGTGTATCAGGAAATACCGGAGATTTCGCTAATCACCAGATTCGATCCTCGCGGTCCTCACGCAAATAAAGCAGGAGGTTTTCTGACGGCATGTGTGTTTGCGGCTACATTGTTTGATTTGCAGATTGAGGAGATTCCCAATGATAATCTGTACAAGGGTAGTAATGCTATTAACCTTGCACAAGCTGCTTGGGAGTTTGTTTACTCCTTACATTAAACAAGAAGAATAAATTATGATATAGATGGGAGTGTTTGTATGAAAAACAAAAGAAAATGGATTATAATAGCAGCGATTTTAACAATATTGATTTTAGCGATTATATTTCTTTTTAACAAGAGAGGACAGACGGATATATTTGTGGACAATTCCATACCTCGTTTTTCTGTGACAAGCTCTGCTTTTGAAAACTTAAATGCTATACCCGACAAACATACAGGACGCGGAGAAGATATTTCACCAGACTTAGAGTTATCCGAACTTGTGAAAGACGCGGTATCTATTGCAATTATTATGGACGACCTTGATGTACCATGGAAATCTAATTTTACTCATTGGGTTGTTTGGAATATCCCTGCGACAGCACACATTCCTGAAGGCTTAATTGGGGTTGACGATGCAGTACAAGGAGTTGCTTTCGGACGAAATCGGTACAGAGGGCCTATGCCGCCTTTTGGAACACATCGGTATCAATTTCATGTTTTTGTATTAGATACCGAATTGGCTTTAGACAGTTCATGCGGCAAGGGTGATTTGCTAAAGGCAATGGATGGACATATTCTGCAATATGGAACTATAACAGGTTGGTATCCTCGTAAAGCAAATTAAATTGAATGTTAGAATACAAAATATTGGTATTCGCTATACTTAAAAACACAATCTTGAACTATAAAACATAGTCCTCTGTATTGATAGAAGCCGCGCTGTCCCTAATTTGGGGCAGTGCGGTATTTTATTTTAAATTATGCGAAATACCCTTGACAAAACAGTTCTAAGAATCTTTACCTCTACACAAAAATGCGTAACATCGCAGGTGTAGCGCAGACCGAAGCGCAGAAGTCAAGCGACCTATTTTTGAAATGCCGCTATATGGACGAGATAACGGGCGGCAAGGGTACAATTTTTGCCACGGGTACGCCTGTATATACACTTCAACAATAGCGTAAAAGCCGATAAATACATCAAAAAATTAAAGCAGACACCAAATTTTAGGTATCTGCTTTTTTGATTTTATAGATGGAAATTATTAGCTACATTTGTTGTAGGCTCATGTTTAGCGTCCATTATGCTTATACTATTCCTAACTCTTTTAGCATTTCAAATGCAAATCTCGCATTAGGATATGTAATTGAGCCGCCACCGATTACTCCAATTTTAATTGCTTCAACTATCTCATCTTTATTTGCGCCTGTATCCTTACAGCCTGCTATATGGTATAAAATGCATTCGTTACATCTTGTAACCACTGATATTGCAAGCCCCATAAGTTCCTTATGCTTTTTGTCAATAGCTCCGTCAGAATAAACCTTATCGTCTAAGGCTCCAAAATCTTTGAAAAAAGAATCAGTCTCAACCATTAGTTTATTGTATTCCTGACGATAATTCGATAAATCTATATTTTTCATGGCATCCTCCGCTAATATAAATACTGCACCAAATCCGCCCATTAGACAGTAATGCAGAAAATAAAATCTTTCATCACATATACACTATAAATTCCATGCTGTCTGAAACACTCAATCCGAATTTTCATCAACAAACGGCCACTTCTTACCGAACTGGCGCACAATCAGTTTGAAGTGGTCTTTTGTCATTTGCATGATTAAATCCACGTTATCCGAAATATCATAAAATTCTTCTTTCTCAACCTCGGTGACGATAATCCCTGTTTTACTTCCCCCGAAATAGGTATTCCGACTTTACGAAGCCAAGCGGCGTAACTTTCAAGCGGCTCTGTAAATTCTATTTTTCGCGGTGTATCTCCCAATAAATAATCGGTACTCACTTCAAAAAACTTAGCCAGTTTAACCAAAGTTTCATTGCTGGGGCTGTCGGTGGATTCATACCGCTGATAGTTTCTTTCTGTTACCTCAAAGATAGCCGCCATTTGCCGTTGAGTTAATCCCCTCTGTTTTCGCAACTCCTTTATACGTTCGCCAAAAGTAGCCATAAAACCTCACTCCAATTACTGTGAAAAATATTTTGTAGAAATTTACGTGATAAAAGCTATTTGAAAACTCTTAATACGTCATATATATGTCGTATATATTAAATTAATAAGACATATATTATTCGTGATTATCCAAAGTCACGAATAACTATATTCAGTATATCACAATCAGCATAAAAAAACAAGGAGGAATTTAGATGAACCTAACAAATTCAACAAGAATATTGACCATCAACGAAGCCGCCAAGCGAGTACCGGGGCTATCCAAGTGGCGCATCAGGGAGATGTGCATATCGGGGGAATTGGACACGGTTAATCCGCTTTTCGTTGAAGCCTGTCACCGGTTGGAATATATCGAATATCTGATTGATTGCTTGCAATACGCCGACTACCCTGTAATCTTTTGTCATAATCGTAAACCTCCTTGCGGGCAAACGAAAAGGGTGGCAATATGATTTTACGCTTCTAATTATAGCGCGCATTTATCATGATTGCAGCTCATTGCATATTAAATATTTAAATTTTGAAATATCCTAATATTGAGTTTGCACCAAATCGTTTTCTCTTTGCAATATTTTCCGTACCGTTAAATCTTCTAACGCTTTGGCAAGATCAATTTTGCCTTGATAGACGCTGGTGACACGATATAGCGTACCCTTTATCGTCTGCTCATGATATGTAGTGACAGGCTGTTCATCAGAACGATTTTTTTCTGTTTTAGCTTGCATATGTGATACCTCCCCATTAAATTTGACAAACAAAAAAGGCCGATACACCGACCTTAAAAATCAATCCATATTCACGTATTCAATTATTCGCACCCCGCATATTCGGGGTAGCGTAATTTTATTGCTTCAAAAAATACGTCATGAGTTCATTACAAAAAATGTCCTCCGGTGTATGCCCGTTCGGATTTTCTATTACTTCATCACCGACAATTCCGTTGAAATTATTGTAAAGGTTGAATGCCAACCGTGTCACCCGAAGGGAAGTAGAAGTTTGCCAAGGCTTCGACAGTCCGCCCCAGTCAATCCCTTTTTTCACAAAAATCGTAAAATGTCGTTAATATGCGCCCGTGTCTGTTCAGCAAGCCCTAAAGCAAAAAGAGCTTTGCGGTATGAGTCGCGCTCTGAATTTGTTTTTTTGATATTGTCCACATAGAAATTTTTATGTTGCTCATTTTTAAATTTCATTGAGACCCCTCCATTGAGTTTTAATTTTTATCGTTACATTTCTGTCCACATAAAGAAAACCTTATAATGGACAGTATCTAACGATAAAACTGTTAAATTTATTCAAAATGATTCATACGGCGTTTGGTAGCGCTCCATAGGCTTCTAACCTCTCCCCATTCTTATAGCGAGTCGCACCCGAAAATTCAGCCATGCGAAAGTATCATTATCTTATATTCAGATTACCGCCGTTTAAGCTCACCACAGCTTATTATCCACAGAATGTTTTTCGCTCTTTCCTTTCAGAAGTCATGGCGCATTTGCGGAGTGGCTAACTGAATATAAAATGTGTACGAATCGTTGCTTATTCAATTTTCAAGGTGCATATGAAAAGGTTTCGCTTTCCCCCTCATTTCCTTATTGCTGACTTTTTTTGGATTTAACAACCAACATTTTTATTTTTTTAGAATTTTATTTTTTCGCTTATGTATCGCCTGTTGTAATATGCCTATTGTTCTAGCTTTAGGCTTGTCTCGCATAAACAATTCGCCAATGAGCTACCGCTCGTCATCCGGCAAAGATTGAAGTGCTTCAGCCAATAATTGAAAATCAATTTTTTTATGACCTCATCCTCAATGTTTGCAGATAAATCTGTTAGTAACTCATCAACAGGTATGGCTATGTACGGAGGAGTACCGGTATTTTTACTTCTATGGACGAGCTGCGAAGTTTAGTCCAAAGAACCGGGGTCTGGGGGCCTGTGGTTTTTATTATTCTACAAATCATACAGGTAGTTATACCGATTATTCCGGGCGGCATTACCTGTCTGGCAGGAGTTGTCATGTTCGGTCTCGTTGGAGGCTTTTTATGTAATTATATCGGCAATAACAATAGGCTCTGTTATTGCTTTTGTATTGTCGCGCAGATTGGGAAAACCTTTCTTGCAAAGCATAGCCTCTAAAAAAATTTATGATAAATATATTGGTTGGTTGGACGAGGAAAAACGTTTTGACATAATGTTTGCCCTTGCCATTTTTCTGCCGGTTGCTCCTGATGATTTCCTTTGCATGTTGGCAGGCATTACAAAAATGAAACTGAAAAAATTCATAACAATAATTTTGTTGGGCAACTCTATGGGCAAACCACAGGTACTGGCTGGCTTTATCAACTTTGGATACAAGCTGTTTCCAGCCGATCATTACAGCATAATCTTATGGGATCACGGGGGCGGCGCGGTGGTGGGCTACGGCCCAGACGAGCGCTTTGATGATATGGACGAGGGTATTATGAGCCTAGCCGGGCTTGACAGTGCGCTTGCAAGTACAGAAATGCCCGGCAAATTTGAGTTTATCGGTTTTGACACATGCCTGCTAGCTACACTGGAAATGGCCTGTGTTACGAGTAAATACGCGAACTACCTGATAAGCCTCAGATGAGCTTGAACCCGGCTACGGCTGGGATTATACCTTTCTGAGCAACATTAATGAACGTTCTGGCTATTCGGGAAAAAATATCGGTAAAATAATTGTTGATTATTATGCAGAGTTTTATCAGGATGAGGATGTAACAATACTCTCATTGATTAATCTTGCAGAAGTCGGAGCCGTCGCGGATGAGTTCGAACGGCTTGCAATTGCCGCTGGTAAAGCGCTCACTGAAGGAGAATACAAGACTATATCCAAGGCTCGCAAAGACAGCCGGGAATTTGGTAAGTCAAGCCCGAAGAGCAATGATGGAACTGACATGATTGATATATGGCAGCTTGCGTATAACCTTAAACAGATTTTGCCTGTCGAGTCATCAGGCGTAATTAACGCGCTGGATAAAGCGGTACTTTATCAGCATATGAACAATATTTCCGGTGTTGGCGGGCTCACGGTATATTTTCCATTTTCGTCAACAAAAGAATTGCTGGATGAATACTTACCGGTTTATAGTGAAATAAATGTTTTGCCTGAATATGTGGAGTAGGAAAGGGTCGCCTTATTGCCTTTAAGTAATAGGTTTACCCAGTCCTCTCCTGGAACCGTACGTACACCTCTCGATGTATACGGCTCTCTCATTGCTCCATCAAACAGAACTCTATTTTATTGCTTTTTGTTTCTTCGTATTGTTGTGAATTTCATTGTGGCAGTCCACGCATACAACCAAAGTTTTGCGCCTTTTAGCAATCATTACCTTTTCCCAGTGATATTTGCCTTTAAGATTTTTGACTTTGTTGACGTGATGTATTTCATATTGCTTGGACTCTGTAGTTCCACATAATTCACATTTTTTGGCGGCAAGTCGGCTTTCAAATGTTGTTATGGGCAGCCTATGCACGTTTTCCGCGTCCGATATTGTGTCGCATGGGTTTTGGCTTTTACGACAATCTGAATATTCTGCGAAATAACAACGTCTGTAACCTTTTTTGGTTTCATAGGGTATACCCCATTTACCGTTGCCGTCTTTGTATTTCTCCTTGATTTGACCGATTGTACTTTTATGCTTACTTGCGAGGGTTTTAAGGCAACTATATTCCATAAGATACGAAAAGTAATTTAATGAATTGAAATTACTTGCCAAAGAATAATAATTACTCAATCCTCTTAGTTCGGCATTAAAAGTATTAACGATTTCAAGAGAAGTACAATGCAGTATTCTTGTGCCCTTAATTGGCATTATTACACCACTCACACCTTGTTGAATAATGCCTTTAGTAAACATAAACTTCATTATTTTGTCGTCTAAAGGTATATTTAACTCGACGCTATTGCTTAGGGTGCGTTGGGTATGGCTGCCTTTTACTTTAACCTGATTATTTCTCCTAACCCTTACGTCATAGCCTAAAAACCGTGCATAATCATTGCTATGAGTTATGAACGGTTTTTCTTCGCTTAACTCCATTTTGAGTTTTTCGGCAATGAATTTTGACAACACAGCCTTGATTTCCTCACAGTCCTGCTTACTGCCGTTTACTCCAATAATAAAATCATCAGCGTAGCGAATATACTTCAGCATTTTGTCGGTTTGGGATTTGGCAGGGGTTTGTAACATTACTTTTCTGGCGTATTTCCATTCTTCGAGAAGTTGAAGCCTTTTTTCTTTATCCGCCCTGTTAATCCGTCTTTTGATGTTATAAACGTTGCCCATTGCCTTCGTATATTCTTCTGTGAGATATTGTGCGCTTGGCTTATTAAAATCCTTCGAAATGTCCATAACAAACTTATCCAGTTCATGCAGATATATATTGGAAAGTAATGGAGATATAATACCGCCTTGCGGTGTCCCGCTATAGGTATTATGATATTTCCAGTTTTCCATATAGCCGGATTTCAGGAATTTCCATATCAGCATAATTATCCGCATATCCTTGATTTTCTTGTTTATAGCCATAACAAGCGTATCGTGTTTAATGTTGTCGAAACAACCTTTTATGTCACCTTCTATAAACCAACGTGAGCCTCGGAAGCTTTTCTTTATTGATTTCAGAGCCGTGTGACAGCTTCTTTTGGGTCTGAATCCATGTGAGCAGTCCATAAACAACGGCTCATATACCGCTTCTAAAATCAACCTTAAAACTTCTTGTACTAACTTGTCGGTAAATGTCGGTATGCCTAAAGGTCGTTGCTTGCCATTAGCCTTTTCAATGTAAGTTCTGCGTACAGGCTTTGGCGCGTAACTTTCATCGGCGAGGGATTTGATGATTCCTTAAATTTTATCTTCTCCAAAACCATCTGCTGTATCTGAATCTATCCCTTTCGTAGACGCACCGTTGTTAGCATACAGATTTTTATAGGCTATATAGTAAATATCAGGTCTTATGATCGTCATGTACGATGCCATCGGTGTGCGCTATACAAACCATACTTTTCCCTTTCGATATATCAATGCCCACGCTAATCATGCCGAACCTCCAAAGTTGAATTTGTAATTGTTCTCCTTCTACACTTATTGCAATTCATTTTGTTATTGCGATTCATTTTGGTTCGTGACACGAAAGCCCATCTGGGTTTCAACCTGCTTAACCCAATGTTTACAACTTGAGATGGAGGACAGTTTTATTGGCGGATGCGTTCATCCATAAAACGCCTCCTCAGTCCAATTACTCTCTCATTGTATAAAAAATATGTGCAAATCTCGCATTCCTTTTCTTGGAATCTTGCTTTTACACTTTTATCGTACCAAAAACACCTTCTAAAATTATAATAAATTAATATATATATATAATCACATTTTAGAATAAAAACTTGCAATTTTTACCTTTCTGGCACAGATTTCATATTGCAATCAATTTTACTTAATGGTACAATCATTTTTGATGAAGTGACAAAGTACCTCTTTACCGTGCTTCTGTCGCCCTGCAAGACATCGAGTTGGCGCTCGGTGTTTTTCTTTTATCTTTCACTGTGTAATTGTAATTACTGAAAAAACGGCTCTGGATTACAACCAAAAGCACCTTCTAATAACCGATTAGTGAGATTTACTTTAGCACGTGATGTGCTTAAATCACTCAAACGATGTATTTGGCTCTTTCCGAACTCATTTTTACAGATTATCCAAACTTGGTCACGCCGTGTCATACTATCTACAAGTAACGGCTGATGTGTTGTGCAAATTAATTGTGCGTTATGTGGATTGCTTTCTGTATCTATAAATAATCTTATGATATCTCTAACAAGCGATAAATGTAAGCCATTTTCTATTTCATCCAGAATTAAAACTCCACCACTTTCTAAAATATCATAAAGGTGTGGTAAAACAGTAAAAAGTTTAACAGTTCCTAAAGATTCATTATGAAAAAAATCAATAGATTTTTTACCTTCCTCAATATTTTTGCTATAAACAGCATGTTCGGTTTTAATCGCAACAGTTGTTTTTTTTGTAATTATCTCCCTGTTTTCAAAATCGTCAGATTCTACTGGATGTTTAATATCTTCCTTTTTTACAGATACAGTAAGATTACGTAAAATAGGGTCTGCTTTTTTTAGAACATTTACATATCTTTCTAAACGTTCCTCCGAAAATGATTCTTTTGAATCTGATGGCTGAACACGTGGAGCAGTCATGTTAAGGATGTTTATATCATTAATTGCTTGTAATAAGCTGAATTGCTAATGTGTTGTTCAAAACCTCTGCTATTGCTAAACACAAAGCCTCTTCCTTTACCGCCTTCTTATGGACTTCAAAAGATTTAAACTCTGACCTCAAAAAAATATCTTTATTTAATGAAGATTCAGATTGTCGACAAATGGCTTTTTGGTTCTATAAAATCAAGAAGCCATTTGATTTTTATAAAGTATTTTCTCAAAAATATCAAGAACTGATGAAAACAAGCGTAAAAGCGAAGGGTTTAGACCCTTCTTCCACAACCTATTCGCAAGTTTCTTTAAATTCATGCACGCAAATAAGAGGTTTAGTTCCATCTTCATTCTGGCTAAACCTCTGTGCTTTGCATAACGCATACCATGTAATTCTTTAGCATCAGCAAAAATCCGTTCTATCGTTTGACTTCTTATATGCATAGAGTTCTTTGCTACCCGTGGTATGGCGTATATCTTCAGTTTTTTCGAGATATTCCTCCCAAATGTGACGCACAACGAGCTTCACATGGTTTTTGCTCTCCGTACATTGCTTTAAATACGGACACTCTTTACATTTTTTAGGATTGCTCTTATACTCCTTATAACCATCACGATTAGTAGTTGAGTATTTCAAAATTTCATTGTTGGGGCAGATGTAACAATCATAATATTCATCATAAGCAAACTCATGTTTTCTAAAAAAGCCTTTCTTTGTCATTGGGCGTTTATAAGGCATGATAGGCGTTTTACCATCATCTAAAATCATCTTTGCAATAGCGGGTATTTTATATCCGGCATCTACTATAACATTTTTAATACCCTCATATTACGCTTTGAGTTTGTCATAAAGTAACGGAAACACTGCTGAATCATGTAAGTTCCCGGCAGTTGTTTCAAATCCTAAAATGTAGTTATTCCTGTCACAAGCTACCAGTCTTCGATATCGACTAAATCGTTTTCGATGTTGTATAGCGCTTGTGTCAATTTATTATCCAAGCTGTTATCGAAATGGCAATCTGATATATCCACAGATTGTAATGCCTGCAAGCCATCCGCCAAATGTTTTATAGTGACTTCGATAGGGTTGCGTAGACTGTCTGTTATTTCATCATACAACATTTGCCCAGGCATTTCTGTCATCAAAAGATAAGCTCTATCGTCTTGTTCTTGCCAGAACTTAACCTCTGGTACAGGCATTTTCCCATTCAACCAAAGCAATAAGTCATGCTCACACCGGAAACCATTATCCGCAAGGGAGATTTTTAAATAAAATGCGTTATCTGCGTCATAAAAACGATATATCTGTGCTTGCGAAAGACCTATTGCGCTTTGCTCATACTGCATATTCTTGATATAGTTTTTTATTTGTTCGGGGAGAAGTGCAATTTCCATAATATGCCAAACACCACCTAATGCAAATTTTTTATGTAACTTTGCAACTGTTATAATTCAAAGTTATAAATGCCGCTAACAAGCGAAGTACGAAGTAAATGCTTGCGCTGTTTATTACGATAACGAGTTTGCAAAATCTTAAATCGTTTAATACGACGATTTACATGCTCAATGAAAATTCTAAATTTTCCTATGCTACTGTTAAATGCTTTTTGTACTACGGTCAATTCACTTTTACGCGGTTTCTTGAACGGAATTAAACTAAAAGCATGGATAGAACAAATACCTTGAAAACCTTTATCACCAACTAAAAGTATGTCATCAAGGATATGTATACCGCTTTGCTTGTAAATTTCAAAATCATGCACAGAGCCTTTTTCCTCTTCTACGCATATGATTTTACCAGTAGGCCCATCAATGATTAATAAATCTTTTATTGTATGGCATTTATGCTTGCCGGAGTATGACTCTTGCTGTTTTTTTAGGACGTTCGGTTTCACATTCTGTCACATCAACAATAGCAATGACAATTTCGGTATCATCTTTCAGTAATTCCTTTTTTGATGGTAGCGAAAATGTACCTTCCTTAATCAAAACTTGTTCTACCCACGCTATTGCTTCACAAATCCGTTGCTTGTGAACTCCGCAATCAAAGGCGATATTTTCCATTGTGCGGTAATCGTGATAATATCCTAGCATTATTATCAACATATCAAGAACGCTAAGTTCGCGCTTCCGCCCGCCTTTTTTCGCATTTCCTCATATGCGCGTTCGAGCATGGCAAACATTGCGTCAAATGTTGCTTTATGGATTCCGAATAATACTTGATATTTTTCTTCTGCTAAATTTGCTACTCGTTTTTCATTGTCCATACTAATACTTTACACCATTTTTGAATGTTTGCAAGGTTTTAGGACAGGTTTTATGAGCATTTGCCATAACTTCATCGCAGCCGCTTCGCATCATGCCGTTTGCTGATTGTGATAGGCGATATGTTAATCTCCTCGAAACTGTGCAGGACATCTTTGAAATTTCTGTAATTTAGGGATTTTAGAGCCAGATGGAGAGATTTCTTCTCCGGGATTAGTGCCAACAGCCGTAACATCCGACATCTCACTTCCGGTTCGGCAACTCGCTCTCGAATCAGCTTCTCGGCTTTCGGTTTCTTATAATGATCCCCGGGAGGAATGATATATCGAAATGTATCCATGAAGATGGGTTCACAGTTCTTGGCTAAGGTTCTAATCCGTTTCGAGGTATCGTCATCACCGAAGTAGGCTCGGATAGTATCTGGTTTGGTTAGACGGACTTCTACTTGTAGGATGTTTTCCTGATGCTTTAACTGACTAACCCAGAACTCGACACCGTTGCTGTTGCCCTTCAAGGCGAAGCAGAGCTTCTTGTCGATTTTTTCATTATCATTGTCTTTATCACGCTTTATCGGTGAGAAACACTTAACACGGCCGAGGTTATAAAGAAGCTTTATGTAGTCGGAAGTCTTGGATGCACTGCCAACATCAATATCAGCAGCGATGACAATACGGGATAGCTTGAAATCATCCAACCCATATTCTCTGTTGAAGTATGAAGCAATCTGCTTTTCAAGGGTATCTCGCAACTCTGAAATGTTATCGGAAAATGGTTCCAAAAGCTCATTCAAGTCATCACCGATAATCAATCCGGGATAGACTATAAGCCTGATCTTTTTCTTCTTTTTTCATCGTGATAGACAACACTGATCCCTTTCTTCAATAGGAACTCATCTATATGGCCATAGTCCGTTTCTTCCATACAACGGTCTTTTTTCATGGATCGTTCATAGGCTCTGCTAAGAATACTATCAAATGTTTTCGATTCGATACACAACGTAAGCTCGAATAATTGAATAGAACACTTCATTTGTGGCACATCCTTTGCATTTATTTTTACATTGCAGTTATCAAATATAATACTTTTTATTGAAGTGTTCCCGGGGGATAACGGTTGACGGGTGCTTACGGTAATGGCTACCGTCCTGTTTTATCATGACAGGATACATGGACGTCGTCGAACGTCCATGTATCCAACGTCAACGATATAAGTAATATAAATATCCGCGTGCTTAAACATTTTGGTTAATGAGAGAAACCTCAATATGATTAACAGAGTTCTTTTCTCTTGCCTTCAGCCGTGCCGTCATCAGCGGCACAGTTGTCGTACTCGAATTCAATTATATTAGCGTGGTTTAAAGGAAAATTTGAGAAGAGGTTGACAGTACAATCTCTTCTCAACAATCTGGCTCTACCGACAGCCTGCTCCAACTCGCTCTCTATCATCCAAAACTGGATATTTCTCAACACCTCATCCTTGAATGTCATGAACCGGAAGAGGTACCCGCTATGAACAACATCCTGATGAGGCTTTATCTTCTCATCTTTATCGAAGTCAAGCCCAAAGGTGAAGGCAAACAGCTTATATATCCAGTCCGGCTGATGAGGGGTTCCGATCACATCAATATTTTTACCTTCCAAGACGTTCTTTCCCTCCGTGCTTCCAAAGGTCATGGCGATCTTGTGATATTTTAACTTCAACAAAGCTGTCAGATACTTCTTAAAGGTTATGAGGTCGGTAATTCCTGTCGTGGCTCCGATTCGATCAAAGATAGTGCGATCTTTGTCGATGTATCCCCGACTAAAGAGGCCGCTGCAATCCTGATTGAAAGTCCCTTTATATCGAGCCTTTTTGCATTCATAGAAATTTACCCGTTCTTTGCTAAATACATATTCGCAGACGGTCTTATTTACGGTAGCGGATACGATTATCAACTTAACGCCCTCTTTAAGATCAGCCGGCCTCAAGCAGATGAGGCAATCTTTTGAGGATTCATCTTCCAGCAAATTGTTTTCATCAGTAGCTTTTCGATAGTAGAAATACTCCGATTTACAGAACGACGCCATATCAACCGACATTGATATGGCGTCATCATCTTCCTCACAATCAACATTGGGAAGTGTAATCCATGTCTCAGTCTTTGCAAGTTTAATCGCGCCCCTTATCTCCATCGAAGTATTGATATTTCTCAATAGTAGAGGTGACTTTCGCTGTTCCAGATTCGATCCTATACAGATTAGATGATAGACGTAATAATTCTTCATCATCGAGAATTCTTTTTCCAGAAACGAATTCATCGAACAATCGGCAGGAAGAGATCACCTTATTCAAGAAATAGGATCGTTCTTGAGCATGGATTTTTCGATTCTTATTCTCTACTGAAAGATCATTATTAGATTCTTCTTCAAGATTAATCTGATATCTTCGAGTTAATAAATTCTCACCATATGATCTATCTAATATAATACTTGCCACTTTTTCGACGACGGGACTACAGGCGTTCGCTTTGACCGTGACGGTTGGCAGCGGCTTATGGAGGAAGTGAACGCAGGGCGCGTAAGCGCGGTTATTATTAAAGATTTATCCCGTTTTGCGACCCTGTGCAGGCATTTTTTCGCGGCACGAATATGAACAGTGCAAACTCCGTCAGACCTATTATGAAATGCCTCGGCGCGGTTGCGGAACGGAATAATTGCGCTATTCTTTTAGTCGGGCATTTAGCCATGCGCTGGACGAAAGGCAAGCATCAATTCATCGGCGCGGCGCATACAAATACCAATAATCCGCATATTCATATCGTTTTCAACTCTACGAGTATCGACCATACAAAAAAGTTCAGAAATTTTAAATTCAGTTCGATTGCATTGCGTCGGTTATCCGACCAAATCTGTCTTGAAAATGGGTTATCAATCATAGAAAAACCGAAGCCGTCGAAAGGATTTAACTGCAACGAGTATCTCGGAGATAAAAAGCCGCCGACAGTACGCGGGCAGCTTCAAGCGTATATGGATTCCGCACTCACGAATTGCATGGATTTTGACGGTTTTCTTGCCGCGCTTAAAGCGGCGGGACTTGAGGTTAAACGCGGGAAACAGTTATCATTTAATCTGCCCGACGGCAAGAAGTTTATACGGCAAGACACACTTGGAGATGATTACACCTACGATGCAATTCTCGAACGGATTTCGGGTAAAAGGGTCGTTGCTCCGAAGAAAAAAGTTGTTGTAGTTTCTGCACCTGTTCCTGTGCCTAATGCGAATGAGTACAAACCGAATTTGCTTATCGACATTCAATCAAAACTGCAACAGGGAAAAGGCGATAGTTATGAGCGTTGGGCGCGTATATTCAACTTAAAAGAGTCCGCAAAAACGCTTGTTTCTTTGAACGAAAACGGCATCGACAGCTATGATGACCTCGTTAAGAAATCGTCTGCTGCCTCTGCCGAATTTACCGCGTTGAATAATAAAATAAAGGCGGCTGAAACTCGAATGGCTGAAATAACCGAACTACAAAAACATATCGGCACTTACGGTAAAACCCGCGACGTTTACAAACAATATTTGAACGCGAAGAACCGCGAAAGTTTCTTTGAGGAACATCGTGCCGACATCACGCTTCACAACACCGCAAAAAAATATTTTGACGAGCATGGTTACAATAAAGATACGAAGAAACTTCCAACGATTGCTTCACTCAAACAGGAGTACGCAATGCTCCTTGCGGAGGAGAAAAAATTATACTCCGGCTACCGCACCGCGAAGTCGAATATGATTGAACTTGTGACGGCGAAATCCAACGCTGATAAAATCCTTAGCGTAACGCCGGAACGCAATTCTTCACGCTCTCAAAATCGGAGCAATTCTAACGAAAGATAGACCGCTGACAGGCGGCACAATTCTCAAAAATTTCAACGTAAAAAAGCAGACGCGGAGCGGCTTAACGGACGGAGCAAATTGCTCCGTCCGCGCCGGAGGCTTGGGGGTCGCAGACCTCCAACAAGCTGTACTATGCGTGCATAGTGCATTGCTTGCCATTAATACTTTTTGCCATATAACGTTTTAATAAATTATAAATTTTTACGATAAACATGACCCGTATTGTAGTTAGTTTACAGAAGGAAAGTTACGTCGCTCTTTATTCGGTAAAATTATTTTATCCATATCAACCGTTGATTTATTATTCAGTGTTATTATATCACAAAATTGTGGATTTTCTATATGCGGTTTTTATAAACGCAATTATTTATAAGAGGGCTACCTGATAATTTCGGACAGCTCCTCGCGTGTCGCAGTTAATTCACATTGCGTTCCCGAATGGGAATGTAAATATCCATTCGGCTTTTACCGTTATGCAACCATGAGTGGTCGCGTTCGTCGTAATACTCAAAATCAATTCTCGCACTGTCGTATTCGTATTTCGATTCGGGCAGCCAGTTTCCGAGAATTTGTTTTCAAGTGTCTTGAATGGATTGGACATATTCATCTTCATCAACAAGCGGCGTGGTAAATATTGCGTATAATCCTCCCCTGTATTTGATGACGATATGTTCCCGGTCTTTGAGAAACATTTGAATCTGCTTCATCGACGCCCACGCCGAGCATGTAAGTGAAGCATTTATGTTCCTCGTCGGTGTCAAAACAAACACTTACTTCGCAATGGTGCGACTTCGTATAGGTATGATGCAATGTTGATAATGCCGCGCCGTATTCCAAATTTATCTTTTCCCAAAAAACCGGAATGTCAGAAATTTTACTAACGCCCGGCATTTTATGACGCGAGGTATACCCGACAACGGAAAACGGCTTAATTTCTTTGATTTCAAACTGCATATTAATTCCTCCATGTTTTAATTTTACGCTGTAAATCGTCGCTCTGACAGGCGGCGACGCGGTGACGTGAAGTTGGTATAAAGACGGCGGATAACCGAAATGTTTCTTAAACGCTTTGGTAAATCCGGCGTGGGTTTCAAATCCGAAATCCATTGCCACATCAATAATCCGCTTGCCATGCGATAATTCATACAACGCATATTCCAATTTGCGTCGGGTTATATAGTTCACGAACGGCGTCCCGGTCAGTTCCATAAATACCCGGCGGAAGTGATGGACAGAATAATTAGCCACGCGCGCCAATTCATCTGCTCCGATATTATCGGTTATTATTTTGTCGATTTCATCAATAGCCGATTGAATCATTGACTCATATCCCATCACACCACCCCTTCGCGCTTGGTATTATTATTTTTACACGGTGAAATCATTTTTGCTTTTCCTGTTTAATCATTCTTTACGCGCCCAAATGGTTGCTTTTACATAATCAAGTTCGTTATCGGACAGCGATTCACTTGTGTAGTTGCGGTAAGTTTTCTCGATAGAAAACCCCGATTCGTTCAACCACCCATAAACTTGTTCGAGCGTTGGGATGTGCTTATACCCTGTCGTAGATTCAATTATTTGTTCACCGCTGTTCGTCAGCAGTTCTCGGTGACTTGCCCATGTGCAGATACGCGTTACGGGGTCGTATACGCCGCCGTAGTTCTTGAACTTTCTGTTCGTTCCAAATTCATCGTAATACTCTGAATCCTTATCCGAGCGACCGCTCTCACCCAAACGATTAAAAAATTTATTTGCCGAAACGTCCGAATGTTGGTCGTAATCTAAAAGCAAATGCCAATTGGTACGCAATGTAGCCGCCGCTTTTTGTATAAATGTCCGTTGTGCTTCTGCGTAATCCATATTGGTTTCGATGTTAATAAGGATATTCCCCGCCATTACGACAACATCAAATCCAGTGCCCCAGTCAGCGCATATAGCATTTTATATTGGGAATATCTTTCACCTTTCGATAACAACGGAGTAGCATAAACTCGTCCACATCGAGTCCGGTTACATTATGTCCTGCTTGTGTAATATCCAACCCGAACTGTATCACGTAAATGTAAACACTTTTGGACTGCATAACGGAGCATTTCAACATGAGGAAAAATAAGTTTATAGAGAGTGTCATGTTTTGTGTTCACATTATCTAAAAATTGAATCAGTTGTTTACAAAATGATAAAGAATCATCTTCGTCAAGCCCATGTGATTCAAAAGGAATAGTTTCGCCAATATTATGCAGTAGAGCCAATGTTTCAGCCAATTCTATTGTTTGATTGTGCGTCATACCCTGTATACCCGGCACAGTCCCTTTCACAAATGCAAACAGCACATATACATCGCTATCCGTTTCGGTTTTATAAGTACCACTCAATGTTTGGATAGGAGTCAGTATGCGCCCGCATAAATCCGGGGTCATGGATAACCAATTCAAAACAGGCATATAAAAATCAATCCGTTCAACAAAATAACGGGTGGTCGGTAAATATTTATCGTACACTTTTAGAAAATATTCTTTGCCTGATATATCTACAACACGGTAAGCCGCTTTTGTCGAAAATCCTCCGGGTGTTGGCAAAATAGATTCCGTATGTCGATTTTAATATTAAGTTTAAAGGGTTCATATCTACGCATATTAAGCGCGAGCATTTCAAGTTCATTTTTTTCATTGTCGGTGCGTTGCAAAAAACGAAGTATAAACGCCAATGTATCAATTTGAGCCGCCGTTGCTACATTGTGTAATGCGCGTACATCAATGTGCTCATCTCCGATTATTATAAAACCCGTATCGGAAACCCCGAGTTTTTCGGTGCCGCTGCCTTCCGGATATGACGAAAAATTATCATTACGCATAGCGCGGCTTGTTTTCCAATCGGCAAAGGGAAACGGAACTACCATTGTAAGAGCAAGGCTTTTTGCGTGATGAGTTACATCATGGATAATAAATTCATCCATCATATAAATTTTATCGGCAACAGAAAGATATTCACCGCTTCCCCCGATAACAAGAACCGTTGATATTTTGTTCTTTGCAAGTTCCCTCACGCGGTCAGTAAAAGGTGTTATAGGTTCTTTTTTAATAAGTTCCTTCATCAGAGCATCGCGAATCATAAAATTAGTGGCACTTCGGTCTTCGTCGATAAGCAGAAGCTTTGCACCACCGTCTATTGCTTCAATAATATTTGCGGCTTGCGATGTCGAGCCGGAAGCGTGAGCCGCGGAAAAATCGTATGTGTCGCCGCCGGGTATCCATTTTATAAACGGCGAAATATTTAAACTCGAAACAGAGCGCCCATCTTCCGCAGTTATCGTAACTGCGCTGTCGTCGGTAATGCAAAGCTCGCGCCCGTCACCCACAAAATGATTATATATTCCTGCCGAAATGGCGTTTAATATTGTAGATTTACCAGAATATCCTCCGCCTGTAATAACCGTAACCCCGCATTTAATACCCATACCTTTTATTCCCGATATTTCTATTTCATCTTCGAGTACGCTTTGAAAGGGTAACGCATTGTTCATAGGTAGATTAGTTCCTTTTTCGCGCGGTAATATACTTCCGTTAGCTATAAAAACACAGTATTCATTGTTGCGAAGAAAATCCCGTATTTTATTTTGATTATCTTCAATTTCAAGCGCAGAGCGAAATCCTGTATTATCGAAGTTATTTACAAACCGTTCTGTTGCAATAGGCAAGTCTTTTGTAAGCATTTTTATTGCCCGTTTAAGTTTCCCATGAGGTAGTTGAATCTCAATGCGTACACAAAGACACATTATGTCTGGCAACGGGTCTATATATTTGCAATGATATATAACAGCTCCGCGTCCGTTTGTATAGTCTTTTGTCGGGCGCATTGCGAAATATGCTGAATTACGCACAAGAATTTCGCTACTCGGCGCGTAAATAATAAATTTCCCATTGTCGCTGTCAGGACGGGATTTATTCGCGTACTCCGCGTTTATTTCGTCAAAGTACGGCTTAATTGTTCGTAGGCAAAAGTCAGCCGCGGCGGGAGAGAACTTATTAATACCAAGTTTATCAGCAGGGATAGCAATTGTAACGGTAGGACGGTCGAGAGCCATTTTGTTTGTACGGTCAAACGTATAAGAAATGCCTTCTTGCCAAAAGATAGGCTCACGACGCACACCTATATGTTCACTGTCCTGTTCGCCATTCGGTTTCAAATGCACAACGCCACACTCGCCATCATATATTTCTTTTTGTACAGGACTACCATCTACAATAATCGTATAACGATATGTAGTCGTAGCGGTGTCTGTGATTTGATTGAGATAGTATAAAAGCCTTTTCAAATAAAAATACCTCCGTTTAAATGGTTTGTTTTTACAGTAAATATAACTTTCATATCAAATTCTCCATTTTATTTTAGGACGCAAAAACGCCGCGGACAAGCAGCCTCATAAGAAGCTGCTCATCTGCGGCATTAAACAAAAAAAGACACGACCTTAAATCGTATCCCGCAAAAAGCAGTATTCACGAAAGGTTACTGATTTATGCCTCCTGCCAGATAAGCCCTCCATGAACCCCTCTTTGCAATACCTGAAGGTTAAGGCGGTCAATCCAACTTTTACGTTTTAAAGCAGTATAGGTTCTAAAATGCCCCATTTTTTGACATTACCGCTGTCCATGACGATATAGCTTTGGCGTTTTCCGGTTTCCTGATTATCCTTCACCAGCTTGATTTTATTGTAGGTATCCGCATCAATATCCGTGGTATACTTAAAATCTATCATTTCAGCCCTTGCCGAAATCATCTTGTCCAGCTTCATTTCCTTGATATTTTTAAGTGTCAGTTGTCCAAAATCGTCGTACAATACAAATAGCTCGCCCGTATGAATCAACGTCAAGTCAATCGCGTTGTACATAATATCCATCAGCGTCTGCATATCCTCGCACCGGTTGGGAATCACATATCCTGTCCCTGCAACACTTCCCAGCGAAAGCCCGTAATCGGCGGCGATCATCTGTATGATCTGCGAAGCGGTTTTGCTGGTGTAGACATAGAAGCGCTTGGATATAATCCATATTGCGACGAATTGTATGATGTCCTGTTACACCACTTCCCAAATAATAACGGGGAAGTGTTTCCGGTGGCCTCTTATTTCGGTGTCAATCTTAGCAAACATAACGATTACCTTGAAGAATTGTTTAAAAAGCAAACTCATGCGTTTTTTGAAAAATATTATAAAAATCCTCAATTCAAGGATTGGAAAGATGTGGAGCGCACCCGATCTGAATATTTGGAAATGTGTTCCAACCTAGGTGTTGCTCCAGGTGAGACATTCCAATATGCAATTTCGCTGATAGACAAAACGATTAAGAAAATGCGTGATGATGAATTAGCAGCGATTGAGAAAATGCAGTTGGAAAAAGAAGCGCAATCTGACATTATCGTGTCAGAAAAAATTAACCCGAGATATGGAAATAGTACGGGGAACATCGCTAATGGCGGAAATGCCGCTCTTAAAGACAGAGGGATATATTATAGCAATGACAACGATGGTGGCAAACTATATAAAATCCGCGAAGATGGAACGAGCAAAACGAAGTTGACTAACGGCGTACTAACTCGCCTGTCGGGATATGCAATTTTACCGCTAATTTATCAAGCTCTTTTTTCATATCTTCCGTAACAGCGAATGACATACATGTGTGTGGCAATTTCTTTTGCTTCATACCTATATTAATCACCGCATTTCGTTATAAATTTTTGCATACGTTTTGCATACGTTTTTTTATATACATACTTGTTGCAGGCTTTGCCTGCAAGCTGTTCAGCCGTTTATCAAGCAATTCTTTTAAATCCTGTATAAGCCTGTCAACTCTTATATACATTGCAACCGTATCTTTTGACAAGCCGTATTTTTCGCCTGTTTTTTCGTCTGTCTTTAACTTCGTCGCCATTGGCGACGAAGTTCCGTTTTGCCCGTCGTTATCGGGTTTTTCGGCTGTTGACAGCAAATTTTCAATCTCTGTTATTAGGTCATTTCGCTTGCCTTGTTTTTTGATTGTGTCATAGTGTGAAGCAAGTGCGCTTGCCCGTTCTGAATGGCTTAAATCGGTAAATGAACGCTGTATAAGGTTGCTTTCCGTTACAATCAAGTACGATTCTTCTTCGGTCAAGCCCTCTTTTATCAAACAAGGTACACTTTCAATCCCTGCCTTTTTAGACGCTTCAAGGCGGTTATGTCCTGATAATATTTCATAATGAAAATCATCATTTTCAATCGGACGGACAATTAAAGGAAAAAAAATACCATTATGTTTTATACTTTCAACCATGTCATTAAAACGCTCGTCTGTGTAAAGCTTAAAAGGGTGGTTTTTATAATGATTTAAGTTTTTGCAGTCAATATTAATAATATCATGCTTTGAGTTCTTAGGTCTGTCGGTTGAAAAATATCAAAATTACTCGGTTTTTTTAAATCAAAACTACTCATAAGCCATCAACTCCTTTGCAAAGTTTATGTAGCTCGGCAACGTTGTTGTTTTTTTCATCTATCATTGTCAAGCCCTTACTTTGATTATGGCTTACTTTAACGGATAAAGGAATTATGCTGTCAAATGTTTTGATAAAACTGTTGTAATTTTCACTGACAATTTGCATAACCTCTTTTTGAAAGTTGGAACGGTTGTCAAGCATAGTGATAAGAACGCCTGATATTGTCAAGCTTGAATTTAAGTTCGCCTTTACATTTGAAACGGAATGTAATAAAAGCTCAAGTCCTTTTGCTGAAAAATATTGCGCTTGAACGGGGATAATAATTTCATCGCTTGCCGTAAATGCGTTTACGGTCAATATATTTAAAGAGGGCAGGCAATCAATTAAAATGTAATCATAGCTGCTCTTATGCCTTGCAATAAAGTTTTTCAAAATGTTTTCACGGCTCATTGTGTTTATTAAAATATTTTCAAGCTCTGCCAGTTCAATGCTTGCAGGAATAAAATCAATTCCATGCGCCGACATGATATAATAGTTTTCATAAACATAAGAGTTTTGTTTTACAGACGTTCGGTTTCTTATTTCCTCGTTTAACAATCTTGCTATGTTTACCTCTATTTCATCGGGTTGGGGAAAACCTAGCCCCATTGTAAGGTTAGCCTGTGGGTCAAAATCTATTAGCAGGACTTTTTTTATCCAGCTTGGCAAGAGATACTCCTAGATTAATCGTTGTGGTAGTTTTACCTACACCGCCTTTTTGATTGCTGATTGATATTACTTTACACATAATTTTTCCTCCTTAGAGTTTTGCTTATTCGTATTCTGTATTGATAGAGTGCATAGTGTTGTGAATACATTTAAATAAATACTGTAAAAATCTTTCTTGTTCCGTCTTTTCTTCTTCCGTTAATTCAGGGATTATAAATTTTTCGCCTGTTTCAAAATTGATGTAGTCAATGACTTTAAAATCTGTACTATTGTCAACAACACTTATTAAATCAATCTTGCATCTGTTTTTGTCGGCTGAAATGAAATTTACTTTACATCTGTTATGGTCGAGATAAATTTCAAGCCCTCCGCTATAAAATTTTGGGTCGTCAATTTTTAGGTTGCGGTCTTTGTAGAAAGCCTTTACTATTTTGCGGATTTTCGTTTGAACGGTTCGGGGCGGTTTTTTAACTCTGCTACCCATAATAGTTTACTCCTTTCGTACTTAAATTTGGGCATAAAAAATAGGACTAACTCAACAAACCCTTGTTTTACAAGGTTTTATTAGTTAGCCCTATTATGACACAAGCGTACAGTCATGTATTAGACGAGATGGAGAAGGACGCTGTGCAGAAGATCAGTAGCGTAATGTTTCATAAGAAAGATGACGAAGGGGATGAGTAGGAGTTGCAAGCCAAGACCAGATCGTGGTTTTGGCTTCTTTTTCTTGTTTTTTGCCTATCTTCCGTGTTACAATATAATTAGAGAAGATAGAGTGTATCGAAGATTTTTTAGAAAGGTGGTCAAAACCATGTATAAAACGATAGAACAGATTCACCATGAGTACGATGGACACTGGGTATTTTTGATAAATTGTAAAGAAGGCGAACATCACTCAATCGCTGGAGGTGAGGTTGTCCTTTCAAGTGAACGTAGGGACAAAGTATTACGTGAAATGGCGCAGTACAAGCATGAAAAAAGCGATACCCTAATTTTTTATGCTGGGAAAATTCCTGAAGGGGTAAGTGTGCTGTTATGAATGAAACCAGCGTAAAAATGGATATGTTCGGGGATGCGCTCTTGATAGGTGTAAAATTGTGGGATAGGACTGAAAATAAATACAGATGGGCTTATCTTACTTTTGATACAGGGGCAAGTGTAACAACTATTTCCACCGAAATACTATATCAACTGGGTTATGAACCCTCCGACAAAGAAAAAGCTACGATAACAACGGCTTCTGATGTTGTACGTGTAGCTCAATTCAAGCTTGATAAGATGATGATAGGCAGTATTGAAATTGCTGATATAAATGTGTATGCCCATAAGTTCCCGGAGGAATGTTTCTCTCTTGGCGTGATTGGACTAAATGTGTTGCGCTTTTTTGATATAGAATTATTGTTTAGTAAGAAAATTATCAGGTTGAAAAAGATTGATAACGAAGAATAAATTTACTTTACTTTTCAATTAGCCTCAACTAATTAAGATTTGCTTCAATTAAGATTTGCTTCAACGAGAGCGTCGCTCACTCTGCACTCGGAGCCGACAATGAATGCCTAGAATCCTTGAAAAACAAGGGATTCTGGGCATCAGTATAATGGTCTTGAAAACCAGCGAACAGCAATGTTCCGTGGGTTCGAATCCCACTCTCTCCGTACAAAACAGGAGTGTCGAGCTGATAAAATTCGACGCTCCTGTTTCTTTTTGTCCAAATGTAGAAAATCTTTAGAAAAAATATCGACCGCACATCAGGTAGAATCAAATCTTTTCCAATCTCAATTATCATAACGCCGCCCAATGGACGCTTTTCTATAAATCTTCCAATGCAATCCGTCGCCACGCCGTCACCGCAACGACACCCGCAAGGAAATCTTCCCCTAATAAAATTCGTAATAAATCAATGAATAAACCTAAATTATTCATATGATATATATGTCACCCGGAAAACAAACCAAGAAAGGTAGGTGAATAATCTTGCATAGCAAAGGCTAAAAAGATATACCGTTCCTTAAACATTTCCTATCTTCCACGGATGGGCGATTATGCCAAATGGGGGTATGCAATAGCGGAAGTGCTGGGAATCGGCGGAGAAAATTTCCTTGCGTTATACAAGGAGAACCAAACCAACATAAGCCGGGAACTGCTGTATGCCAACCAAACCGCCAAGGCCATTATGGAATTTATGAAAAATAGAACGGTGTATAAAAAATCCGTAGATTCTTTATGGAAAGAGTTAGAGTTTGAAGCGGATGTACATGGAATCAATACCTATGAAAAGGATTGGCCTAGAAGCGCGAGCGCGTTTAGCAGACAGCTAAACCTTATCAAGATCAATCTGGAGCAACAGGGGTACTATTTTTCCATCAAGAACATAGGTAGCAACAAGGAAATACGGCTGGAAAACCGCAACATCACAACCAAAAATAAAAAATCGAAAGGAAATGATATTTAATGGAAAACAACTCATCTAATAATTCGTGTTATTGTGAATTTTCATCTTCTGCCGAAGTGAATAGCAAAGAAGTTTGGGCAACTATTACTTTCGGCGGCACAGATAGATAAGTAGCCGTTAATTTGGACGCAGGCCAAAATAACGAGGTAACACTTAGCCGGGAAGTAGCGGAACCTATAGAAGAAGCAATTCATACTATTTTTCATTCCCCCGATGGTGTGTTAAAAGTCTTAAATGGCTATCCGCGCACATTAGAGCAGATTAAGGATTATTTCGCAAAAAATGACGCAGAAAAAAATCTACGCTCTGACGAGGTTTATTATGGTTACAAAAGCGATGATGGTAAGGACTCTGTTTCATCTATTCATACAATTCATGGAATCAATTGTGATTTAGATTCTGATTCCTTGCATATGGATAACGGTAGCAACGTAATGCTAAATATTGGTCTACTTTCTTCTTATTAGTCTTGTTCATTTTCTTAGTGATAATTTCCGATTCAAACACTTTTTCTCTGCTTGTACTGTTTTTCTGTTGGCTTTCAGAATGTATTTAATAAATTCATTGTTATTAAATGTTTGGATTCCCTTACCGTTTTCAGAGCCTAAATAATATTCCATCGTGTCCTCTTATTTGTCTGAAATATAAAAACAAGGGGAAGGCATGAGCCCAATGTCATTAAGTTAGCGAAAGGGAATAGAAAAAAACAGGCAATAAGGAAAAACGGAACGGAGTTAGCAAAAAATTCTATATTATTTTTTAGTGGAGGGGCAAAAAAAGGTAAGCAAAGAAAGCAGAGGGGAAATTCTGCTTAAAATGCTATCGCAAATATACGAATCATGCTACTCTGTAAATGAAGCTAACGACCGATTTGGGGCGTGTTTTACGAATATTTTGACGGCCCCGGACGAACAGGCAAAATATTCTTGCAGAGCAAGGCTTCAACGTCAAGCGGGGGTTCATTGGGTACGTATCGCAAAAAGCGTCTGCAAACAAGAACGGCGACAGTAAAATTGACTTGATAAGCGTGTTTTTTGTTCGTCTGAGAAATGACTACGTGCGAGGTAATCATTTCGGTGAAGTTGCGGTTCCAATAGTTCCTTATAAACGCTGTTCCCACCCATAGAGATTAGCAATTCCATAACGGTTCCGAAGGTCTGTTTTCGTTTCCTGGTAAAGTCTGTTTCCTGGTAAAGTCTTTGTCAGGATTTTTCACGAATAATGCCGGAGTGGTTCACATTTCGGTTATGAGAGATGTCAGTTTTTCTTTCACGACATTAGATTATTCATTCATTGGCGCAGCCTCTAAAAAATGTGTTTTTTAAGTGTTGCACCTCATTTTTCGCTATTTGTCAAGCTTTTTTTCATTATTTCTTGTGTCTATTTTTATTCAAAAAAGAGCAGGGTGTTTTTTTACACTCTACTCCTTTTTGATTTTAAGTTTTTTTCTTTAACTTAATGACATTGGCTATAACCCATCCTCTCATAAATACCGTTATTTACAAATTGGGTTAATAAACCCCTTTAATTTTTCGTTTGGTGCTTAAAAGCCTATCGGCGACCATACATGCGAGTTCGGTATCAGTAGTGTTCATCTTGACCTTCGCCTCCTTTCATTGCAGGATATGTTTACATATAGCTATTACTTTCGCCATGTATTTTCAACCTCCCGAATAATAAAATGTCCCCCGAACCAGCTAAGGTTCGGGGGATTTGTCTGTGTTGTTATATAAACAGAATATATGAGAAAAAGACAAGAATATACGATTCCTCCTGTCAGACTTAAAAACATTTTGTAAAAATATCCGTTATCCATTGAATTGTCACATAGCACATGCTATAATATAGAATGTATAATTAGGAGTGTGTGTTAATGGAGACATCCGAACTGATAAAAACAATAAGGACACGGCTTGATATGTCACAGGATGCCTTTGCGAAGGCGATTCATGTTGCTTTCTCGACAGTCAACCGTTGGGAAAACAACAGAACCACACCAAATGCCATAACGTGGGCTTTTATTGCCGACTACTGTGAGAAGAACGGTGTAGACAAGGAACTGATTGATGCGATTAAAGACAGGGAGCAGTGAGATTGCAGCAATCGTTGCCGTTCATAAATAAGCGGTGATAGACCCATTATAAAATCGGAGGAACGCCAGCATGAATCAACCAATACCTGGGACGATGCAATATAAAGAATTTGTTAACGACATAGAACGCGGACGTATTAAGATCCCGCAATTTCAACGCGAATTCGTTTGGTCAAAAGTGGATTCGGCAAAGCTGTTAGACAGTGTGGTGAAGGGTTATCCTATCGGCACGTTTATAATTTGGAAAACGCGGGAGGTTCTGCGTACAATCCGGAATATTGGTGGGTTATCATTCCCCGAAACCCCAGAAGGTGAATTAATTCAATATGTGCTTGACGGACAGCAACGCATAACCAAGTTTGTATGTTGGGTTGACCGGAGCAAAGATTACTGATGATGACGGCAAAGCAACAGACTATTCTGAAATATACGCAGACCTCGAAGCTGATTATGATGAGGATATTATTACAATTGAATTGGATGAAGCTCGCTCAGAAACGTTTATTACGGTTACTGAGTTAATAAATGGCGGTCTCAGTCTTGCAAAAAATATGATGAAAAGTATCACGAAAAACTTGAAGTCTATGCTGACCGCTTTAAGACTTACATTTTCTCCACTATTTCCGTGCCGGAAGCACCGATTGATGTTGCTACCGAAATATTTACGAGAATTAACATTGGCGGCAAACGGCTTTCTGTTTTTGAGATTATGGTTGCAAAAACCTATGATGCAAAACGGAATTTCGATTTATCCGAGAAATTTGACATATTGATAGAACGGCTTGAAACAATCGGATACGAAACCATTTCTAGTTCTGCTGTACTTCAAGCTGTTTCGGTCTGCCTTGCGAAAGAGTGTACCACTAAACACATCTTAAAACTTGATAGGACTGCATTTATTGACGCTTGGGACAAGGTAGCTGATGCGGTGGAAACAATCGCCGATTATTTCAGGACTTATTATCGGATACCCGTTTCACAACTTCTTCCGTATGACGGTTTGATTGTTCCGTTTACATATTTCTTTTATAATCACAAGGGCAAACCGGATGCAAGCCAAGAAAAATACTTGCGTGACTATTTTTGGCGTGTTGTGTTAAACTCACGCTTTTCCAGTGGTGTTGAAGGTAAAATCGCACAGGATATAGAGCGGGTTGATAAAATACTTGCAGGGGAATTGCCTGTTTATGACGTGGGTGTTGATATATCGACGGCTGCAATAAACAGCAATGGATATTTTAGGGTAAGTTCAGCTTATATAAAGGGATTGCTTTGTATTCTTACACACAAACAGCCTAAATCATTTAGGGATAACGCTATAGTTACAGTTGATAATCGTTGGTTAAAACAAGCCAACAGTAAGAATTACCACCACTTTTTCCCACGGGCTTATTTGCGAAAGCGCGGCGAAGATGAATTTTATATTAACCATATCGCCAATATAACTATCGTTGATGATTTCTTAAATAAATACCAGATTAGAGACTATGCACCATCAGTGTACATGAAAAAGTTCGCAATCAGCAACGAGTCAATTGATGAAGCGATGAAAAGTCATTTAATAGGTGACCTTGAAGAGTTCGGCGTTTGGGACGATGACTATGACACCTTTTATGAAAAGCGCTTGGAACTTTTCAGCCGTGAATTGAAAAGGCGCATTATCCCGACGGAGAAGGATGTGCTAAAGCGGGCGGATGGTGATGAGTGATATAGTGGAATCAAACCTTACGATGGAAGGGCGATTGAAAAATGGGAAATAAGAAAAAAATAAAATCCGATTTAGCTGAAAATGTAGCGTTAGGAGCAAATGCAGAAACGCTTGGTCGCTTTAGTGAAGCGGGTAAGCAATTTAAGGTTGCTTATGATGGCGTTGACAATGAAACCGGGCAAACGCTTCATCAAGGGTTAAAGAAAATATCGCAAGGTAAAGTAAATCCGGAATATCAAGAAACCAATATCAACCAACAAGCGGGTTATTCGGCAGAAGTTCTCGATACGGCAAAGCAAAATGCTGAAAATATTAAAAAGAGCAGCAAAAACCGTGTAACCCGAACTGACGATATTGGGCGTGTAAATGATACAAAAGCTGACCAAGTTACATTAGACCAATTCGGTAATGTCGTTGAAGGTTCAGAAGTTCAAGTAAAATTTCTCGGATATGACAAAAAGGGTAATTTAGAATTCATAAAGAAAGTAAGTGGTAAAGATTATTCCGAACATTACCCTGACGGGAATTTTCGAGTTCCTTCGGATCAGTTTGACGCCATAAAAGCAGGATTAAAAGAAAAGATTGAAGCATTAGAAAAACAATCGCCTCTTACACCTGAAAAGCAAAGACAACTTGAATATCTGAAGAAGGTTGACAAAAACCTTCAAAGGCTAAGGTTTCAAAAACAGAAGCAGTTGAAACACGAATAAATCCCGAAAAAGTTACAGCCAAAGAGATTTTGAAAACATCTCACGAAGCTGCATTTGAAGTAGCTAAGATTGGCGTGGCAGTTGGTGGTGGCATTTCCGTAATAACGAATACAATATCCGTCTTAAAAGGCGATAAGGAACCCGGCGAGGCAGCACTTGACGTTACTAAAGATACCACTGTCGCCGGAGCAACAAGTTATGCCACCGGTTTTGCGAATACCGCTCTTGCGAGCGTTATGAAAAATTCGACAAATGAGTTAGTGCGTTCATTAGGTAAAGCTAATGCACCGGCGTATATTATTCAGACTGCAATATCCACCACAAAATCGCTCGGTAGACTTTGTAATGGGGATATTACTGTAAATGAGTTCTTTTTGGAAATCGGAAAAAATGGAACGGGCTTATTGGCTTCTGTACAAGGTGCGGTTGCTGGTGGTGTAGCAGCGGGAGCGGTAGGTGTTACCGGAATTGCTGCAACAGTAGCTGCGCCATTGATTGGCGGTTTAGTAGGTGCGCTTATGTGCGGAGTGATATACGACTATACGATAGGTATGCGTATATTAAACGAGGAGATTGATGAGTTTACAAATCAACTGAATATTGAAATTGCTCTGCTCAAAGAATATCATGCACGTTTAATGAGTTTGGACATAGATAAATATAAACGTGATACTCAAAATTACGCTGTCGTATCAGATTTTCTTGATGACGAGCATAGTAAGCAAGATTTCAATGCAATGTTAAGGGCGACTTATGCGTATATGGATATACCTTGTCCTTGGGGCGATAGTACGTTTGACGACTTTATGAATGATAAAGAAAGGGTGTTGACATTTGGATAGATTCGTTTGTACAAAGTGCGGAGCTTGTTGTCGCAACCTTGATAAGTCAATTCATTTTGCAGAATTGGACAAGGGCGACGGTGTATGTAAACACTTAGATGAGCAAAATAATTTATGCACAATATACGAGAATCGACCTTTGCTTTGTAATGTTGAACTGGCATATGAAGAGCATTTCGCCACATTAATGAGCCGGGATGAATATTTTACGGCAAATTCACAAGCGTGTGAAACGCTAAGAAATTTGAGAAAGAATTAGGGGGCTTCTATTATGGCATTACCAATTATTCTTGGAGTAGCAGCCGCTGGTGCAGCAGCTGGTGGGATTGGTGCGGGCATCCACGGTGGCGTTAAAATGAAAGAAGCTACTGATACAATGAAATCCGCAAAAGAGAGACACGAAAATAATTTACAGAGATTTGAAAAAGCAAATATATCCGCAAGCACAGTAATGGATAATTTGGGGAAAAAGAAATGAAGATACTTGCGAGCTTCGAGGAGTTTTCAAACGTATGGGAAAAAATTCACAATAAACCGAATTTCAAATCGCTTGAAAGAGGCAATGTAAGTATCACTCAATATTCTCCCAATGAGTTAAAAGAGGTATCGGTTGGAGCGGGTGTGATTCTTGGCGGACTTGGCGGTGTAGCGGTAGGCACAGCCGGTGGATTCGCCGCTGCTGGGGCTACAACTGCTGCTGTTATGGCTCTTGGTACAGCTTCAACCGGAACAGCAATCGCCTCGCTTTCCGGCGTTGCGGCAACTAATGCTGCACTCGCTGCTCTCGGTGGAGGTGCAATAGCCGCAGGCGGTGGAGGTATGGCTCTTGGTACCACTATTCTCGGAGCATCTACACTTGGCGTTGGATTACTTATAGGCGGCGTGATTTTTTCAATCTCTGGTAATGCTGTTTCAAGTAAGGCAGATAAAGCTTACGACCAGATGAAGGAAGCAGAGAAAGTCATAAACGATATTTGCGCTTATTTGAAGGACTTGAGAACAGTATCGCAAAAATATTACGAAACTTTGCTAAAAGTGAGTAAAAAATATGATGAGTGGTTTGATTCATTGAAGGAAACGGTCAATGCTAAAACCGACTGGCAAACATTTTTGGAACAGGAAAAGATGGATGCCGAAAATACAGTGTTAGCCGTCGGCCTGCTTTACGAAATGTGTAAAGTAAAACTCGTTCTGGCTTCAAAAAACGATAAAGAAAAAAATGTGATTAACTATAAAGACATCGAAGCAGCAACGAATAAAGCGGTAGGATTTTTGTCGTAATCATCTTTACAGTCGGGAGGGTGATAAAACATGAGCGAAACATTAGTTTATATTTACGCAATGACTCATGATACCGGCTTTGCTCCTTGCATTCGGAATAATTGGCTTACCCTCGCCTGTTGTATAGGTGGTATAAAAGGTGGGATGCGTAAATCCGCGGCAAATGAATTTTTTGCTGGGAATAATATCTATCTACTCGGTCTTTGCGGCGGTGTCCTTGCGAAGACAAGTAAAATGAAATATTGGCCGGTATATTTAGCCAAGATCGACAAAGTTATCGAAATGACTGAATATTACGCCGAAAGCGGTCAGGCGACAGACCGGAAAGACGATGTGTATAAGGTTATAAACGGCGAATTAAAACATAAAGGAAATAACCTCCCGCATTCGGAATCGGAATATACTCAAACAAAGGATATAGGCGGACAATATGTGTTGTGCTCAAGTCAATTTACTTATTGGGGCGATAAATGCGGCGAGTCTGGCAGTGAAATAGAAGAAATATACAGTAGTCAGTTCTGTAACAGAACTGACGGCAAAAAAGGCATTCGTGACCGCAGAGGGTTTCGCGGATATATAGTTGAGGATAATCTTACAGATTTTGAAGTCGTCCTTAAAAAATGGGATTGGTTCCCCCAAGAACCTAACTGTTGTAGCATTATCAGTAATTATTCTATCAGCGGTGATTTTATGGGTGGACACGGAGGGTGCGGCGAATGAAGATAATACTTTCACGAAAAGGCTTTGACACCTCGAATGGTGGTATTCCTAGCCCGATAATGCCTGATGGCACAATGCTTTCCCTTCCGATCCCGTCTGATGACACGCTTTCATTCAGCGATTTGGAATACGGCAGTTGTACATACAGCGAAATATTACGGCAGTTATCACCCAAACGACAATATGGCAACTGTCACCTTGATCCCGACATCAGAGATGGGGTCAGGATCAAAGCCGTACCGGATTGGAAACCGGCTTTCGGACAAATCGGGACAGCGCAGGGCTGTTTAAAAAGCAACAAGATTAAGCCAGGAGATTTGTTCCTCTTTTTCGGCAGGTTTCAACAAACGCTTGGAGATATAGCCGAAGGTACGCTACGTTTTGATAAAAAAGCACCGATTCTTCACATAATCTACGGATATCTGGAGATTGAGGAAATTGTAACGGGTAACAAAATTGCCGCGAAAAACTATACATGGCATCCACACGGATTCGGTGACCGGTTGTCTGATAGTAATAATGCGATTTACTTACCAACGAAAACTTTGTCATTCGATAAGACCCGGCGCGGATGGGGTGTGTTTGAACGCTCTGAAAAATTGGTTTTGACATTATTGGATAAGACAGGAACCTGGCGTGAAACTCCCGCACTCATGCCAAGTAATATCACCTCGAAAAGAAAGAACAGCGCGGAAGGGCAAGGCGTTTATTATAAAGGGATATGGCAAGAGATGGTTTTGAAAGAAAATGATGTATCTGTAGAATGGGCTAGGGATATTTTTAGTTGAAATAAACTGAAGGCGGATGAATGGTATGAGCTACAAAAATGAACAGTACGGGCGAATGGAAAGGCTTATTAAAGACGGAGATATTTTCTATAGCGACCCCGGAGAAGGATATTTCAGGGGTAGTCCTCGTTCGTTTTGCCTTAAAGCCAGAACAAAAAACATATATGCCCCGATTAGATATGAAACAATCAAATATTTTACTGACAATAATATTTCATGGTGGGGCGGTCATTTCCCGACAAATCACACATTATCTTCTCAAATCGCCTGTATAAATCATCTTTTCCCGATTCGTCAGGATAAAGAAGCTATTTTAGCTTTGGCGAAAAGTATTACTCCTAAAATTACTGATGTACTCACGATAGCGTCAGACGAGTTCGATAAGGGATACATTCAATTTGAAGCAGTTAGCGATACAGATCATCTTAATGAGTTGGCTTGTACAAGAGGTAGTAACTGTACGTCAATTGACGCTTTAATCCTCGGAAGATATGAAGATTGTCGGAATGTCATTATAATAATTGAATGGAAGTATACCGAAGCGTATGGAAACGAAAATAAATCAATCGGAGATAAAGGCATGGTTCGCAAGAATCGTTATACTGACTTGATAAACAATTCAAACCAGTTATCTCCGAAATGCTACGATATATACTATTATGAACCGTTCTATCAGCTTATGCGCCAGACGCTCTGGGCAGAGCAGATGATTCTGCACAAGGAAACTGAAAAAGTTCAGGCGGGAGACTTCTTGCACATTCATGTTATCCCACCGGAAAACAACGAATTGCTCCGGAAAGCATACCAGTGCAGCGGTAAAGAAATGGAGGAGACGTGGCGCGGATGTTTGAAAGACCAAGGCAGGTACAGAATAATTTCGCCGTGTGAGTTGTTTTCGCCAATCGATTGTGAAAAATACAAAGATTTAATTCATTATTTACAAACAAGATACTGGCTATAGTTTGATCATATCCGTGAGTTCTGTGTCAGTAGTCTTCATAATCTAAGCCTCCTTAACGTAGAAAATCCCTCTACCATTAACGGTAGAGGGATTTTACTTTGAGTATATGTCAAGATTAGAATATGTTATTGAAAATAGTGGAGGCGCGAAACAATTAACGGGACATGGTTATATACCAGCGTCCCGTTTTAATTTCAATGTACTATTCCGATTGCTCCTGCCTATAACGTGTTGATATTACTGGGTTTGCAGGGTGTTTGTATAATCCAATTGTCCTAAATCGCAGGGTATGAAACAGCTTATGGCGGGCGGCGGTGTGGCACTCATCGGCTTCACTTTAGTACCTTTGCTTGCTAACCTGTTTAGCTAATGAGCGTTCAAAATAATTAGTGATATCGAAAATAATACTTGATACTTTGAATAATTAATGATATGTTAAATGATAAATAATATATCATATAGGTTCGGGGTGAGAGTATTGTCAAAACATCGCCGTATATGGAACGCAAGTGTTTTCGAACGTTATATGCGTGAGGGACGGGGTTGTGGGGACGGCTCCAATTACACCCCGTGGATTCACGTACAGGATTTCGCATCTCGCGGAGTTATATCACGTGTGAAAGGCAGAAAGAGTGGGCGAGTTCATCATTTGATGTCGAATAATGAACTCGCCTATTTTTACATACTTGATTGGTCAGAGAATGTGGTAGATGGCTGGGTCAATTACTTCAAGATAGCCGACATCAAATCTTTGTTGAAAGAAGTAGACGAATGGATGCGACGGCGAATCCGCATGACTCTCTGGAAACAGTGGAAAAAGGTCAAGACGAAATTTGAACGGCTTCCAAAACTGGGACTGGACAAGCAAAAGGCATGGGAGTTTGCCAACACGAGAAAAGGCTACTGGCGCACAGCCAATAGCCCTATCCTTAAAAGAACGCTACAAAATGATGTTTTGAAGCGTATGGGGTACTTATTTTTCTCTGATTACTACCAGAAAGCCATTGGCGTAAACTAGAGAACCGCCGTGTACCGAACGGTACGCACGGTGGTGTGAGAGGTCGGCTATCCAACAAGCATAAGTTTTGCGGAGAAAGCGATTTAACAGAGGTTTGGGGCGGTATAGACACCATCAATAATAAGGCTTTTATTGTACGGGCGCATTTTAACCGAATTTGCGAAGAACAGGGATATAATTCACAGGCATTTTTGAGTTGGTTACGGCAAAATGGAAAAATAACAGTAAATGGAAAAGGGTTTACTATCGTAATCAATATTACGTTCATAGCTACCCCAGTCATCTGTATAGAACATGGTTATTCCAAAAGGATCCAATAAAGCTTTGAGCTTTTTAGAAGCTACATCTTTTCTTCGTCCAAAAGTAAATGCTAATATTTTGCGCCTGCTGTGACCTATCGCAAGCCAAAGCCAATACGGATTATCCTTTTTACCCACAAAACTCCACAATTCATCAAGTTCAGCTTCTTCTACTTCCCTATACAAGACAACCTCGACACATGCATTGTTTACATCTATGCTTTCTATGTAACTTATATTGACATTGTTTATTGTATTTTTTGTTTTTTTAACGTGTCAGAGACTTTTTGCTTGGATATTTCTAAAACCCTAGCGATATCACGAATACCGGACGCATTTGATGTCATGTTGATTACATCTTTGTCAATTCCGGGTTTCCAACCATTATAAGTATATTCAAGCATGAAGGACTTACAGGGGCATTTTTTATCATTGCATTTCGTAAAGATAAGAGGATAAGCTTTATCTGCACAAATTCTTAAATAAAGCAGGTAAAGCGCATGTTTTACGTCGGTATAGATATTGCTAAAAATAATCATGAAGCCTCTATTATAAATGAAAAAGGTAAATTACTTTCTGAAAGCATCTCATTTTCAAATACTCAAAATGGTTGTGAAAAGCTTCTAAAATTAATGGAGCGTTTTACAGCCGGCAAAGAAAATACAATCATCGGCATGGAAGCCACAGGACATTATTGGCTGTCTGTTTATATATATCTTCTCAAATTGGGTTATGGAGTTGTCAATATTAGTTGACCAAAATAAACACAAGGAAATAATTCCAACAAAATTGTTAATAATAAATTTGCAGTATAAGAGTGGCAACGCAGAGGTACGGCCACTACGCTTGCTGAGGCTTTACGGTTAGGCGGGCAGCGCCGTCAGCTTAAATCAACCGGTAATGCCTAAGCGAAAAAACCTCGGGGTGAATGGCGGCTATGCTGACAGAGTGGCAGAGCCCTTGATTTTACGCTGCTGATTGTTGTCGGGTGTAATACATATTTCTGTAAACGAGCGGTGGGTAGCCGTTGTTAGTTGTGTAGATTCTCCGGTGGTTGTAGTAGCTTTTGATATACCTCCAAATAATGCTTTTAACTGTCTCTATTGGCAAGTTTTCAGTTTTAATGCGGTACAGCTTCTCTTTCTTTAGTGTAGCGAAAAAAACCTCCATTCTGACGTTATGGTAGTATCTGCCTGTGCCGGACATGCTCTGGATTGCACCATGTTTGGCAAGGGAAACATGAAAATCACCACTTGTATACTGGCGGCCACGGTCTGAGTGGAAAATCATGCCGTAAGCGTTCTGCTGGCGACAGGCTTGCTCAAATGCCGATATGCACAGTTCTTTTCGCATATCGAGTTGATTCAAAAAGCCAGTCACGAAAGATTTTCACATGAAAAAGCAAAACAATTGCAAGAAGCAGCAACAAATTCCTTTGGTGTTAAGTTTGCCAAAGATGTTTTTTCATTTCAACTTAGGCAAATGATTAGCCAGATTAAATTTATAGAAGACCGACTTTCGGGCCTTGAAGCTGAAATTTCACAACTTCTATTAAGCATCAATAACATAATTACCACCATTACCGAGATTGGTGATGTTTTAGGAGAGGTCATTGTTGCTGAAATAGGTGATATTTCCCGTTTTGATTCCGCCCCTAAACTCGTTGCTTTTGCTGGCCTTGATGTTTCAGTTAAGCAATCTGGCGAGGTTCTTGGAACATAAAATAAGATTTCAAAGCGAGACTCTCCTTATTTAAGGCGTGCTATTTGGAATACCCCAAATAAAGTTTCTTTTGCCGACCCTGCTTTATCAAAATACTATCAATCCCTTAGAGCAAGAGGAAAGCACCATCTAACTGCCGTTGGAGCCGGCACAAGAAAAATGTGCAACATTATTTTTGCTGTCCTGCGTAATAACAAACCATATTCATCTACGGTATCAGAAAAGTAAATTTGTCGGTTTATATATAATTAATTCAAAAAAGCTTGCTTTGTAGAAATTTTTTGCTAAACTGAAAATGTGGAAGGCGCCTTTCATAAAAACTATCTTGGAGGTTGTTTATGAAAGATTCACATCAGTACTACAAAGAACCGGGTTTATTTACAAATATCAGCAGTCATAATGATGTTACTGAGAATATCGCCAACAATCCAGAATACATTTGTCAAATCGTTCAAGGTTTAATTGTACATGGAGCATGGACTAAGCTGTACGGAATTCCTTCGGATTCGGAAAAAGAAGGTTATCCTTTACACCTGAGCGATTTATTAACCAAAATACTTAGTTATGACGCTCGTTCGATTTTAATCCCACGATTGCCTGAAAACCGCGTAATTGCGTCTTGTAGAGAATTTGCAACTTTAGCTTGCACAATTCTGAGGGCGAAGGGCATACCTGCCCGATGCAGATGTGGCTTTGCCGTTTATTTAGGTTATCAAGGCAGCTTAGAAGACCATTGGGTTGTGGAATATTGGAATGGAATTAAGTGGATTGTGAATGACCCTCAGATTGATCCATTCCAGTTAAGCATGCTTTATAAATGGGTGCTTAATAAGGTTACGCTTAAAAACGGAAAAACAATTAACATTGACTTCCCAAATCCTCATAATCTTTCTTTTGAAAGTGATTTCATTATTGCCGGCAAAGCTTGGCAGCTTTGCCGTAATGGCTTGTTTGACCCAATGAAGTGTGGTATCGAAGATTTTTGGGGATTATGGTTTGTCAGGGGACAGCTTCTTCGAGATTTTGCTGCGCTCAACAAAATTGAAACAACTCCGCATTTATGCAGGCGCGACCTTGATTGGGATACTTGGCGGCTTTTAACTGCTAATGATTCTGACTTAGCCGAAACAGACTTCCTGTTGCTTGATAAGATTGCTTCTTTGTCTTTAGATGCTGATAATAACTTAGACATTATTAATGAAACATATGAACACAATGCCTCCTTACAGGTTCCTAACCGTATTCTTGAATCAAGATAGATTCTTTACTTACCGACAATTTTTTTGTCGGTTTTCTTTTTTAGGTATTGACTTTTAATATCTGGTCTGTCTATAAAGTGTAATCAAAAGTCGTTTCATTGGAATTTTTTATAGAATTATAAAAATAAAAATTATTATCCTTATTATAACACGGAAACACGCAAACAATATATCAAAAAATTTTAAACACGACATCCCATTGTCATGTATTTGTGCTATAATGAAAAGATAAATTATGAAGGAGGTCGTCGTGAATAAAACTTGACCGTCTACTCGGAATCCTTACCATCCTTATCCAAAATGACCGCATAACCGCGCCAGAACTTGCGGAAAAGTTCGAGGTCAACCGCCCCACCATCGGGCATGATATAGATACACTTTGCCAAGCGGGTATTCCCATCATAACCCATCAATGCGTGGGCGGCGGTATTTCGATTGCCGAAGGATTCAAGTTAGATAAAAATGTTTTGACTGCAGACGAGTTATCCGGTATTATCGCCGCACTAAAAGGGATTGGAAGCGTTTCGGGGCAATCACATATTTGAACGAACCGGCGCAGGCACGGAAGCGGTGGTATCGCTGTCCGAGCCTGTGGTTATTGACCTTGCTTCATATTACAAAGGACATCTGACACATAAAATTGAATTAATAAAATGCGCTGTTCTTGAAAACCGGATTATTGGATTTGATTATTTCTACGAAAAAGGCGAATCGCACCGTCAAATTGAGTCTTATGTAGTTGTTTTTAAATGGACATCGTAGTATGTGTTCGGATTTTGTTTAGAACGGCGGGACTGGCATATGTTCAAACTCTTGCGACTGTGGAATTTAACGCTTTGCGAAGAAAAATATACAACAAAAGAAATACCACCCGAAAGACGGGGCTTTGAAACACATTTTTCAGGCTGCATAAAACTCGTCGCATTATTTGAGCCATCGGAAAAATACAAGTTGATTGAATCATACGGGATTGGTGGTTATAGCGAAACAGAAGACGGGTTGCATTTCGAGTGAGGCTTTGAAAATCGCAGTTTCTTGATAAGCTGGCTTCTCGGCTTCGGTGACAAAGTCATTGAACTGGAGGATGTTATAAAAGATATTTAAATAATTGCAGAAAATATTGTAAAGGGGTATAGATAGCGTATGAGTATAGATTGGAAAGATAAATATCCGAAAAACAGAAAACCCGCTTACAGCGAGTTATTAGACTTTTTTGAGCCAAAAATCCGTGATTTATTCGTATCTTTTGATAACGAAATGCGCGGTCGGTTTAAAGTTCATAATAAATATCACAAATACATAAACACGCTTGGTTGGGTTTATGGTTACGGTCGCAGTTATAACTGCGAATTGCTGACCGTTATTGTCAGGAGCGATAGTTTTAATGCCTTGGGGTATCGATCGTTGACGATAAATCGCTGAACGACGCCTTGCGAGAAGCGGAAAAGAAATATGAAAACGGTTTTGAAACATATTGCGCCGAGGTTTCCGCAAAACGGCGAGAAAATCAAATAGAACGCAGTAAAAAGCGTGTTGAGCGTGAAAAAATCCAAATGGATAAGCTAACTGAAAATATTGATATTGAAAAATTCAATAAATTCAAATGGCATAAGAAAGTTTCGCGCAATGATTTATTAAGGCTGTATCAAAGCGATGCCAAAGGAATGATTGATGATGAATTGCTTGACGACGTGGGTTTTACGTTCTATGTAAGGTGTAAGCAGGCGAAGGAAGTGCGTGAATTAATGGAAAAAGGTGAGATACTCTGCCATCATTGTAATACAGTTGTAAAAGCGCAAAGTTATACAGCACCAATAAAGTGTCAATGTGGACACATATATACATACAGGGAATACCGCCGTAGTTGTAACGCCGCAAATATGCCCGGTGGACGCGCAACTCCGATATTTAACGATTTTATTGAAAAATGGGCGGCTTGCAAAACCGCTTCACAAAAAATGATGGTAATTGATTGGTTGATTCACGAGTGTCATGTAACTCTTATGTCGGGAGCAAAAGGCAGAAGTGTGTGTGTTAATTTGATAGAGGGAACATTGAAGCAAATTTCGGATTTGATAAATAAATTAGCGTACGATGAAAATATTTCTAAATAGCTCAATTAAATAGGGCATATTATTGTCGTGTTTGATGTGGTAAAATTAAAATAAATATAAAGAACAAAGGAATGTTTATTATGTCAATCAAATTTTCGGGTATCAATATCATTTCAAAAGACCCTGTTAAGTCTTTCGAATTTTACAAAGGGCTTGGATTAACCGTAAAAGAGGAAGTTGTCAAACCTGAAAACCGATGAATCTGTCAGATTATTTTATGGGGGCTACTATAGAATTGGGGGCTGATGAGGCTTTATTCCAAGAGAGTTACAAATTCCACTATGATGAAATAGAGTGGATGTTGCCAAAAGATAAGTCTTATTTCACCTTGATGATCTATATAATGCTTTTCGGTCAATGGGCGTATTTTATGAGTATTTTGTGTTTATATCCGCATTTTCTTCCGTAATTTCGGTATGATTTTCCAACGTATAATTAAGGAGCGAACGCAAATTACAATAGTTAAAATAAGATTGCCCATTAAGCAAATGAGAAACGGGGTGATATATTGAAAGCGACTGATACAGTCAACTTGGACAATAGCGGCAATCTCGAAGATGGACTTTTGTCGATAGCGGGCGGGTATGATTTAGCCGATGCCGTGAATAGAGAGTATCGGGATATAATGGAATTATTCGGGGTCGAGGTCGCTTTAAAAGTTATACCAGCACTATCGGGGTTGTAGGATTGACTTCCCGAAATATTTTTACAATGTCGACTTTGTGATTAAAGTGGCCTCTATGAAAGAAGATAAGCGGGAAAGAGAAAAAATCGCTGTACTTTGCGGATATACAGCGGAATAGCTCGAAAAAAAGATTCGAGAGAGCTACAGCCAACAGCCGGGATTGGAGGTATAGCGTGCGGTTCGAGACAAAAAAGAAGCGCGAGGAACGATTGAAACAAGAAAAACAGGAGGCACGTAATAAAAAAATAAAGACGGCTGGCGAGGTTGTTAAATTCATCATTGATATAATTGTGAGATTGCCAAAATGAGGGTGCGAATATGCTAAGTAATCGGTACATCAACAAAGGTGGTTATACAAAATGCTCTGTGTGCGGTGAGAAGCTATTTATCTCCAAAAGCCCAAGTTGCGCGTATTGAGACAAATTTTTCTGCCGCAAGCATATTACAAAAGATAACGGCTTAGATACTCGTATGGGTTGCGCGACGGCGTGGAAAACGAAGGGTGGCGATAGATTGGCAAAAAAAGAAAAGTCGGGCAAAGAAACGACAAGTAAGCTGGAAAAGGCAGAAAGCGCGGCTGACACGGCGGGCGCGCTCGTTATGTTGGCAAGTGCCGTTATCACTGTAGCAAAGCTTTTAAGCAAGAAAAAATAATACATAGGGAAGGAGCAGCTAAAATGATAGTACGCGCGGCGAAAATAGGAGCAGTTATAGGGGCGGTAATCGGAATTATAACCAGCTCCACAGACCCGAATGTAGGCTTTTTTTTCAGGTATGTTAGTTGGAGCGGTTATGGTGCTATAGCGGGAATTATAATCCGCAAATGGCTATTCGGGATATTTTGGAAATAAACGATAAAAGAGCTTGTTCCTAAAACTTAGGCGCAAGCTCTTTTTTTTGAAATCCACGTACCCGAACAGTAGATAGATTATAATATAAAAATAATTATCCGACCTCGTATAAGGCATTTAGAGAAGGCGGGAAGGGCGAGTGTGCGCGAGCCCACACACACTTTCTTGTCCATCCGGTGTTTTTGGGGCATCACAGTTGCTTGCGGGTGCGAAAATCCACTGTCAAAATGGTGGCGACTGCTTGGACAATTGGACAGGCACTTTTACATAATTTCATTTTTTAGTATGTGTCGAAAAATCAAATATTTTGCGTATTTTTTCTGCGAGAACTTGTTTGAAAATTATTGACGGAAGAAAATGGATATGCTACAGTATTAGTGTTATTTGTAATTTTATTTTTTTCATAACTAAAGACAACGGGAAAGTAGATAGACAATATGTCCGTTTGCACCTTTCCCTCCGTATGATGATTGTTGCTTTTGCAAGCGAAGTCATACTCTAACTACCTAAAAGATAATCGACCGGATGGATTTTTCCGCTATCCAGCGTGTTTGAGAAGAAACCTATTGAAGCGTAGGTTTGTTCTTGTGTTATCTACGGAGTTTGGGTGTGGCATTTTTTGTTTGGCAAAAGTAATTTTTCTATGTATACGGGGGGTGAGGACAAACAGGCATTTTTGATACGATAAAATTGTAAAAGCAAGATTCCAAGAAAAGGAATGCGAGATTTGCACATATTTTTTATACAATGAGAGAGTAATTGGACTGAGGAGGCGTTTTATGGATGAACGCATCCGCCAATAAAACTGTCCTCCATCTCAAGTTGTAAACATTGGGTTAAGCAGGTTGAAACCCAGATGGGCTTTCGTGTCACGAACCAAAATGAATCGCAATAAGTGTAGAGGAAGAACAATTACAAATTCAATTTTGGAGGTTCGGCATGATTAGCGTGGGCATTGATATATCGAAAGGAAAAAAGTATGGTTTGTATGCTCAAGCCACACCCGAAATGGCACATGAAATCGGCGTTAGACTGGCTGAAAAATTATGGGGCGATGCGAGGACATAGAAACACGCTCAGGGATTATTAAAGATAAACTCCGGCAGGCGCGTGAAGCTGAATTAGCTGAAAAATCCAAATCGAAAGAAGTGAGGAAAGATGAACCATTCAGGCGACGCCGCTGAACAGATTGTTCGTATGAGTTTAGAGGGCGTAGAGGTTGCCGCGAAAATAACCGGCAACGCCGCAAAGGAAATTGCGCTATTGTTAATGGCGGCGATGAAATCGCCGGATAAAGGCGGCAGCGGCAATATGAAGCTCAAGGGGCAAGGAACGCATGGCGACCATGCTCAAATCGGGCAAAGCGTTGGAAATTTATTCGGTGAAGGAAAGCGACCTCAAGAAGTTTTATCAGGGCGCGAAGCAGTACGGCATTGTGTATTGCGTTTCCGACAACACCGCGCTGGAGGTTGCGAGTACGAGGTGACTACCGTCGTACTCTCGCGGACGGACGCTATTGAATAACTCGTTGTACTTCTGTACAAGCACCTTTATCTCGTAGCCGCCACGCTGTAACATCTTGCCCGTTTCAATTAGCACCGTGCCTTTTGGGTCTGTGACAACGTATGAACTGTGCATTTGCATTAAATTAGGCTTTAGCCAAAAGCGTGTTTTACCGGAACCGAACTGTACAATGGCATACGAATGAAAAATGGCGGAATTATCAGCAAAAATACAAGGGAGTCAGTCTACACGCATAAAAAATAGGTGGTATGAGTGATTTGTCACCCGTACCACCTATTAGTTTTATTTATCGAAACATACTATTCTGTTACACGCAGACCTTCTACTTCTTCAAAGGTCAGACCAGTAATATCTACAATATCATCAACAGACATATTTTTTTTTAGAGCGTTCCGTGCAATAGTCATTGCTCGCTCGTTGCTAACCTCGTACCTACCATCACGCCTAGCATCCACCATCTTACTTTGGAGGTCAACGGCGAATTTATATTCGCTGGTCAGCCTTGCTCTTTCTTTTTCGTCTTTGCTGATGTTTAGTAATACCTGTGCGCCCATTGCGATACCCTCCTCAACTTTAATTATTTCATTTACCAATTCCCGTTTATCTTTGTCAGGTGTATACCTAAAGAATACCGCCCAACGCTCCAATGCGGTCATTTCTGCCACTGGCTTCTGCGCTATCTGTTCAAGCTTAGACAACTCAATGGTTATGATATGCGATCTTCCGCCTAACGAGATTCTGTTTTCCTCATCGTAATGCTTGAAGTTATGGACGAATACATCATCATCAATGATTGGGGCGTTTACTATCAGTGCAATCTGGTACGAGCGTTTCAAGTCTTTATACGATTTATTCTTGCCCCGTATATCCTGAGTTATTAACAACTTGCTGGAATAGTACTCCAACCGTACAGGTTCGTAGGCATCAGGGTTTAGTGTCATTTCAATATTACATAACTCGTCGTCAAATTTGCATTGTATATCATAACGGATTTGGCGTTCATTTACACTGTCAACAGGCGGTTCGTTAGCTATTATGGACAGCACCGCTAGCTTGCGCCTTAATATGGCCGAGAGTAGATACTCTAATGCGCCGCGAGATTCTGGCGTGTCCTTGGTAAAAATTGCCTTAAAAACATTATCCCAGCAGGGATTGATTATGTCGTCCTCATATTGAAAATAAATTCTGTTCACAGGCGCATCACTCTCCACCACCATTATACCACAGTTATGGTGAGATTTCCAGATAAGTTTTCGATGCAATGTTCGATGGTTGACAGAGGTTGACAGAATACCCAAGACATTGCCAGCAGAGGCATGTTGTTGTTGGCAGAGATATGCCGGAAGAGTTATGTTAAATTAAAATGCCTTTGCCGTTTTTTTCTTTTTTTCTTCTTTGGCTTTGATTTTAAAAGGTTATCTGCACCACTATCCTTGGGGGGTTCTTTAGATACAGAATCAGGATGTTTTGGTTCTTTAGCTTTCGTGTTTGTAGATTTGGTATCTTTAGGTTTGTCATCAGTGGGCTTGGATGTATTGTTTGCTTCTTTACTTTTCTTCATCAATTCTTTAAGTTTATCAGGCGTGTATTTATAAGGCTTCCCTGCCGTTCTGATAACCTTGCTCTTCTCAAGGCTGCCCGTATCATGCAACCGTTTTTTCCAATTACCGAGCGTATTTTTGGATATATCAAGTTTCTCGCAAACCTGTGTGTCCGTAAGTCCGTTCATGGAATACGTAAGTGCCTTTTCTCTTAATTCGGTTGAATATGCCATATTCGCACACATCCTTCTTATTTGATTGATAATTTAATAATTTGTTCTTATATAAAACAAAATTAGTATTTTAATATTGGGTAGTATATATTTGCACATTTGAGCAGATAAAAAAATATCCCAATACTTTTATGGCGCGATACCGTTCGGCGCCAAGACCATTTTTGCGATGTAAACTGTTCTTGAATTCAATGTTATTTTCATTAAAAACAACCACATTTACCGATTTTAGAATCGTTCATGACGATTTCTAAAATGTGATTGTGATTTGCCCGCCGGTTTTGATTCAAATTGAACAGAAATGAAAAGATATACCCCTGCAAGGAACAGAGGTATACCCCACACACAACAGCATATGCAAGCCGGTATAATTAAGCAGGGATTGAGAACAACATAGTAATGAAAATCCATATTCATCTATATAGTCCATAAGGATTTTCAAATCTGGTTGATTAAGTCATTTAGACCAATCTTTATACCATAGACCATTTTGACCTATTGAGATAAATGGTTAGCAGGTTTGGAATAAATCTAATGCCCCAATCTTTGGGTATCGTAATAGGGTTAATTCCTAAGTCGTCCAAATCCGCTAGTGTACGTTTGAATATTTCAAATTCTTTAGTCATGCCGGAAGATTCAAGAACACTCTTAGCTTTAGCCAGGCTTCTACATTTACTTACGCATTCCAAAGCATCAATCAGCCGTTTTTCTTTTTGAGAGTTAAAGTTGTGCCGTTCCACTTCTCGGATGGCATCCTTTAAGGTATACCAATCCCCGCGCTTGATTACCCTGTAGAAGTAGTCCTCTATAACTTTTCTACAGAAGTCTTCAGATAAAAAAAACCAAAGCTCATCATACCGTGGTATGCCATTACCACGAATATCGGTGCGCATACGGTAGGTTTTCGCATATTTGCATTGGATTTCAAAACGGATTATACTTTTTGCCATTTGAAAATGTTTTTCAGATATGGGAGATTTATTCTTGGATATTCTTTTTTGTTTCTTTTTTCCAGTTCCTTAGTTTTATCGTAGAAGTTTATGTTTACAGAATTGCTTTTAAGATAGAAACTTCCGGGCTTACGTTTCATGCGATGAGCAGTATCACAATATTCCATGTGTTCTTTATAATGCGTGGGTATATCTGACCTTCTGATAAGCTCCGTAACCATTTCAGTTATTTCCGGCGGACATTTAATCCCATATATTATCTTTAAGAGTTCTTCAATATGGGCATTATAGCAGTAATCAACACGTTTTAATTGGTAATAAGAGAATCTTCGTAGTAACGGTGATATTTCAGAAGATATGGTATTGAAATTGGTTTCAGCAGTTTCAATATCGGCATAAGTAGCAGCGGTAATATAATCATCAATACCACTTAGGATTTTGGGATTGATTTTAACTTCAACAAGATATGATTGGAAATCCTGGCTATAGCTGTTGAACCTGATGACCCATTCGATACCTTTGACCTCTTCTTTGAATTTGATTGTGTATGACGTTTTGGTTTCGTAAATTGTTTCACCATTAACATACCGCATAACAGGCTCATATTCTCCATCCGGGTAAATCAGAAGAAGTCCGGTATTATCATTATACCTGTAAAAATCATTCAACAGTGTCTTTGTATCATTGCGTGTCAATCTGATAAACAATAGTAATGTGTGAAATCCCAGTGATGATTTTACTGGTTCGGATTGTAACATTGGTAGTGGTGACATTATTAGTTCCTCTTTTCTATTAGGTAATATTGGTGATGATGGTGTATAGCATGGATACCAATTATGATAGGGATATTGGTAATAGGTCAATGATGTCCATATAAATACTCAATAATCTTCATAATCAATAATTAAGAATATGTTATACTTATACGCATTTTTAGGATTGCTCATATCGACTCCGCCTCATCAACCGAAACAGCTTCAAACTCAGCCCCGTGGAAGCATTCAGCGTCTAGTATGTATTCGCTCTTCTTCCAATTATCAGACACCATCTGTTCGGCTTCGTGCCGGTCTTTCGCTTCGACCTCAACGGTGAGCTTCAATGTTTCGGTAATTGTTACCTTGAAATTCACGATCTATCACCCCCGTTAGCTGGATTATCCAACGAATACAAGACATCGTAGCAATCTACGCACTCGACTGCGACGTTCTGACCGTCACCGTAAACAGCAACTTCGATTTGGTGACCAACGTGGGAGCGTAGGTGTTCAAAAGCTGATAAAGCGGCTTGGGAAACCCCTTCCGCTACCCGCCTCATCCAAGCCAATTTTACTTCTTCTACTTCGACACCGCTACATATATACCCATTTTCAAGGATTTTCAACGTCAATAACCGTGTTTTGACTAGACAGTTTAATATCTGTAATACGCGCTACAAGTGATAACATTGAAATTGAGTGGAAAATCTGACGGGGGTATGCCCGTCAGATGCCGAGATTACTCGTGTGCCTTTGTACGGTTTGATGAACCGGAGCCGCCAATAATCAACACATTTTTATTTCTCGCGTGTTTCGGGTTGGCGGGTCTGCCGTTGAGCATAAGGCTTTCTGTGGCAGTTAAAATCACGTTTTTGTCGGGAGTGGGGTCTACGAACGGTTCAATGTCTTTGCGATTGCCCCAACGCGCCGAACCGTATTCTATGTCCTTACGCCATTTTTTCGCGTTTAGCCTGCGGTACAGTACAGCGCAGAAAATCGCCGCCGCGCCGATTAGTCCGACTGTGATGTCAAACAAGTTCAACGCGGGTAGGGGTGTGCAAAAGCCGTATTCAATACGCTCACCGTACCGATTAGCTTTCGGAGCGCATCCTGCCCCGGTGATAGTCGGTACGCTTCGCCAACTTTCGCAAAGAACCACCAAAGGAACACATACGGTATATTCGGAAGCACAAACCGCTTGATTTTCTTAGTATCTATCACAGTTCATGCCCCTCCTTTGCGCGGTGCTTGGAGGGCGTTGCAAGTTCTTTCGCCTTTTGCTTAAACTGCTCAATCTTCGCGAGGAAGTTCGGGCGTTCCTTGACTTTGAGCGTGGTCTTGCTATACTCCTTGAAAGCCGCCGTCAGCGCGTCTGCGTCTTTCGCCTTGAAAAATACCATCCACTTAGGCGGTGTTTCGGAATCGTCGCGTTTGAGGGCAAAATCCACGTTATACTTGCGGGCTACGCGCTTAAAATCGCCGATATTATTACCCGTTATCTCAATATTGGATATGCTCGCGCCCTGTTTAGTGAGTGACTTTACGCTCTGCTTGCCGTGTTTGGCTTTCGGGGAAGCCCTCGCCTGACGAAGAAACGCCTGCATCGCCTTTGCGAGCAAGCGTCCCGTAAGTTTCGCGCCCTTAATGGAGAGCGCAACAGTCTTTTCGTTTACCTGTTCTTGCAAAATTTATCAACTCCTTTCGCCACGGCTCTTTTTCCGCGTTGCTCATTCTTCACTCAGCGCGAGGTGTGACTTTCTGAATTTTGATGATTCATATGCAAATTCGCAAAAACCATCATGTCCCCAATATTCCGAAAAATCATCGTCCCCAAGTGGAGTGTTTAACCGTTTAATAAATTCCGTTATATCCTTTATCAAAGTGGCTACAACGTCTTTATAATCAGACGATTCTTGCCACTCATAGTAAAGATTTTCCGCGCGTTCGCCAAAATCGCCGCTTTGGTAAATATGAATTTTACCGCTCCTGTAAAAATATATGGCTACGCTCCTTTGATAAGCGGGTTCATACTTTATTTTTTGTCTGTCGCCTTTCGCTTCGGCAGAATATTTGTTTACTTTTCCTTGAATAAACAATTTAAGGAAAGTCTTGCTCATTTCCGAATAAGCAAATTTTTGAAATTCAGTTTTTTTCATGGCGTACTCCTTTCTTGCGGCTCATAGCCTTGTTATTTTCTTGCAAACACGTTATCACCTGCCTAATCGAGCGTTTCTGCTGATTTCTTGCGGTCTTGGTTATGAGCGGGCGCGCTTTTGCGCGTCAACTTTGGATTGTGCTTTACCAACGCGACCGAGCAAATCTTTTTTAGGTTCAGCAACCTTGCAAGCTCCGTATTCGGCATTTTGGGCGAGATACTTTGCGTTTTGCGGTAGATGTTCAGCTATGTTTTTAAGCACGTCGTCGAAGTCACCTAAAAAGCCCCAACAACTGTCTTGTACCTCGCCGCCCTGCCACTCACTAAATTTATCGCTGTCCTGCCATGATTCATACAGACTATGTTTAGTGAGCAGGTCGAGCGTCGGCGCGGTGTCGATAATAATGAAGTCATAAAGCGGCTTTACCGTGTCAATATACTGCCGTAGAACCGTTTCACGCCCGATAATACCCGCAAGTGAGATTTCAAGCGCAGCAAGATTACTGTTAGCGGACATTAAGTCTATGCCCTCCGAGTGGTGTATTACACCTGTAAGCGGTTCGTAGTCCTGTTCGTTGACGATGTTCATTAAAGCCGTAGCAAGTGTAGCGGTGAGCTTATCGGGTTCGGCTACGCCCAAGCTGACCGAAAGCGAGCCTTGACTATCTGCATCTATGCACAGAACGCGCTTACCGTTTTGTGCAAGCCCCGCCGCAAGGCTGACCGCCGTCATTGTTTTGCCGCAACCGCCTTTTCTGTTAGCGATTGCAAATGTTTTTGCAAATTTGCCCATACGAGTTCCTCCTGTTTTCGTGGGCAAATTTTTATTCCTAATATTAACGTCGGTTTTTTTAAGAGGATATTGCCCCCGTATTTGATTGGCATAATGTTGGAAAAGGATTACGCCTAACCCGTCAACCCTTGATTTTACTGGGTTTCTTGATTTATTCCTATTATACCTTACGAGGACTTTTCAAGGCTTGGGCGCGACCACATAGGCACAGGGAAATATATAGAACGCTATTTTATGGAGAAAAAAGTGCGTTTTATCTCCATAAATGACCACTATGACAGTTTTACTTCGGACAGTAACAACAGCCTTATAGTTCCTTTCAAAAATATAATGAATGAAGCTTTTTTGGAGGACATATCCACAAAGACAAAATCACAGCTTGCAATCAAACGCAAAAAGGCGAATTTGTATGTAATTACTCCGTTTACGGTTATCTGAAAGCAGACGAAAAGAAACTTATCGTTGATGATTACGCTGCCGATATAGTAAAAAGCATTTTTGAGTATAAGGTAAACGGCTATAACGAACAGCAGATAGCTGCCCTACTAAATGCAAAAGGCGTTTTATCGTCCTCGGAATATAAGAAGTCTATAGGGATTGCTTACAATACACCTTTTGCGGTGAAAGATAAATCATTTTGGACGGTAAATGCTATTAAAAGAATTTTGACGAACAAGGTATATATAGGCTGCTTGGAGCAAGGCAAGCGTACAAAAGTCAGCTACCGCATGACTAAATTTTTCTACAAGCATGAAGAAGAATGGGCAGTTCACGAAAATAATCATGAACCGATTATTTTCGTAGAGGATTTTAATCTCGTTCAAAAACTAATGTCAAAAGATACTAGGGTATCTGCCGGAAATGAACAGCTTCATATGTTTTCGGGTTTTGTCATATACGCCGCTTGCGGTCAGCGCATGGTTTTAAAAACAGTAAAGAAAAAAGAAAAAAGCTACGTTTACTTTGTTTGCTCAACCCATAAAAAATACGGTACTTGTAAAAACAACAGTGTAAGCGATAAAATCATTGAAAAAATCGTGCTGTTTTCTATCAAACAGCTAGTGACAAGCCTGTTATCGTTAGAATCTGTTACTAATAACCTTGGCACGGATACGCTTCAAAGCCGCCAACAGCTTGCCATAGAAAGAACAATAGAAAACAATCTCGGCATAATCCGTGAGAATCAGAATTATCTTGTCAAGTCTCTTGAGCAATTTATTGATGGTTTTATTTCCGAAGCCGAACATACCCTGTTCAAATCTACTTTCAAGAAGCAGATAGAAAATGCGGAGAACGCCATTACAGGTTTACAGGAACAGCTTAGACAGCTTACAGACCTTGCCCACAGCAAAACCTTGATAGAAAAATTCAAGGAACAAGAAAACATTACAGAGTTAAACCGTCATATTGTCGTAAGTTTTATTGAAGCCATTATTGTTCACGACAATAAGGACTGTGAAATACAGTACCGCTATTTCGGTGAATTTGAAGCCATGCCTAGCGAAAACTGCCTACAGAATGAAAAGGCGGTGATATAGTATGGCGAGAAAGAGCAGAAAATTCCCACAGCTTGAGCCACAAGAAAAGAAAGCCGTAACCTTTAATACGTGGGCATACGCCAGAATTTCATATGAAAACAACAAAGCAGATGATTCCATTGACAATCAAATTGCGATAGCGCAAGAGTTCATTAGCGGTAAAAGCGACCTCGTTTATTGCGATGCATTTGTTGACTTAGGATTTACAGGAACGAATTTTGACAGACCCAATTACGAGAAAATGTTGTCCGGCATAAAGAACGGCACAGTACAATGTGTTGTTGTAAAAGACGCTTATGTCAAGTACGGACTAATAAATAGCGAATTATCCGAAGCCCCGCGAAGAAAGCCCCCTGCCAACATATGACAGGGGGCTTTGGATAATTCGTTTGAACTAAACCGCGGAAGTTGCCGAGACACTACGCTATGGGGAAAATATACAGCGGCTCATCCTGAAAAATTTACGCAGGCTGATCAAAAGGATTTAAAAGGCATAAGATATGATATAATGGCCACAAAAAGGCATAGTTGCCCCCTCCCCACCAAAGAGGCTTTTTAAGATTTATGCAGTTGCCTTTGTAGGGAGAAGCTCTGGAAAGACGCCCGATGCCACAGCAAGGGCAAAGGTCGAAATCTACGCCGAGTATTTTTCTTAACCTCTCAAGCGTTGTTTCGGTATTCTCTGTTTTGGAGAACGCCGTATGCGTCAGTTTTTTGCACAGAGAAACCCTCACGGATTTGTTGCGGGCGGAGAGGATGCCGTAATGCCGTATTTTGCGAAAGCCGGACGGCAAAACATGCAACATAAATCTTCGGATAAACTCCTCCGCTGTTACGGTCATGATTTTCTTTTTGTTATTGTCACGGTAGTCACGCCATGAAAATGTAACTTTGCCATCTTTCAAGCCCAGAATGCGGTTGTTAGAAATCGCAACTTTGTGTGTATAACGTCCAAGATACTCAATGACCTTTGAAGCATCTTTAAACGGCGGTTTGCAGTAGACTACCCAATCCTTCCGATAGAGCGCAGAAATGAAAGTATCGAAATGCTGGGGTATGCTCAATTCCTCGATAGATTTTCCGAAGAATAGCTTGGATTGTTTCAAGTAAAAAGGAATTTCCCCCGAAACTTTCTGGACAGCACCTTTACGGGGATAAAAAATTTCTTGCGTGAGTTGCGCCATTGACTGTCTTTGGTCAATCCGCCGCCGGTGACGATACAGTGAATATGAGGATGGTACATCAAGTTTTGTCCCCATGTGTGCAAGACTGCTGTGATACCGGGTGTTGCGCCAAGATATTTATTATCCGCGCAGAGTTCGAGCAGAGTCTCCGATACTGCCTTAAAAAACAGCTTGTACACAACATCCTGATTCTGATAGATTATCGGATTCAAGTCGTCCGGCAATGTAAACACAATATGAAAATAGCCTGTATTTAATAAGTATTGATTTTGTTTTTCAATCCACTGTTCTTTCGTGAATGTTTGGCATTTAGGGCAATGCCGGTTACGGCAGGAGTTGTAGGATATTTTTTCAAAACCGCATTCGTCGCAGACATCAAGATGAGCGCCTAAAGCAGAAGTACGGCAATTCCTTATTGCACAGAAAACTTTCCACTGATCCGGGGACAGCCTATGATTTTTCAGGAACTCATCGCCGAACTCATTGATAATGTCTTGGAGTTCGGGCGCATGGCCGAACAGTGATCTATGCTCATGGCTGGGCTTAATCATTTGGCGTACCCATTGTGTCAGCTGGGCTTTTTATCCCCTTCATCGTGTTCGCGAGATGAACGTATATGGTAGTGGATTGTATACGGTAGTGTCCAGCAGTTCTTTAATTTTAATTAAAGTCCACGCCGTCTTCATACAAATGGGTGCCGAACGCGTGACGTAAAGAATGCGGTGACACTTCTTTTGTGATGTTCGTCCTGCTTACACAGGTATCAAACGCAAGTGCAATCGCGGCTCTGGTAATATGACCGATATTTCTCATGCCGGGGAACAGCCATCCTTCAGGACTGTTGGGGCGATATATCCGCCAGTAGTCACGCAGAGCGTCGAGCGTGGTTTGAGACAAAACCGAGTAGTGATCGCGTTTAGTCTTTCCGCCCTTTACGAATATTCGCATTTCTTTGGAATCAATATCCCTGACTCGCAAGGTTTCGATTTCGCCAGAACGAAGCCCTGAACCATAAGCCAGCAGAAGCAGCGCCTTATGCTTCGCATTTTGGCAAACATCAATTAACAAGCTGACTTCTTCTCTTGTCAGCACATCGGGCAGTGTCTTGGGAACCTTCATAAGCGGCATTTGCAGATAATTCATCGTTCGGTTCAAACCAATAGCGAAGAAAAACCTGATAGCGGCGCTGTGCTGATTGACTGTTCGCGGGGCGAGTCTTTTTCTCAACGATCAGATATTCAATGAATCGCCTGACATCATTTTCATCCAGTTCCTCAATCGGGCGGTTACAGAACGCGAAAAACTTCTTTTACATTCCTTGTGTAGTTTTTAAACGTGCTTGTCGATAGTCCTCTGAGTTGGATGTCCTTCTTCATTTTTTGCAGTGCCTGTTGTTCTGTCATAACAAAACATCTCCTTTTTTTGATTTGCAGTAGGGCTGCATTTCAATTTTAAGGAGATGTTTTGTTTTTCGATAATTTATTTTAAATTTGCACTCGCTCCGCTGTAGCCGAATATGTCGATGGCGATCCACCGCAATAGCGGTTTAGTTCAAAATTTTTCAAAGACTTTTTATGCGTTTTGGTTCCGAACATCCTTTAATTCACTTTATTTAGCCGATTGCTTCTCTTTCCAGCACATAAATCCCGTTGAAAAAGCTATTTCGTCCGTAAACATATCACGGGATGGGAGAATATCATTTTCGTAATCAACATTATCAAATACTTCATACCCGCAATTTCGTAAATCTTCTACAGGTGCATTTCTGGCGTTTGCGTGTGTTGCTATTAAAAGTTCGTGGCATTCAGGTTTGACGATTATTTGACTGTCATCTGCCCAGCCATCATTTCCATGATATAAAAACCGTATTTGATTAAACAATCGTTCTTTACGAATGTAAATTTTTATCTCATCATAAAACAATCCAGTTCTGTTAATCATCTTTTGAATATTTTTATAAACAGCTTGAGCTAATTTTTGATAATGATCTAACGGTATATTATCATCCCAGTCATAACGAACAGTATTATGCTTATTTTCATACGCATAAAGTTCATCATCTGTTCCTTCTAAATTCTCCGGCATTGGCGTGTGGAGAAATGCTTTGTAATTTTCAAATGCGATATCTCTTGAACCAAAAATAATGTAGCTCCTGATATCGACCCGTGCAGAGATGCCGATTGTGTATGTAATAACCAATATTGTATTTCTTTGCTTGGAAGAAAGTTAATCTCTGACTTTCGCCCCAAACAATACCCGCTGAAAAGAAAATCGATATAATCAAAGGAAGGCGTACCAACATACATACAGGGTCTTTCCAACATTGATTGCAACAACTGAAAAGCCTCTGTATCTTGTTTTTCCATTCTGTTGCTTATTGTATTTTCTTTCAGCTTTCTCACCTCTGTATAGTATATTAAAACTCTCGAATAGTCTCAGTAATCAACACGCTAACGATTTCTAAGTACAAATAATACGAGGTTCATACGCAGTACAATGTAATGACAACAATTACATGACTTAACGAGGGTGGTCTTTTTTTATGCGACTTTCCTCCTTAAGCCATTCTTGTTCATAAAGTTGCTTATATTTATATGTTCCACCGCTTGCATTTTTTCTCATTTCGCCAATTTCAAACAAGCCATCCCATCTAACATGAATATTTTCATACCTATGGTAATTTATTTCATCGGTACATAGTGATATAACTGCTCTTTTATCGCTGGGTTTCAAAAGATAGTATGGATATTGATGTTCTAATACAACCTTGTTTTGTGTAATCTTCTCCGATTTTTTATCGCAACACACCAACAAAAACTGCACGGAATTAAATCTAAAAACATATGAAAATTTCACATCAGGAAAATTCTCCATTTCTACATTTTCATTAAGATAGATTTGCCCAGTATCATAATCTATGTTTCTTATCGTGCTATTTGAATAAAATCTTGGATTTTTGCACCAACGCAACTTCAAATTTCCAAACATTGCATCGGACATTGGAGATACATTAACCGCTAATCCGCAAAGCACAATCACATTTTCTTTGGCAACAACATCATCAACATTCATTAAGTAATCTAAAATTTCCTTATCAAAAAACGAGCAGTCATCTTTATGAGAACGCATATCATTAAACGCATATTTCAACAGCATTTTTTGAATTAAAACATAGTCGTATTCGATTTCGACGTTATCAGATTCATTATATTTCCTAACAAAGTATTGGCCTATAAATGATTTTGAATAGCTATCAATATAAGAGATTCTTTTGTTGTTACATTCCGAACAGACATCTTTTATCATAGGGTCTGATTGATGAACCACATTTCTCGCACCATCAAACGTCAAATAACATTCGGGAAATAAATCAAGTATTGCACATGAGATAATGTGTTCCTTAGTGCCTTTGGCCTCCTCGCCGCAATATACACATTTCATAAACGCTCAACCTTCTTTTATTTTATCAGGTTCAACCATAACTCCCCAACAACTCAATGAAACCATAATTCAATTTTCATAGCATACCATCTATTATTTTATCATACTTTTCTATATTTTCATAATGATTTTTGGGTAATGCTCAAAAATATTGTTGATTATGTCGGACTACATCTTGTATATGGGATACTTTATAATAAAAATCATCTTATTTACATAATAACAGATGTATCGAAAATACCGAACTAAAAAGCAACGGTATATTTCCAAGTAATCACAAAACATGGAAATATACCGTTACTTTCGAGAGGGCGCAGAATATGGACGCTTATGTCAAGTACGGACTAAAATTTATCAAGGCTTTTTGAGTTCTTTGCTACTGTCTCAAATGCCCAATAATACGTCGCTACCATTCTATATAAATGGTAGCGTTTTCACTTTTTTTTCACAGCAGAATTAGGAATCACTATCTGCGTAATAATTTCAAATGGTAGATAAGCATTCCTTCCTTGCTTCTTGTTTTAACGGAATTGGAAACTAAAGCGAACGAAGCTAATCAAGAAACTGGCAAGAAAGCTTACTCAATCATAATCATTCAAATTGTGGCATAATGTATAGATTGCAATGCTCATGGAAATTGTGTGTTAGCTTTGTTTCTAAATCCTTATCATTATCATCTATATCTTCTTTCAACTCTTTATAAAGGAAAAATGCTGCACCATATATATTACATTTGTTTTCTTGAGATGCAAAAAAACCTCTCTTATCATTGCCCCTAAACAGAAACACCTTAAAAGCACTGCTATCCTTTTCGCTATTGTATTTCCCATCCAATGTTGTCTCGGCTATACAGAAGTAGTCATTGCCGCTTATAGTGCTCATGGTTTGACTTTTTTCTAAAATATCTTCAAGACCTGGTACTAATACATCATTGATAAATTTTTGCCTAAAGCTATTCTCCATAATCTACTCTCCATTCTTTAAAATAATTACTGTTTGGTAATCATACATTTCATTGCAATTCAACAAAATAGTCTATTATCTCTTAATAAGACCAGCTCACATTCCGGTCACCTTATCGCACTATTCGCTTCATTTTTTATCTTTTTTCGACGCACTGTCAGAGTTAGCTTTTAAACCCCAAACTCTATCTACTGCAATAATAGAAGTCGATACGAGTATTAAAGCTCTAATAAATTCTCTTATATCATCAACATTAGTATCCATTATCATATTTTTCATAGGTTCTAAATCAATAGACATATCTTTAGACCATCTATACATTAAACCAGAATAGGCAATAAACTCGTAAATCTTCTTTATAAGAAACCCGTCTGAATATACGTCTAAAAAATTCACTATTGCTAATGTTAAGCAAAAAATCAAAATATACTTTCTGTGCTTTATAATGAATAATTGAAGTATGAAAAAAGTAAATAGTCCTAAAGACAAACTATTTAAAATAACTTTAATGGTTGACATCCCAATAAAACAACGCAAGAACAATTCTGATAAAATAAACACTAAATTACACACTAATACAAAGAACATATACTTGTTCGGAACATTATCAGGATTTTTTCGTATTTGACAAAAGTTATCAACGAAGAAAAATATATATAGTAAAAACGATAATATTGCTAATACAGCACTTACATTTAATGTCAATGTTAAGCCGTCATAGACATAGCCGAAATAAAACGTATTAAAACATACTAAAGTTAGCAAAAAGAGAATCGGTTTGAAATCTTTAATTCCATTCATCGAATTACCCTCCAAAAAAATTGATACCATGACCATTCGCCAAGCAATACTAAATGGAATTCGAGAATTGATTAAAAACTTACTTTTTATTGCAACACCGACTCCCTATTGATATTAGCTAAAGCTCAAACTTGTTTTATTGTTGTGTAGGTTATTGGACTAACTGCTGGAATTGCTGGTGCTTATATTTGAGCTTCAATGCTTTTCGTCTTTTTTTCTGCATTAGCTTGCTTTAGCCAGCCATAATCATCGCTGTCTGTTCGGTATAGCGCCCATTGTAGTGTCTTCTTGAAATAATCCCGCATCCACTTATATTTTTCTACAACGTGCGCATTACCGTTATTCTTTATCTCATCCTCAATCTTCTTATTGATTTTATTCAGAACTGCTATCCCTTCTTTGCCCGCATTTTCATCGGGATACAGCATAATGCGATTGTCAACGTACCTAAATAGCTTCTAAGATAATCATAGCAGTAGTAATCGCCTTCTTTATTAAACCATCCAGTCAGCATATTTTGGGTCAACTCGTCCTTGTATTCACGCAGAGCGGCGAAGTCTTCTTCATCTATGATATGTCTAAAATTCTCAGCTCTCTTGCTTTCCATGTAGTGTGCCTTTATCAGACCCGGTCCAAATACAATATTGCCCTCTTGAAATATGTCTCCGATAACGATTGCTCCTCTTGTCATGAATGGCAAAAAGTCTGACCAACATACGCGCTGTTTATCAGTAGTCGTAGGTACATCATAAGTCTATTAAAAGCGAATGGAATATCAATGCTTATGGAAACAATAATACTGTCAGATAAGAGAGTGTATTTCAGAGGGAAATCACCATACTTTTCGAGCAAATCCTGTTTAACCTCATTTAACTGAGCCGATTTAATGATAAAGTCCCACGTTTTATATAGCTTCATTTGATTTGCAAAGTCAGGCTTTCCGCTGAACCATTCTTTAATACCCATAATATCAATTATGGCAATGATGGACTTCGTGTACTGGCTGTTCTTCCAATTATCTTCTGTTTGCTTCTTTAACTCATCCAATGCCGCATTTGCGGCCTTTGTTGCTTCACTTTTTTCGTGCGGCATGTGTATCGTCCCTTACAACAGTATTTTAATCTTCCAGTTAATTAACTAAACCCCAAGCACCTTAGTTGTTGTGCAGTTCAACAGACTAACAGTAGTTCTTCTATTTATCCTAACATCATTTGACATGATTTTCAATAATGCGGTGAAGAAAACTTTATGAGGGTATTCGTGAGGCTGAACAAATTTCGGAACTTTCGGAAAACAAGGAGTTGTTTGTAGGTTTTTGTTATATGTAGTCACTGGTGTTTTTAGGTATCTGACATCTTATCCGTAAAAATGTTAATATCATTATTCCATTCATTTTGTAAAATAAAAAAAAACATAATGAAGGGTTATTTTCATTATGCCTTTGCTAATTGAAGATAAAACGGTATCTTGAGGTCAGAACATACGGGACGCTTATGTCAAGTACGGACTAAAATTTTTCGAGATGTTTTTGAGTGTTATGATACCGTTCAAATGCAAATAATACACAGGGTATCGTCCAACGAAGAACGATACCCTGTTTTCATTTTATGAATTTCAGATACCGGTTATTCATCTTGGCTCTACCGCATCAAAGTAGATATGTTGATAGCAAAGAGGATGTTCGGATTAAGAGTCGAGTTAATAAGTGTTTATACTCTTATCAACTCATCAATCTGTCAAATATTTCCCAAGCCTGCTCTGGTGACGCGCCTTTGATGTTTACGCTTACAATAACATCGTCAAAAAGCACGCTGAAATCCATACGCCAGCCGGGAGCATCGCCCCGGTCGTTATCCACATAATAGGCTCTCGCCTTTATGACATCAAGCGTTAATTCTTCTGTGGGGAACACGGGATTATCAATGTATTCCCGAAGCTCTCCCGGAACAGAATCAGCGCGCGGAATTGGATAGAGTGACAAGTCGTATTTCTCATGCTCACTCGCGGATACAATGTGTTCACGATCATATTCGGTCGGTTTGGAAATGCTCCAACGGATGCTATCCATACCAACAGTCCAAATGACAGATAAACTGTTCGTTTCCTGATTTATGAATCTTCGCGCGGATTCAAAGCTGAAACGAGAGGGAACGCTTTTCGGTAAATACATGCCGAAGTCGGTGTCGGAACGCGCATCCTTGAGTGTAAGTTCGTCATCACGGAGTTCCGGGATAACCGGGTTGCTCAAAATACTCAAATCGACTACGCCGTTTATCTCTTGGTAATGTATGATTTTATTAACAATAAGGCTCAACCGGTCTTTCCCATTCTCTCCTACGTCGTCATCGTGAAGCTGAATATTGTACGAAACGTCGCCAACTTTGAATTTTGCGATATAGAGCGCGATACCGTCGTTTTTCTTAAAATCTAACACTCCCGCGATAACAGGAACGCCCCATATATTTGTTGTTATCGGCTCGTATTCGTAAATCACGTCCTCCATGCTTTCACCGCCCGCACCGATGACCTCTATTGTTGTGGCATAATAATACTCGTTGTAAAACGATATGACTCCCTCTGCCGATGCTTCATAAGCCATAACATTATACAGAGAACCGTCGCCGCGATAGTGCGCGGTAGCGATGAGGGTGAGCGGTAAATCCGTGAATACCGCGCTTAGTTGCTCGTCGGTTAGCTCGCACCAAAAATGTCCGCCAATGAAAGCCCTATCCGCTGATAATTGCGAGCTTACTTCGTTCAATGTCAACGGCCATATTTCAATAGGCGCGAATCTTGAATCGGAGGGAGGGTTCGTTACAATTCCATCTTGTCCGCTGCCTTGCGGTTCGCCCGATGATATAACGACAGGATTGTCCGGTATATTCGGAGTCGGTGTATTAAACAGTCCGGGTATTGTCCAAACACAGAGCAAAAAAACCGCCACGCAAGCTAACGGCATATAGTACAGCATAAACAAGTCGTAATTTCTACTTTGGAGTCAGACGGCTGATAGCCTTAAGCCTTGTTGATTACGCCATTAAGCGATTCGATTCTGCTTATTAAACGTACACTAATTTAACTTTTGTTTCAAGCAATCGGTTAAACTAATCATGAAAAGACCATATACTTGCTACTTTTGTGGCAATGTTCCGCCACTTAACCAAAATTCATACTCACTAAGCGCCGCTTTAGCACGGGCGTAATCTGCTGGTGAAAGACCTTCTTTTATACGGATAGAACCGCCTTCACCAAATTCAAATACAATTTTCGCTGTTTGGCTTTCTTGAAATTCAAGTAATCATTGCCGTTCATGACATCTGGTGGTAATACACGGGCGCGGACATCAAATCATTTTGAAAGATTCTAAAATCCTCATCGCTTATCTTTCCTTTTGAATGGGCATCGGATACGTCAAATGGGGTCTGTTCATCCATATCTGGTATAGTGAAACTGTTAGTTTCATCTTTGTTCTTTTTTGCGGTCGGATTATAGGACTGCGCGTAAAGATTGTTGTTAATGCTAATGCACATAGATTAATTTCCTCCCTATTTATGTAATTTTATCTTGGAGTTATTCTTATTAATAAAAATCAACATTGCTATGCGTAGGTTTTTTTTACATCTTTTGCTGAATAAGATTCATTTTATATTTTCTGATAAAGGGTTGCATAGTTTGATTTTTAGAAAAAACTAATTAAATACTAAAATGCCATTTTTATATGTCGCATCAGTTGTCAAGTCTGGAACATTATCTATTCCCCGTTGCAATAGGCTTAAAGTAACCTTTTTAATCTGAGAATAAACGGTCTTTTCATGTTCTGTCATATCAGAGTTAGTACCATTAATAAGACCATTCAATTCATCTGACAACCCTACAATATTACCATTTTCAACTGATAAATCCGACAAAGATACTTTTTCGTCAAACAAGTAGCGCAATGTGTTTTCAATATCCATCTCGTGAAAAATGTCGGGGTCGTACTTGTTTTCGCCGTCCACCGCATATCTTGTCGAATATAGATTTGTAAGTCGATTTAATTTCCAACCGAGCCAATCCTGCTGATTAAGTATTTTTTCTATTTGTTGTGCCTTCTCCGCATTATCACCTGCAATTGTTATAACCCCTTTTTTATCAACCGTAATATTTAGTTCTTCATCCTGTTCCAAATTGATACCATTATCTTTCAATATTTGTCCGATTTCTTTAGCTTGAATTGGAATACGAGCTTTCTTTACAGCTTCAGTGATGATAGCGATTTCTTTTATGCCATTATGAGTTTTCTCTCCAGAAGTAGAAGAAGAAGATTCAAAGCCGTTTTCAATAAACTTCTGTGCAAGCTCATTTGATTTTTTATCAACATCAACTGTGTCATTATTAGTTAACTTAGTCATGGGAGTAAATGGATTATATGATTGATGTCCGTCAATAGGAACAACGGGCAACTCCCGTCCGCCTCTATTAGCCACCCGAGATGATAATTGAACGCTATCCATATGGGTTATACTTGAGGCGTCATTATTTTTCGACTTTTTTTCTATGATATTTTTCATAAAATTATAATTAACAAGATTGTAACTGTTTCCATTTCCGATACGCATACAAAGAGCCTCCTTGTTTGTTCTATTGCCTTATTTTGAAAACGCACCACACTGTATATAAAGATGTTATCAATACATCATCTTTATATTGGCGTATATTTACAGAGCCTTTATATGCTCACTGTCAAACGATTTGGTCGATACTACTCTTTGAAATCAAGTCGTTTACAAAGTTTCGGTCAAACGACTTTCCTACTTGCCAGCCGGGGATGTTTTCTTTGACGGTATTTTCTATACGTTCGTATTCATTAAGCCAAACTTGATGTAACGTCCACGCGACATCTGTACGTTGCTTTTCAGGAGAACTTGCAATATATTTTCGCATTAAGGCACTCATTTCTTCGCCATCATTCATTCCATAATTTTCGAGAAATATGTTTTTGGCAAGACTGGTTAGCTTTTCTTTAATATCATCTGACACAGGTACAATTTTACGGTCGGCAGCAGTCGTTCCTGTTATCTCCATACCGGTAAGTCCCTGTGAGTTCCTTGTTTTATAAACGAAATTCGGGTTTGTGGCTTGGGCTTTGGCTTGTATTGCATAAATCGAATTGTTATCTCCAATACGCATAATGCTTCCTCCTTGTGAAATCGCTCCGCTTTCTTTAACAATCCTATGTAATGTGTATCGAAATATATTAGTAAAACTTTGATTATGATTCTCCGTACATCAAAATATAATTTAGCTCTTACGCTGTGAAGAAGTAGAACTGTAACCGCAAATGTTCATGCTATGCCACTTCGTTGTCGATAATCCTTATACTCACGAATAAGTGAAAAACGGAGTCGCGAGGTTGCGAGTGCTTATTTTCTATGTGACATTAACTCATGGTGTGTTTGTAAGACATTATTTTGTTGACTACATCCGATATCATAGCACCATAGTCAACACCCTCTATGCCTTTTTTCAGATTGTTAAAAAACACAGAGGTAACATTATCAAAAGCGCCTGACATCTCGCTAAGTTTATCAAATTTAGCTTTAGAACGATATGTTCTGTCTATGGATTTACCTTGCGCCTCAGCTTCAAGGGCGTCAGCGCGCAACTTTTCACCGACCGCTCTCATCTTGTACATGCTTGTACCGGTGTTTAACGCATTTTTCAAAGCTTGAAATTTCAAGGCTTTTGTTTCGTCACTATCAGAACTTTCTTCAATTTGCTTGTATATTTCGGTCGCTTGCGAATACATCGTATCCATCGTAGTGTTGCGCCAGCCGGTAGGATTTCCGCCAGAAAAAATATTATTGTATTCGCCCCAATATAGGCGCATTTCCAAGTCTTTTTTTTCATCGCCAACAGCCGCATCTATTCTTGCCTTTAGCAAAATCGAAAACCATTGAACCGTCTACACTGGCATTCGTAAAGAGGGCGGTCAGTGATACGATACCACACAAGGAGCTTGTTGGCGCACTCATTGATAAGGTCTACGTTTTCCCCGACAAGCGCATTGAGATTGTTTGGAAAATTGATGATTTTACGGCGATGGGATAAAATGAATGGGCAGAGGAAAATCTTCTGCCCGATTCCCATTCGGTGCTTTACACAGTACAATAGATGTTAGCAAATATTGTATTGTGTAAAACACCAAATTGAAAATATTTTTTATTCTTAACTTGACTTATGCGTCTTTGACTACAATCGCCCCGATTTTGCCCTCTTTCACAAAATTCATCAATTCGGTAAAACTCGGTCTATCCCAACGGGTTCCAGACCAGCCGTCGTCAATAAAATGGCGTATATTGGGAAAATGATTGCGCTTAGCGTATTCTTCCAACATGGATTTTTGGTGTGAAATACTTTTACTCTCGCCTTCATAACCGTCATCATTCGATAAACGGCTGTACAAGGCGGTGATTTTGTCTGACTGCATACAATAAACTCCCTTCGTCACAGCCAGACACGGTATTTTGTAGCAAGAATAATATACCATATCAGGCTGTTTGATTCAACGCTTTAAAGTGATAATTCCGGTTATTCCGACAGATTTTTACCGTCGGAGCATAGCCGTGATATAATAGTCAGCAGACTATCATTTGCATTCTTATTGAAATGCGATTTAACCACATATGTAGTTCCACCGACAGTTTTGTTAAAATCCAAATCCTGCGGGTATTTCATAAGTGGCAACGGTGTACGCCCTGTGTCAATCACCGGTTTGTATCTGCCGGAGTATTCTCTGTATCTGTCTGTGCAGTCTTTCAGGTTATTATTGTGCATTGACTTGTTCCTCCTCATTTTGCTCCGCTTCGGCTAACAACCGTCCGCGTTCCAATGTAGCCGGAACATCAACCTTCGCCGGAAGCATTACTTTATCGTATAATTCCATGAACAATCGGTTATGTTCCTTCAACACCTCATTCAACTTCCCGGCATGTATGTTGCCAAATTGGTGCGCCATACGGCATAGCTGGTTGAGGTTCACGCCGATGTAATGGATTTCTTTTGTAAACGCCTAGAAATCATAGTTGGGGTGTTCGCCCGGTGAGCAACCGTTAATCATATACCGGATGTATGTCGTTTTTGGCAGACCGGCTTTTTCGGCGTGTTTGCAAAGCCTATTATATTCTTTTTCGGTAAAGCGGATATGGAATGTTTTTGTATGTGTTCGCATGGTCGATACCTCCGTTTTTAAGGGTAGCAGGGAACCCCTGCATACTGGATTTATGTCCCGTAGGGCATACAAATCCAGTGCTTGCTGAGACAGTGTCGAGGCAAGTTTGCGCGTGTGGGCACACAAGCGCGTTGCTTGCTGGCAGATATAATAGGCATTTGACATCGCCGTAAAGCCCGGACTTGTCAAGGCATATTCGGAAGCGCAAGACCGACCTTTATTTCCCCTTGACAATGAGTAAGTTCCAGGCATTGGGAAAGAACAGCGACACACTGGACGGACTGAACGCCCATTTGATCATTGTTGACGAGCTTCACGGAATTAAAGACCGTAATTTGTACGAGGTGATAAAGCAGAGCCAGAGCGCGCGCCGTCAGCCTCTTTTTATTATGATCACGACAGCAGGAACGATCCGGGAATGTATCTTTGACGATATGTATTCTTACGCTTGCAATGTCGTTGATGGAAAGTTTCAGGATGATACCTTTTTAGCGATCCTTTACGATCTGGACGACCGGGAAGAATGGCGGCAGCCTACAGCATGGGCCAAGGCTAATCCGGGGTTGGGAAGGGTTAAGAAACAATACTACCTTGAATTAAAGGTTGAGAAGGCCAAGAACAGCCCCAAAGACCTTAACGGCTTATTAACCAAGGATTTTAATATCAGGAATACAATTCATTCAGCATGGTTGACATTCGATGATATCAACAACGAAGAAACGTTTAGTATTGAGGACTTCAAGGGCTACTATGCAATCGGCGGCGCGGATTTGTCCATTACCACAGACTTAACATGCGCTACCTTGCTTATGCTGGATAAGGAAACGGAAAAGCGTTTTGTACATCAAATGTACTGGTTGCCGGCAGAAAACTTTGACAAGCGCGTACAGCAGGATAGAATACCTTATAATATTTGGCTGGAGCGTGGCTTGTTACGGCTCTGTAACGGGAACAGTATCAATTATGGGGATATTACAGCATGGTTTCTGGAAATGGTGTACAACTACAGCATATCGCCCCTATGGATTTACTATGACAGCTATTCAGCCCGCTACTGGACGGAAGAAATGGAGTCCCACGGCTTCAAGATGGTACGTTGTATCCAGGGAGCTAAGACGCTATCCTTGCCAATGCAGCAGATGGGCGCAGACTTACAGGCGAAAAAGATTAACTACAATAACAGCCCCATTCTGAAATGGTGTTTGACTAATACGGGCATACAGACCGACAGGAACGGAAACATTGTCCCGGTCAAGAATCAGGCAGCCACACAGCGCATAGACGGCACGGCTTCTTTGCTTGACAGCTATGTTATTTTAATGAGCCGCTACAATGAGTTTCTACAGGCGCAATAGAAAGGCGTGAGGGTATGGCAAGCGGGAAAAAGACTTTTACACATTTAAAGGATAAGAAAGTACGTATCATAGGAGTTAGCAATGAAAAGGACTCTAAGGGAAAGTTGATTGACATTTATACTGATCTGTTCGGCCCTGTGTGGGCAAATTACCGAAGCTTATCAGGCAGCGAATACTATTTTTCCAACAGGCCGGAATTATGCAGCAGGTTGTATTTACGCTTAATTGGCGCACAGGGATAGCCCCGCGCATGTATGTGTTATTCCGGGATAAGGCGTATGAGATTACATATGTTGACGATCTGGAAGGGGATAAAAAGGAATTGAAGCTGTATTGTGAAACCTCATCAGAGGTTGATGTAGGAGTTTTGAAAGACATTTTGATAGCGGTATACGGAGAGAATGGGGACGCGAGACGGAATATTGTAAAGAAACACTTGATAAAATAGAATATTTGCGCTATAATGAGGGTACAATAAAAGAGAGGACGTTCCCGCGTCCCCTCTTTAGCACAGCCGCTTTAAAGGCGGTTAGGCTTGCGTGTTATACTGAAATAACCCGTTTACCTTTGTCATGAGGGCTGGTTATTTTTTTGTGTCTTTAGTAATGAGGTGAATCAATGTAGCAAAAGCTATCATTAGCATTAACGCTTCATATACCGACATGGCCTCACCTCCTTTGCAGGAAGTCAAGCCGTAACCGCCCTAGTATGAGTCATGGCTAAAGTGAATCAGTTTAGCCATGACTTCTATTTTTCAAAACCTATTTGAAAAGTAGATTAGGACGGTTTGCAAAGAAGTTGCACATTTAGTAATTTTTTTGTAAACTAAACACAGAGATAGAGAGGTTTTGTCACCGCCCTTGAGCAATTAGGCTCTTTCATAAGACTAAAACCTCTGCTTTGTACCGGATGTAGATTAGTTGGTTAAGGAATTTGATATTTCAGAAATTGCCTTTTATATTTGCTAGGATATATCGTGCAAAGAGATTGAGGGATTATCTATCTCGTACATAACTTATGGAGTTGATTTTAATGTATTTCCTAGGTATTGACATTGCAAAAAACAATCATGTCGCATCACTGATAGATAACGATGCTCATGTTGTCATTAAAACAATAAAATTCACTAATGACAACAATGGCTACCAAAAACTGATATCACAAATCTCGGCCATTACCGATAACAAAAATAATATTTTAGTTGCTATGGAAGCTACAGGGCATTATTGGCTATCTGTATTTTCAAAACTTATTGATGATGGTTTTTGCGTGTCTGTTTTCAATCCATTTCAAATAAAATCTTTCAGGGAGCATTTCATAATCGAAAGCAGAAGACAGACGTAATTGATGCCATTATTATTGCCAATTACTTACGGTCTTTTGGTGTGAAAGCAACATCTCTGCCCGATGATAAGCTACTGTCACTGAAACAACTTACACGCTATAGGGCTGACCTAATCGGCAATATTTCAAGCATAAAAAACCAAATAACCGCTATACTACATAAGGTTTTCCGGAATTCTCCTCATTGCGTTCTGATACTTTTGGCGAAACCGGTAAGCAACTTATGTTACATACACCAACACCTGACTTGGTTTTGAAAACGAGTTCTAAAAACTCTTAAATATTGTAAATAAAGCAAGTCGAGGGCGTTTTAAACAAGATTTTGTCGATAAGCTAAAGCAAACGGCCAAAATATCTTTCGGCGTAAAGTTTACAGCCAAAGCTTGTGAGTTTGAAATCAAACAGCTTATCAATACCGTAATCTTCATTGAGGAACAGATTGATGAACTAGACACCGAAATAAAATCTATTTATCAAGAATTGGATTTGTTCTTAACGACTATACCCGGCATTGGTGATGTTTTAGCCCCTGTAATACTCGCTGAAATTGGTGATATTCAAAACTTTTCAGAACCTGCCAAGCTTGTGGCTTTTGCAGGTATTGATCCATCAGTGAATCAATCAGGGCAAAGCAATTCGCTTAACGAAAAGATTTCTAAGCGTGACTCCCTTACCTACCACATGCTATATTTGCAGCCGCTTTTGCTGCTATCAATAAAGACATACATTTAAGAGCCTTCTACCATCGTAAGAAAGCCGAAGGTAAGCACCATTATGTTGCTTTAGCTGGTGTTCAACGCAAACTCATTCAGATTATTTGGGCCGTTTTAAAAGAGCTGCGTTCCTATAAGCCTTATGCCTAATTCTTTCCTGGTTTGTTAGGCTTTTTTGTTATGTCATTTTCCATAATTATTTTTTATGTTTTTCTTGATTTAGACTTGACTTTTCATAGTTGGTCTTATGCAATTGTGCTAAGAATAGTATACATTATACTACATTATTTTACAAGGATTAACCGGAAATCAATATCTGTTGTTCCATGTATTATTTTATGCTAATATATTTTAGTGCTTATTTAGAGGGGGGATATTATGTTTACACGCCTAAATTTAATGTATTTTGTAATGTTTTTATTTCCAGGAGGATTTATTAAGCTATTACTTGATAAATTTGCGCCTAAGAAAAATAAAACGTATACTAGCTTAATGGAACTGTGTGAACTGTTAGCTTATAGTTTCTTAGCTATGATAATAAACTTTATTATCATAATGATATTCTATCCGATATATGACCTGATTAAATTAAGAAATGTTATTAGCAATAACATATTCCCTGTTGATAATTTTCGTTTTATCTTTCTCTATACTTTAGTAAGTTTTTTTACTTGCCCAGTAATAGCATTTTCTTTTTACTATTTTAACGCCAAGGCAGTACATTAACTTCATTAACAAATTTAATAAGTTCACAGGCAGGTTAGAAGAATCGTATGGGGGGAGTGTATATGAATCCCTTATCAATTATGATACCCTCAAAATAGATCTCAAAAATGAACCTGTTATATCAATAGAAAAAAATAACGTTATTCTAAATAAGAGGCCGACTTTGTATGCATTCTGGTGATGGTTCCGATAAAAGGGAAATTGTTGTCAGAGAGTCGGAAATGATAGAAAAGTATTTCGAAAAAGATGAAATTACTAAGCAGAATTTTCAGCAAAAAAAGACAAAAGATAAGAAAGCTGGTGAAGTAACATCAGTTTCATCAGACTTAATATTTGATGAGACCATTGCTCAATACTGTGATATTGATAATGGTCTCGTGATAAAGGTATATAATATGTCCAAGTTTAACGCTTATGTAGAAACGATTGAAAATAAAGAGTAATTATTTTTTAGGTGGCGGCGGTGGCGGTTTACGGTTAGTAGTTGTTGTAACTCTAGGTTCCCTGGAATCTTGTCTTTCCCGGCCAGCAATTCGAGGATTCCCTGATCTTTTTTCATAGTTAGCACTATCCTTTGACAAGTTCAAACCCCCATTTCTTTATAGTATATTTAATAAACTTGGACAGTAAGATTATATGCAACAGCCGTTTAGCTTATCATAGTGAAAAGAAGATTGATGAAAAAAGCAAGCATCATACCGAAAAAGCAGAGCAATATATGAAGCTTTTGGACGCCTATGACAAAGAAGACGCTGAGCCGCCTAAGTACGCTAGAGAAGAACTAACTGTAAAAATAGATAAGATAAATACTCGTCTTGACGAACTTCAAGTTCTGAAAGAAGAAGTCACTAAAAATGGGACAATCTATGAAACTGACAAAGACTGCCGCATGATGAAAACCAATAACAATGAGGCTGATATCTGCCATAATGTTCAGATTGCTGTTGATAATAGAAATCACCTTGTAGTCGGAGTTGATGTAACAAGCCAACCTATTGATAAAGAACAATTACATAATATGGCGCTACAGGCAAAGCAAGAAATTGAAGTAGAAAGCATAACTGCCATAGCTGATAAAGGTTATTATTCGGCATTACAGTTTTCAAAATGTGCAAAGGATAATATTTATCCAATAGTATCAAAGGCAAGCCATGCTCATATGGCAGCAACGGACGAATACGGTAACGAAGCATTTCAGTATGCGGAAGAAAAAGGTGGATACATCTGTCCCGCCGGTGAGCTTTTACTTCCTTATAAAGCAACTTGGAAAAAAACAGATAATCTAAGAACCCATCCTCAAAAACGCCTAAGCAACGTAGCGATATGAGAAATCATAAACATATTCTGAGCCGACACGCATGAAATCTCGTAATCTTTAGAGAGCCTGCGGGAGTGGCACGCCCAACCAAAGGTTCGTTCCACTATCCAGCGAATGGGTAATACCGCCCACCCCTTGGGCATAATTTTTTCGATAATGTCAACAGGGATACCCATTATTTTTAGGGCATTTACGAAAGTCTTGCGATAACCTGCGTCAGCGGTACAACCCTTGATAGATGGATATTTTGCAAAAGCGGTCTTAAAAACTTCCTCACCTGCCACAGTATCGTGGATATTTGCCGCATGAACTTTTACAGCAAGAAGATTGCCCATGGTATCTGTCACGGTATGACGTTTTCTGCCCTTTATCTTCTTGCCGCCATCAAAACCTCTTTCATCAGACGCATACATGGTTTTCACGCTTTGCGAATCTATAATGGCGTAGGAAGGCGCAGGTTTACGCCCTGCTTTTTTCCTGATTTTTTTAACGAGGGCAGACATGATTTTTTCCCATAGCCCTGATTGCTTGGCTCGATGGTAAAATGACGAAACAGTTTTGTATGGCCGAAAGTCTTTAGGCAAGAGCGCCCATTGGCAGCCTGTTTTATTGAGATATAAAACAGCATTGATAAGTTCGCGTTTACTGTGCTTTACAAAGTGCTTGCCGCGTTTTTCCTTCCCTACAATTTCTCTCACTATCGCCCATTGTTTATCCGTTAAATCTGTGCTGTATCTCATCTAATATCATCTCCAATGACTATCATTGAGATATTATAGCATAGTCCGGTGTTAGTTGTAATTTATTGAGGATGGGTTCTCAGATACAGAAATTTAGAGGTATGTGCTAATTGCAATGATAAAGTCAAATGTATAGTAAATAAAAAGGGCAGAACAATCAAGACCATTGCAAGAATTTGCCCGAGAAGTAGATAAGCGGACTGAGGAGAACATGGATACCTACCATCTGAGAAAACAGGTAGTAGAGCGTCCGTTTGGAACGGTAAAAAGAGCATTTGGGTTTTCATACTTTCTAACCAGAGGAAACGAAAGTGTGAGAACTGAATCTGTGCTGCACTTTTTGGTTTATCACTTCAAGAGAGTTATAAATATAGTTGGAACTAAAGAATTAACATTGGCCTTTAGGGGTTAAATATCCCATGATTTTCTGATTTTTCAACTGTAAGCGAAATATTGTATAAAATTTTATTTACAGGTCGGATTTGCTGCTTTTGAAGATAGTTTTTACGCAAGCTGATTTATAATAGGTAAGCGGGTGGCTAAAAATTAACTTCTGCTAATAGCGTTTAAAGCGACAAAAATATGGCGATAAGCTCAATGTCATTAAGATAAGAAAAAAAGAAAATAAAAACGAAAAGAGCGAGGTACTAAAAAGATACCAAGCTCTTTTTTTGTGAACGATGCAAAAGAAAACCCAATAAAAACAAAAAAACACTTGACAAATAGTGAAAAATGTGCGATGAAGCCTCCTAAATATAGCATACTATAGGAGACTGAACCAATGAATGAATATCCTAATGCAGTAAAAGAAAAACTAATAGCACTCATTACTGAAATGTCAAAATCACCTGCCATATATGTAAAAAATCCCAAAAAGGATTTTACGCGGGAACGCAAACTGCCATTCAGAATAGTTATGGAATTATTAATATCCATGGGGGAAGTGGCAATAATATTTACAAAGAACTACTGGAAGCGCAAGGATATGATGTAAATACAGCAACAACGTCTGCTTTCGTTCAACAGAGGGAGAAAACCCTGCCCTGCCATTTGCGTTTGAATTTCTATTAAGCGAATTTACGCGCTTTCATTCATCTGAAAAAAGTATAAGGGTTATAGGCTGCTTGGGGTTGATGGTTCGGATTTGCATATATCAACCACCCCGGACGACACGGACGCGTATTTTCAAACACAACCGGCCCTGCCCTGTCCTGATGTAAAAGGGTATAATCTTTTGCACATTAACGCAATCTATGATTTATGCAATAGATTCTATGTTGGCACGCGCGTTTACCCCGGAAGGCATCAAAATGAACACAAGGCGTTGATTGATATGGTTGATTGCTCTCATATTCAGGACAATGTTATTAAAAGCTATAACGATTTCGCTCATATCGAAAAGAACGGCTGGAACTACATTATTCGAGTAAAGGATTTAGGAAGCAACGGGATCCTCTCAGGGCTTTCCTTGCCGTCTAGCGGAGCGTTTGACGTCTTGATTCAACGAACTCTAACAAGAAAACGGACAAAAGAGGTCAAGGCGCATCCTGAAACTTATAAGGTTCTGCCCAATAACTCAATTCTTGACTTTTTGGATTTCCATACAAACAAATGTTACCCTACCCTAGTCTTTTCGGGCTGTTCGTTTTAAGCTTGGCTTGACGATGATTCTTACCAAACGGTTATTCCTAATCTGGATGTGTCATGCTTCCCACCCCACTAGATGAACTGAAACAGCTTTACGCGAGGTGGGACAGGGAATCGAAACATCGTTTAGGGAAGGGCATTGAAATATACCATTGGGTTGGTCAATTTTCACGCCAAAAAACGGAAGTACATTATTCAGGAAATCTTCGCAAGAATCATCATGTATCACTTTACCGAAATGATTACCTCGCATGTAGCGTAGTCATTTCACAGACAGATAAAAAACATGCTTATCAAGCCCAAGCCAAGTCAATTTTACTGCCGCTGTCCTTGTTTGCAGACGGTTCCTGCGCCTGTTGGATAATGAACCCCGTTTGATGTCGAAGCTTTAGCCCGCAAGAATATTTTACCTGTTTGTCCCGAGCGTCAAAATATTCGTAAAATGCGTTCAAAATCAGTTGTCAGGTCAGCTTCATTTATAGAATTGCATAATTCGTATCTTATTTGAAAACAATTTTAAGCAGGATTTTTCATTCTGCTTTCTTTGTGTGTCCTTTTTCACTTCCTTCGCAAAGAATGATACGGTATTTTTTATTTCCTCATGCTCTTTTTCATTTTGGCTTGCTCCTTGTTTCCACTTTTACATTATCTTAATGACATTGAGCTTATCTCCATGTTTTTGTCGCTTTAAACGCTATTAGCATACATTAATGCTTATTAGCGGATTATTCGCCAGACAGGTAATTTACAACAGAATCATTTTTAAATACCTTCGCAAAAATTTTTGAAGACATAACCATGAATTTTTCGGTTTCGGGATATAATACTACATCCGGTGAATTTTCCGTTTTAACTTCAAGGTATACAAGTGGTATATCTGAAGTGTTAATCAATCTATGCGCTCCGTTTTCGTGCGCGGGCATAATAATAACATCACCCTCCGAAACAACTTTATCACCTTCTGGTGTTTTAAGCGTACCCTGACCACTAATTATATAAAATATTTCTTCATTCGCTGTGTGATAATGATATGGATAATTGGCTTTTCCGGGTTGTAATGTATAAAAATGCACTCCCAGTCTGCCCCATCCCTGAGAAAAAGGATTGCTTACGCTGCTTCTTTGAAATTCAAAAGAATGCTTATGTTTGCCGTCAGGGTCAAATTGTTTATTAAGATTTGCATCCCAATTACATTCCGCATTTTTCACATTTGAAATAATTATTTTTTCCACTTAACATACCTCCGATTATATAAATAATGTACATATATAATTTATACCTTTATTTTCTAAGTTTAGTGTAGCATAATCAATACTAGCATGCAATAAGTGAATAAATATTAGTCCACATTCATTTATAAATATAAAATTTCCTTTTGTCGACAATCTGAGGCAACCCTTCTTTGGGCCGCCTTTATTGATTGTAATTGAAAGCCTGTATTTATGGATTAGAGAATCGGCCTTTTATTTCCCTAGCTGAATATCATAAAAATATAATCCGCTGCTGGCGCGAAGCGTCTTGTTGATGCTGATGATTCTGGTATAGTCCGGGAACTGATCTGCACTTTTTTTACCCTCATACACGGTTATTTCAGAAACCGTCTCCAGGATTTTACTTTCCAACTCCACAAGATCAAGTTTGTCTTGCGTTGTGGATTGCAGCACCAGCACGGTTTCCGGCGCATCGTTGTAATTCCTCAGGCTTTTTCTATATAGCGTCCACGGCCATGCTTGTGCCGTCCTTAAATTTGATTGTAAACATATTTATTCCTCCTATGATTTTAAATATTCGGTTTCCTGTTCCCCTATGATTTCATGCGCCCATTCGTCGGACACATGATTAACAAACACATCATTTGACTTATAATACTGATTCCAGAAATAAACGTTTGCCAAGGCCCTTGCCTTATGCATCACACAGATATACGTAGCTCTTTTGTCAATACTGCCCATTTCCTGATAGTTGTACGCCGAACACCAGCTACAGCCTTCGGCAATCGAGCAGTGGAAGCATTCGTCTGAGGATAAGAATGGAGGTTTTTTTATGAAGCAAAATGTAATAACAGCACCGGATAATACGGCAGTCATCTATGTCAGGTATTCCAGTCATAACTAGCGCGAGGAGTCGCTAGACGCTCAGATACGGGCCTGTAAAGCCTGTGCAAAAAGCAAAAAGCTTAACGTAATAACGATATATAGTGACGCTGCCATGTCAGGAACAAATGACAACCGCCCTGAATTTAAGTGTATGATGGCGGATGCTAAGAAAAAGCTGTTCAAATATCTGATTATTCACAAGCTTAATAGATTTTCCAGAGATAAGTTCGACGCTGTTACATACAAAAGGGATTTGAAAATTAGTGGCGTTACTATTTTGTCAGTAACAGAAAACCTTAACGGAAACCCCGAAGGCATGATTTTAGAATCACTTTTAGAGGGAATGGCACAGTATTATTCTGCTAACTTGGCTCGCGAAGTCATGAAAGATTTAAAGGAAAACGCCTACCAATGCAAGCATACAGGCGGATTTCTGGCCCTTGGGTATGATGTTGACCCTGAAACTAAAAAATATGTGGTAAACGAGGAAGAAGCCAAAATAATCAAGATTATATTTGACAAGTATTCTAAAGATGTTGGTTACAACAAAGAAGAATTGAATACCGCGAACGCCGAGCTACAAAGTGTAATTGCTAAAATAAGCACTGTCATTAAGCTTGTCTCTAAAACTGGCATAGCTATTGAAACAGTTAAAGGTGAGTTAAGGGAGCTTGAAGAAAAGAAGCTCTATTTTGAAAAATATATCAAGAAATTAACTCTCCGCAACAGGAAGTCACATATCACGAAAGAAATAATTTTGGAATTGATAAACCAGTCCAAGGATTTTATTAAAACGAAAAATCTTGTGGAATGTGGGCAGTTTATCAAAACATACATCAAGAAAGTCGTTGCGTATAGCGATAAGGTTGAGGTAATGTATAAGTATTCCGAACGAGAATGTTAATGCAGTTGAGGCGTTAAGAGCGCAGAAGGGCATCAAGGTCTTGCAGCGTAATTATAAAGCGGTTTTAGAAGTGGGAGGGGTAAGTTTATGAATATAATATATCATTTGCTTGATGTAGAATGGCGCAAGGTTGTTAATTTAAAGAAGTACAAGCCTTATATCCGCCACATAGCAAAGAAATTCCCAATGATATTACTAGTTTAATTGTGGCAGAAAAATCTTTTACAATGTACCGTAACGTAACTGACCCTCGCGCTAAAAATGGTGTAGTTCGGGCATTCTTTACACAGCTTGCGCAAACACCCTTGAACAAATTTGGAGGTTTCAAAAGTGGCACTTTTAAAATATTCATTGAAAAGAAAGAGCCATCTACAATGGCGAATCGCGACAAGATTAAAAAGCTGGGTAAATAACCCATAAAACTGTAAGCGTAGAGCCCACTCATATCGGAGAGGCTCTTTTTTGCTTTGTGTAAAAAGTGTGGATTCAAAACAAGGCGAAGTAAGCCGACACTATCTTGTTCTGAATCCATAACCCACAAATTTCCTTTACAAGAAAAAAGCCGATTGAAAAGCAACCCTCAATCAGCTCGTTACATTTCTTAAAGCCTGTAAATATAGGCTTTCTTCCTCAACATTTAAGTCGTGGAAGCCTCGAATGGAGGTGAAGCTCCTATAGAGTTATTTACGAATTAAAAATATATATAATGTGATGACTATTCAGATTTCAATTATTTGCATCAAGGATGTTCTTTCTTGTAAAAGCGTGAATCTACCACACCTACAATACAGGGCAGTTACGCCATTTGCAGCACATAGGAGTGTAGCAAAATTTAGGCGTCTTTACAAATGGTTAGTTATCGGCTTTTTTGTCTTTTATTTTCCTTTAAGTTTATAAAAACTATGGAATAAGGTTTTTATCTTAATTTTATGAATCATCACACTTATTTAATATCCGTATAATTCTTAATAGTAAGTCGTTCTTTTTTTGATGTTTATTCCGGGGAGCTTCGCTGTATTGACCATGATGATAAAAATAATTATTAGTTTTAATGACTATGCTGTTGGAAGGGTCGCAGAGACGTTCACAAAGATTATATAAATATGGAACAGCATCTGTCGCCATGAACTCTCCGAACAGTGAAAAATGTTTGAGATTATCAAGTCTTGTCAGCCAAAAAGCAAACGACGAATCCACGGGTGTTTTTATCTCAGATGGTAAATTCCCATTGTACCATAATCTTTCATACCATTCGTGCGTCAGCCATATTCGCTGTAATTCTTCGCTAATACAATTGCTAGGAAACAGCATATACAGTTTGTCGTATGAAAATACTCCTCCAAAAATTCCGTGTTTGACAAAATCCGTTTGATTCCATATATCCACGTCAAAACTCCCCGACTTGCACACGATTTTCAATCTTTCGGCGTATTGTCCACGTAGTTTTGCTACGTGTATATCATCAGGGTCGAAATACGACAGCCACCTCGCGACGGAATGTCGTGTGCCAATCGGTTTGCCCCAATTATTTTTACCCCACACATTCGGAAAGTCCTTTGCGCCAGAGACATACTGCCGACATACTTCAACCGCCGCAAAAGTCATTGGGTCACTGATATCAAGCGATAAATCAAGCATTCTCGACATAGCCCGCGCTGTTGTCTTGAAATGCTTTCTTTTTTGCGTCTTCGGCAATCATGTCCTCAAACCCGCCCCACGACCCATCTGACATCTGCTCATCACTTAGTTCGGAATACAGTTTAAACCGTGCTGCCCATTCATAAGAATCGCGAACCGTTTTTTCGTCCAATTTTAACAATTCTTTGCAAATAATATAATCGCAGAAAGGAGAAGGATCATTATCGAACAGATAATTGACATATGGTAATATTCTACAATTCACGGTAACGATTCCTTCCTTATTATTTTTATCATAAAAACCTTTTATATGATTTTGACATCCATAAACCTCAACGCCTTTTCCAAATATTCGATGCCCTTTTCATAATGCTCTGCCGCCGCTTTCAAAATCGGTGCAACACTCTTGCTTCTTTCTTCATCAATGCCCCACGGTGAACCCCATGATAGATAAGGTCCAGCTTTCTCAAGTTCATTCACTTCACGTTCAAAACAAGCCGCCGCATAATGTAGGCAGTCGCATACTTGGCCATCGTGTTTATCGGAAATATTATGTAGGTATACAACGGCTGCTTTTCTTACCGATGAATAGACATCATAACAATAAGCATCCGCTACTCCTCGCTCCTTGCCTTCCCTAGCGTATTCCTCTGCGTATCTGTTATAAAACTCAATGCCTTCATACTCCCATTCGTTGCCGCTTTCTAATATTTTTCTTGCGTGTTTTACGGCGTTTATGATTGAATTTAATTCTGCTTCTTTAGTGTCGAAATCAAAAATCCTATCACCGATAATAACCGCACCAAATGGCGGGCAGGCGTTGCACATTTTCGCCCTGTCCCAAGGTTCTCTTGCATAGTCGTCACGCCCTGCGTATGTACCCCTGCCGATGAATTGCTTGTTCTCTTCGTCATATCCGCATACGACGTCATATTCTGCGTTTGTAAATGCGTGCCAAACGAGTGCAGGTTTACCACTGTCGATTTGCTTCTTTACTGCTTCAATCATCTTATCTGTGATATCGTTTCCATTCTCGTCAAAACAAGGATATTCCGTGACTTCATAACCTAAATATCTGATAAAATCAGGTGTCCATCTGTCCAATACGCATGTAGGGCGGCTCGGGCAACCTCCTGCGATTTTAAATGCTGCACCGGATATGCCTTGGATATATTCGGGTGTGTACTTTTCATCCATGTTGTTTAGAATAATACGAACTCCCTCAAATAGCGGCTCGTTATAGCGATATTTATCAATGTTCAACAAAACCATGTCGCTTTCTCCCTTCACATATGAAATTGTGAGAGTAAAGTATATACGGTCATAATGCTTAAACTGCTTATCGGTTGCTTTTACTTGGGATGGTGCTATTCCATACAGCCTTTTGAATGCCACATAAAAAGCGTCGGATGATTCCCAACCGTACTTTATAGCGATGTCAATCACCTTAGAACTATCCTTTTGTAACTCAGATAATGCCCTTGTCAGTTTCCTCCTGCGGATGTATTCCGCAAGCGTTATGCCCGTAGCCAAAACGAAAAAGCGTTGAAACAATGCGATAGGCGACGCAGTAATCCGGCTTATTTCTTCGTAGCTTATTTCGCCATCCAAGTTTTTATCAATGTAACCGATCGCTCGATTAAGCCTTTCAATCCAATCCATCATATACCCCCTCGCTTTTCATTGTACACATCACCGAGTTATTTTGCCCGTTATTTCGTGAACGAAAAAATAAGGCTTTAGTTGATATTTCATACCGCCAGACAGTTTCTGACAAAAATAATCCTGCAAAATTATTATATCATGCAGGACTATTTTTGTCTTGTTAAAAATCCAATAAACCAACTTCCTCAACCTTTCAATCGAGGAAGCTCCCTATGGAGGTGTTTCTCCTAAGTAAGCATCCACGGCCTAATGATTGTATCGTGAGTAACGCTTATTACGGTTTTGCTATAAAAGCCATAATCAATAACCAAAACTTTTATTCTAATGTGCGCATAAGTGGAAAGAGAATCAAGTCCTTTAAATTCTTTTCGCCTGTAAGAATTTGAAGCAATCGGTCAATTCCTAATCCCCATCCAGAAATAGGAGGCATACCATATTGCATTGCGGTAACATATTCACTATCCATCTGCATAGCATCTTCGTCCCCTTCGCTGTTTAGCTTTGCCTGTTCCAATAACCGGTTTCTTTGGTCAACGGGGTCAACCAACTCAGAATAAGCATTGATAATTTCCGCTCCATTTACAACAAGTTGGAACCTGTCAGTCAACTTTGGATTGGTGTCATTCGCTCTTGCCAATGGAGATAGGGAAATCGGGTGCTCAATCAAAAAGGTAGGATTAATAAGTTTGGGCCGGCTCACTTTTTTATATAATAAATCAATTAAATTTCCTTTCCCCAATGACATTATATCTGACTCTGATTCAAGTACAATCTCATTTGCCTTAATTTCAAACATTAAATCACTTGCTGTTTCAAATTTATTTATATCAATAGAGCAATCCCTAATTATCAAATCTCTAAAAGAAACCACCTCCCAATTAGAAGCAAAATCAATTATCCTATCTTGTATTTGAATTTTTAAGCTTCCAAAAACTTTGTCAATTACATAACGTAACATATTTTGAGTAAACTGCATATTGTCTCTAAAATTATAATAGGCGCAATAGCACTCTAACATTGTAAAATCCTGCAAATGAGTAGCGTCAATTCCCTCATTTCTGAAACATCTAGCGAATTCAAATACTTTTGTAAAACCACCCACAATGGCTCTTTTTAGATACGTTTCAGGCGCTATCCTTAAATAAACATCCATATCCAACGCGTTATGATGTGAAATAAAAGGTTTTGCCAAAGCGCCGGAGGGTTTGTTTATAAGAACAGGCGTTTCAATTTCGATATATTGGTTGTCTTCTAAAAACCTCCTAAGTTCTCGTATTAAACTAAATTTTAGTAAAAATCTCTGCTTGGTTTCTTCGTTCATTATCAAGTCTAAATACCTTTGCCGGTAGCACATCTCAATATCATTTACACCATGAAATTTTTCGGGAAGTGGCTTTAAGGCTTTTCCTAAAAACTCAAACGCAGTTACTCTTATTGTTTTTTCACCTGTCTTTGTAGTAAATATTTTACCCTCTACTCCGATAAAATCCCCAATATCTACGTAATCTTTAAAGAAATTATATTTTTCTTCACCAAGAACATCGTTTTTTAGCGCAATTTGAATCTTGCCCATAATATCGGATATGGTCACAAAACAAAGTTTTCCCATTTTACGAATCAACATAATCCGTCCTGCTACTTTAACATTTTCTGTGTCGTCAGGTAAGTTTGCCGCCTCAAATAGCTCATAATTCTTTGCATATCTTTCAGGGTACGGGTTTGTAACTATTGAAAGAGATTCTAGCTTTTCCTTCTTACCTGTTCAAACACTGTTTCATCCACATAAATTCCTCCAATCAAAATTTTTAAATAAAAAAGCCCCCGCCGCTTACATTCATGTAAGGACGAGAGCAAAACTTCGTGATACCACCTTAATTCATCTATATTTCACAATATAGGCCTCTACAAGTACAGATAAATAAAAATATCGATACTCTGGTGCAATAATGGGCACTCCCATCGTAGCCTCAACATATAATATGCAGTCGATACGCAGCTCCAAGTCTTTAATAAAATATTATTTTTGTACCTCTTTTCAGCGTACGAGGCTCTCTGAAACAAAATTTAATATTTTCTCTCTTTTCATAGCTTTTACTTTTTATTTGATATTACTTTATGATTATTTATATAAATTGTCAATAGATATTTTACAAATATAGAGAGCAAAAAATTGTGAATATCGAATTATCCGTCTACTCCTATGTCACTCACAATACAAATCCCCTTGTAAATCCAGCAATCTTTCTTAGAAAAAAATAGCCCTACAAAATTAGTATACCATGCAGGACTATTTTTGTCTTGTTGAGAATCTAATAAACTTGCATCATCAATCTTTCAGCCGAGGAAGCCGACTGGAGGTGGAACGCCCTGGGAGGTATTCACGAACTCGACTTTGGCTACCATGCCATTTTTTAAAAAAAATGAAGTTGATAAAATATCCGTTATACTTATTTGCAGAAGTTCTGTTTTCAACAAACACACGTCTTTGGTCTATAAAAAATAGACACTTATAATCAGATACAAATGATCATCATCTACTCACATAGTTTTTTTGATATGAGATTATAAATAAACGGTATGCAGTAGTATTGGCGCGAGTATTCTGCAGGCAAATTTCATTTATTAAGTTTTTAAGTTCTTCAATGTCTTTATGATCAAGAGTTATATGTCATCATACTAAAAAAATTATCTGTACTACTTAAAAGCGCATTCCTTTCAACATAGAATAATTTATCATAGTCATTATACTTGTTTTTTAAATATTGAATAATTGATAGCGTTTGTTCAATATCACTAAAATCAGGAGTAGTATCATTTTTACTATACAGCTCTACAGAATAAAAAATTTTATGTAAATATTCAAGTTGGATTACAGCATTTCGTGCCGCTGTAAGCTGCATTATTGTATCAGGAGAATCGTTCATACCGTATTCTTTTAAAACATTATCGCAAGCATCAATAATATTATTTAATGTATGAAAATCATCTACCCCATCTGGAGTTCCGTCTGGCTTAGGTAATTACTTAATGACATCAACATATTTATTATGGTTTTGACGTTAGCTGAGTATGAATATGAAAATTCTGTTGACTCAATCGCATTTCTTTGAATTGATCCTCGATCGTGTAAATCGTCACATATAGCTAATAAATAATAAGAAATATGATTTATAGCCCCTAGTCTTGATGGAACAAAGGAATGTGCATAATTCCTAAGAGTTTTGATAACATTCTTCTGATTAGCAAGCGATAAATCTTCGCAAAATATTTCATAAAAAATTTTTATTATTAATAAATTTGATGCAAAGTCAAAACCTGTGCCTTCTGCGGTAAAAATCGAAAGAGCTTCATCATCAGACTTTCCATCATTTGATATTTTATCTTTCATGTATTCAAATACGTTACGTATGGCTTGATTTTCTATATCTAAATCATTATTAGTAAATCTGTATGATTGTGCTATGACCCTTAATATATCATCAAAATTATAATCTAATTTATCAATATGTCGCTCAAGAACCAACCTTAGTTAAAATTTCTTTCTCCTGTACGGGGAACCAATTGGAAGCTATTGGCATTATATCAAAATCTCCCCTAATTAAGGCATTTGCAAGTTTAACAGCCCCATCATTCTTATAATTAATCGTTATATCTGTTTTATCTATACCAAATAAGCTACCATTCGCTAAAAACAAAAAAAATTTTCATCTTCTGTCACAACATTTTTGTGTTATAGATCATGAATATATGCATATAAATTTTTTGATGATATTGTATCGAATATTTTTGGATCAGAAACTTCGATAAATGAGATTACGAATAATCGCCTGGAAAACTGTATTCCATTAATATAGGTGGTTCTTTCCTCAGAACTCATTTTATGAAGTTTTTCATATATTTTTGATATATATTGTTTCATAGACATACTATTTTAATTATTGACCTTGGATTATTAATACACTTTTCATATTTATCTTGAATTGATCTTAATACTTCAGCATAATTAAACGTATTATCCCCTAGATTACAACTGAATATCCTCAGTTCATCAATATCGAAATCATGTTTTACTATATTGATTATATCCTTGATATTAACTTTTTTTCCTTCAATAGTTATTTCTGGCAGGTACTTGAATATATCTCCATCAGGAGAAGAAAGAGTAATTTTATAATCTATAAATTTGTCCAAGAAAACAGAAAAATCAAGTTTATTCACAATTTCAATGAGTTTATGATAATCTGCAAGGAATATAGCGGTACACTTTTCCATAGTGGCAATTTCTTTAATAAAGAAAATAAAATCTAATATTTTTTTGTCACTGCACCGTTCTAAATCATCAACAACGATTATTAAACCGCCAAACGTTTTGTTAATTAACTCCGAGATATTGTTTCCCGTCAAAATGAACATATCAGAATAGTATAAAGGCAATAAAAACAAGCATGAAGGTAAAATATAAAAACGCTTCGTATGCATTTATTTTTGTCAATAACTAATTGATAAACAGGAATATTTCGAAATATTGTTAGTCTTTTTGCTAAACAGCTAAGAACAACTATGCAAATTATATAAATGTAAAGCACTAATAATGAATATCGAATCCCATAAATCCCAAAATAAATAAACGGATATTCATAGGTCATTATATTGCTCCCTCTCAGCTTCCAATTATGTAAATGCCGGTTTTTTTATTAACAGAAGCTCAAAATTCACGGTTCAAATCGTCAGCTTATGAAAACCGTCGTGTTTGTATATGGAAACAAATATTCTATGTATTTGCTTTATTATTCCGATCCTGAACATAAGCCTCTGAGTAAGTCATCAATTTCCATTCCAGAAAGAATACTATCATTGTCCCTCATCAACTTTAATGGCCTTCCAAAATAATCAAGTTTTCTGCTCTTTTCGAAATTAGTACCATAAATATCTGTATAGCTTACATGTACAGATATTTTTTTCAAGGCATTCCGCACTTTATTTTTAGTATTATCACTTCTAGTGTTTAACTCGATAAGTATTATTTTTTCATTTGCTGGAATAGCCCATCCGGTAATATCTTCTGTAAATGTTGTCCACCACTGATCAATATGTGGCATTAGTGACAACAGGGTTGACGAGCTACGCTCTGTATCTTCGCATAATAGTTTCTTTATTATTAATGGGCCTGTTCCAGTGTTTACAATGCTTACAGAGATTTTATCCTCATAATCACCAATCCTTATTTCACATATTGGTCTTACGCTATTTTTATTATGGCTGCATACTAAAAATCACAGTAAAAACCATTGAAATGATGCTTATAATTACTGCCGATATAGCTGTAATTCCTCTTTCTTTATAAAAACATATTAAAACCAAAGCTTATTTTCGCTTTAAAAATTTTTACTACAAATATGCTGTGTAACCATATTCAAACTTTGTGGAAATCATTAATATAGGTAAAACACCTTAAATAATTCCACAAATAAAAGAAATAATCCTTAGTTACATTCGACTCGGTTCGCTTCTTGTAGAGTTGTTTTTACAGTTTTCCACAATCTACTATATCAGAAATTCTCATCTGATTCAAGAAAAAGCTTTCGGTGTCATTGCGTTTTTATCAGTTGATGTAAATATTTAATAATTAGTAAAAACTATATCATTCAAGAATATATTATATAATTGATAATCGCCTGTGGGGTTTATGTCTTTATAGGCGATTTTTGTTTATATCAAAAAACGAAAGGATGTGGTTGTTATTAAGTATTTAGTAGAAATATTGGAAACGCTGGCAAGGACAATTAGCGTTGAAGTCGCAACGCCGGAGGAAGCTCTTTACATTGTCACACAGCGTTACCGCAACGGGGATATTGTGTTAGACAGCAATGATTTTTTAATGTCGATTTCAACGTAAAAGCGGATGACTAAGCTTTAAACTACAAGGAGTGATTGAATGGATAAACTTTTTAGCACGAATGCCAACACCATGTTTACAGAACGTCATGGATTCTTGATAACTAAATTCAGAACACAAAATGACAGAAACAAGGCATTCTTTACGAAAAAATGCAAACGGAGCGCAAACAACTCTTGGCTAACGTTTCAAGCGATGTATTAAAGCAGCTTGATAGCTAATATCGAGTTATTAAGCACATACAAAGACAAAGAGAGCAAATACATTTACGCGCAGGGTATTAAAGACTGTGTTCGCTTATCTCGCTTTCTTGACACTGACTTTATAGACATTGACTATGATGATTTACTGCCGGAAGATAAAATACCAACTGTGACAACAGGACAACAATTTATGTTAACGGAACAAGGTGTAATGCACACGGAAGTTCCAAGTAACCTTGTCATTCGCAGAACCGCTTCGAGTGATTGGACAAACATTTTCGTAGATGTAGAAGCAATGGATAGGTATATAAACAAAGCTATCCAAGTGCGGACAATCGTTTTTGAGCTTGAGAGATAGGAAATAAATATAAAGGACGCTCAACAAAAGGGCGTTCTTTTTTTGCCCTATGATATGGACGTGTTACTACCACACCTGACCCACAAGACATATGTAACAGGTCAGCCCTTACCCTGAATCCCTCAGCGAAAAATTTCCAACGACCACAGCAACCCACACAGACAGACCCACCCCACAGGACGGCTGACGGCTCTCTCTAACACCCATAAAAAACCACCAAGAAGTACACTTTTCTAAAAATCAGCCCAACAACAAACAGACTCTCCACTCCCTACTGTGAGTTCCTAAACTGGAAATGTCCGCCATACTAACAGCCATTGGGTATAATTCCCAATGGCTCTTTTTTTGTTTCAATATTTTTAAAAGTAATATAAAAAACAGGAATATTCAAGAAATGTAATAAATAAATTAATTATGTAACACCATTTGTTGAACAGAATTAATCGCTCATTCAAGACAGAATTATCCACCCATTCATTTTTTTCTAAATCCTATCTAAATTATTCATTCAATATTCCATTTTCCCACAGAATTCAACAAAGACTCCCAACCAAAAAATCGGAGGTGATGTTTTTGCTTGAGCGCAATAATCCTTGCGCTTATTTGTGTGCAAAAAATATTTTTGATAATCTAGGAGGATGACAAATAATGTCAGAAAACCACGAAAACCCAACAATCGTTGATGATACTTTAACATCAACCGTAGAGTAGGAAGGTGTCGCCTTGCTATATTGCTATAGTAGGTTTACACACAACCTCTCCCCAAACCGTACGTACACCTCTCGGTGTATACGGCTTTCCATCATAATATAACTTTCAAATCAATAGTGGATGTTATTGTGACAATCCACGCACAAAACTAAGGTTTTTCTATTCCTTTCAATCATCAATCGTTCCCATTTTTCTTTACCCTTTAGGTCTTTGAGTTTGTGAACATGATGAACATTGAAAGGTACATTTTCTTTTCCGCACATTTCACATCTTTTAGCAGAAATTCGTTGTTCAAGTTCAGTTCTTCCCGCGTACAGTTCAGTATTAACTTCATTATCAATGTCGGCATTTCTTTTAGGGGATTTATTCATTTTGAATCCTTGATTATAGAAGTACCTAATCTTGTTTTCTTCTTTTTTTGTATTGTACTTAATGCCCCAATCTTTGCCGACTTGATATTTCATTCTCATTTTGTAAACGCTGGATTTATGCTTTCCAGCAAGCGTTTTAAGGCAACTATATTCCATCATGTGGTAAACCATGTTCATTCTTGTAGATACATTTTCTGCCATTGCATAGTAATTGTATAACCCTCTGATTTCGGCATTGTAAGTAGTTACAATTTCAAGGTCACTGAGATTTTGCAATACAGTTCTTGCTTTGCCTCTCCATTGTTTTGAGTTTATGTCTTGGACTATGCCTTTTTTATTGATATAATCAGTCATAGTATCTTTGGGCATGTATAATACAATGTTTCTGTTTCCGTATCTCTCTTTAACGCCATTTTTATCCTCAAAGAATTTGTTGTTTTCCCGAACCTGAATTTCATAGTTAAGGAACCTTGCTCTTTTCGCTCTATGCGTAATGAGCGTCTTTTCCTCTGATAACTCAAGTTTGAGTGTGTCATGTAAGAAATTACTAAGTGATGTTTTGATATTTTGACAGTCTTTACTACTTCCATGTACGCCGATTATAAAGTCATCAGCATATCTGACGTAAAATAGGTTGTGGTAGTCACCCAAACCCTAGACTTTAGTGTTCAGAATTTCTTTGTTTTACAAGGTTTTTGTATTCAGATATGAGCATATTTTGAGGCTCATATTCACATCTGTCAATCCTATTTCTTAGCCTTTGTATTTCACTGTTTAACTTGACATATACTGGATTTTTGACCCTGTGTCGGTTTATTTTGTCTTTATTAGTTGACGTAGTTTCCTTTTTAATTTTGTCGAGCACGTATGCGTCAAGTTCATTCAGGTAAATATTTGCTAATACAGGACTGACTATACCGCCTTGCGGTGTTCCGCTAATCGTTTTGTTATATTTAAAATTTTCCATGTATCCTGCTTTTAAGAATTTCCACATTAACCTGATGAATCTTTCATCCTTTATTTTTTTCCGCAGGATGGTGATTAGCGTTTGGTGGTCTATGTTGTCAAAACATCCTTTAATGTCTCCTTCAACGAACCAATTAACCCCGTTAAATGTTTGGGTTATGTCGTGTAATGCCGTATGACAGCTTTTATTCGGTCTAAATCCGTGGGAGTATTTGGAGAATATCGGTTCATAGATTATTTCCAGTATCATCCGGCATATTTCCTGAACAAGTCTGTCGTAGAAGTTTGGTATTCCCAGAGGTCTGGTCTTGCCATTCTTTTTGGGTATATATGTCCGTCTCACGGGTTTTGCCTGATAACTTTCATCTTTGAGGGTTTGTATAATGCTATTTACCTTGTCCATGTTAAAGCCATCTGCTGTTTCGTTGTCTGTGCCACATGTGGAACTGCCTTTATTACTATAAATATTACTGTACGCTTTGATATACACGTCCGGGTTGCATAGTATTCTGTATATCCGGGAGAATTGATAATCCTTATTTTGCGCTTGCTTTGACAGTTCAACTAAAACCTTTTCTGAATTTTGCATGGGGATTGTCCTCCATTCTTCTTAGTTTTAATCAATTATGACTGTCTCCCTTTGCCATGTGATAGGCTTTCCCTATCTCTGACTACTACGGAGACTCCGTTACCGTGCTAAGTTTTCAAGTGTCTACACACTATAGCTTAATTTAACAAGCGCCTTAGTTTAGGTAATCCCCATTTAGTACCTTAGATGCAAGTTTGCGATTATTGTCGGATAATTCTTTTGCGCTTTTATATCTACTCGATATATGCCCTAAGCTCTTTTGTGAGAACAACGAATCATATAACAGCGAGCTATGATTCGCAATTTCCTTAGTCTCATGGAATCTTTTTGGGGTTAGCTTAGACTACGGTTTCAACTGGTTTCCGTAGTGACGCCGATTTAACTGCTCGCGCTCGAATTTTAAGCAATCCAGCCTTTATCCTCATATAATCTTTATACCTCGGCATTCAGTCGTGACATTCCAGTTTGTCAACTTATGCCTTTCCAACCATGCTACACTCCCTGTCTGGTTTCCCTTTCAGATAAGGTTGGCGGTATTACCACAGTTCTCTTGTGGTAACAACACTTATTGTTGCAACATCTAAAGCCCTTATGGGCGCACCCTATTTGCATACCCATTCCACTTGCTTCTACAAATAGCGTGGGGGGCAAGGGTAAAATGTCTGTCGGTTTAACATTTACCAAAGACTTCGGTAAAAATTTAGTCATCAGCGACATGCTGTATAAAAGAATTGATTCGCCCGAACGTGTACAAGTTGCAACCATAGATGGAAAACTTGCTATCGGTCAGCAGCTAAATGACATTGATATTTTTTATTCCATGTGTAATCAAAAAATCACAAAATTATATATAACACCATGTTGCTTACTGGGATTGTGGAATATTTCAACCTCGACTATTTCAACTGTACCCGCAAATCATTTTACAATATAGCAATAATTGAACTGGTTGTAAATAACATAATCGTTGATGTTGCGCTGGTAACTATGGAGGATAAAAAATAATGATGAGCGATATAGCTCGGATTGTGGAAAACATGACGGCTATGTTGTACGCTTTCTTCGCAGAAAATGACTTCTTTGAAACACGCATATTTAGCAAATCAAGGGGCGTTGTTTCAGGTTGTTTTCAAGTAAATGGTAATGGTGTGGACTGCTTCGCGTAAGCAGTCCCGCCATATATACCAACAAACAGTATATGCTTTACGCTCAGCCCTGTCAGCGAAGAATGTCCCCCGGACCAAGCAATGCTTGAAGTGTTATTCGCGCTTGAAGGCATAGATATACAACCTGTCCATCAGCTCAAACTCGAACAGGAGGTAGCAAAAAAGCAAGGCGTTAAATAATTCTGATCGTGATGTACGCAACCAATATATGAAGCAGTACGATGAAGAACTTGATTTTAGGAAAAACACAGATGAAAATATTTTTGTACTACAATTTTACCTACATTTCTCGAATTAAAATCCACAAAGCCCGACTTTTACAGGATTTGTTGATCGCCGTTATCTATTGAGTGGGGTTTCAGATTGTCAACAAAAGCAAATTTTATCTTTATAAATGAATGTGGATTAATATCTATTCACTTATTGCATGCTGATGTTGATCATGCTACACTAAACTTAGAAAATAAAGATACCAATTATGTATGTGCATTATTTATATTTTATATGGAATGGGAGGGGAGAAGGAGTTTTAATAAAAGATAAACTGATTTTTTTCGTAACCATCTTGATATAAATATTACTTGGTAAATAAAGTTACAAATTCTATTAATTTGAGAGGTGTTGAAGGTGACAGAAAAAGAAAAATCATACGCTGGTATATTATATCAGCCTGGTGATCCTGAACTTGTCGCAGACCGTGATGTGACAGTAAAAAAACTATACAACTACAACAACCTGCATCCACTAGATCGTGATGCACGGCAGGCTGCAATACGCGATCTGCTGGGCAAAATTGGAGATAACTGCGTAGTGGAGCAGCCACTTTTTTGTACTTACGGATACAATACCACGGTGGGCGATAACTTTTTTTCTTAATGTCAATTGCAAACTCATGGATAGCGGTAAAATTACGATTGGCAATAACGTATTTATAGCCCCTAACGTCTGTATTATAACGGAAGAACATGCGATGGATACAAAGCAAAGATTGGCCGGATTGGAATACACGCACCCTGTCTTTATCGGCGACAACGTCTGGATATGTACCGGCGCTATCATACTGCCTGGCGTGACAATCGGCGACAACAGTATAATTGGTGCAGGCAGCGTCGTTACAAAGGACATTCCGCCGAACAGTTTGGCCGTCGGTAATCCCTGCAAGGTTATCCGTACCGTACAAGCATAATGTACGATAATAGTGTTTAAAGCGACAAAAACATGGTGATAAGTTATGTTTTTTGTTTTGAATAAAGATTCATTTATACTTATTTCAATCTTGTAAAAATTTATTGTGTCGACAATCTGAAACTATACTTTTATAGTATGGTTTTAGTCTGCCGACAAAAGCAAATTTAATATATAAATGAATATTGATTAATATTTATTCATTACTTGCATATTAGAGTTAATTAAACTACAATAAACTTAGAAAACAAACGCATAAATTATGTATGTCCATTATTTATAGGGAGGTAATATATGAGTTTAATACCAAGTGAAGTCCGTGCCTTGAGTGAAAAAGCAATTAAAAACGCTAAAAAAATACTTAAAGCGGAAAAAGGAAAAGATAGTTATGGCAAAGGTGTCAATGTTTCATTGCCAAGCTACAACACTTCTATTTTCCATGGAGTTTCGTTCAGCGTAAATTCCAGTGGAAAAATTAAAATGACAGATGGCGGCTCGATAAAGTATAAGATTGATCTTTGTACGACAGGCGCTGGCGATCTCGTCATTGAAATTTGTTACAGCACCCCTAAAACGGAACCTCGTTGGAGCAATAGCTATATTCATATGGATGCATCTTCCAGACACAACATGAGCATGATAGAAGATAAAATTATAGCATCCTTGTTAAAAGATTTTTCGCACGAACTCAAAAAATATGCGAAAAATTTGCTCATTTAAAAATCCGAAGAAACCATATTAATGAGCATAAAAATAAAATACATATGACAGAAAGAAGATAGGGCCGCAATAATGCAAACAGTGTGACTTCCCCAACGAGCATCATAAGCGTTTTATGTATATATAAACATAATGCACGTTTATAACATTTAAAACGACAAAAAACATAGCAAAAAAACTACACTTTTATAGTGTGGTTTTTTTATTTAGAAAGGAGCAAAACCTATGAGTAAGCTAATCGCCATAGACGCCGGCCACGGCATGAACACACCCGGCAAAAGAACGCCGCTGTATGAGGATGGTACGTACATGCATGAGTGGGAATTTAACAACGCCGTTGTGCAAAAAATGATTCCCCTGCTGGAGCAATGCGGTTTTGATGTGCTGAACGTTGCCGAAAGTGACGCTGATGTACCGCTTGCCACACGGACGGGGCTTGCTAACAACACAATCAGGAAACCCGCCGACTTCTATTTATCTGTTCATGCGAACGCTGACAAGGGCATTTGGGGGGCTGCTAACGGCGTAGAGTCTTATGTTCATCCGGACTGTCCACCAGCACGACATAGCCATTAAATATAAAATGTTAGCGACCGAGACAACAAGCCACTAAGCAGGAACGATATTTTAAAAAAGGCTTGCAACGGCGTATCGAACTTATAACCAATGTTTTAAAGCTTATACAGCCATCCATAGGCGATTATAGAGATATTAACGCTATCTTTGAACGCAACTACTTTATTATGAATGATACAGAGGAACGCCAGACCATGTATTATGATGTTACGCATGGAATCATTAAGCGTGCTGAATACCGCATGAAGTTTTATAATGAAACCCTTGAAGAAGCAATCAAAGCCGCCAAAGAAGCAGCAGCCGAATACAAAAGTATGGAATATAGTGCAATAGCAGGAATGAGTATCGAGGGATAACAACACTATGGAAAATTCAAACAATCCGGCAGAGGTAACACCAGCCGATTTATTGAACACACCGCCAGAGAGCGCAGGAGCGTCCCAGAGCGAACCAGAGGGCACAATAAAGTTTATATGAGCCAACAGTCGAAGAATTGACGTCACAGGGCATTAGCGAGGACGTAGCAATGGCATTTATCAGCAAAGACTATGTTGCACTAAAAAAGGCGATAGATAATGTTGTTACGGCTGAAATAGAAAAACGCATAACATCAAATTTGCCCAAAACAAAACAAGTCGATAATTTTGCGAATCAGCTAAAAACTTTTGACAGCATGGGTTACAAAGAGCGGCTGGAACTATCAAAGAAAAACCCACGATTATATAAAGAACTTACCAGCAAGATATTAAATACTTAGAGAGGATTTAATTAAATGGCAATAGCAATGTTAAACGACATGATAAACCCAGAAGTAATGGCGGCTATGATCAGCGCGGAACTTCCCAAGAAATTAAGGGTAAGCGACTATATGAAGGTTGACACGACTCTTACAGGACGCGCCGGAGGCACTATCACAATACCAAGATTTACATAGGCGAAGCGAAAGACCTTGCGGAAGGGCAAGCCGGAACGCCTGTCAAACTGGAAACCAACGAAGTAGAGTACATTGTAAAAAAAGCGGCTCAGTTTGTTTCGTTAACAGATGAAGCCATGTTAAGTGGTTACGGCGACCCTGTTGGCGAGGTTACAAAGCAATTGCGAATGAGTATTGAAGATAAAATTGACAGCGATCGTTTGGCAGTGCTAAACACTTTAGGCGCAAGCCGTACCATTACAGCAGCAGGAAAGCTTGATTTTGACGTAGTATGCGAAGCTGTTGACCTGTTCGATAATGATGAGCCGGGCGAAAATATGACTTTATTAGTTAGCAGCAAAGGGCTATCGGTGTTACGAAAAGACCCGCGTTTTAATGACGGCGGCGCATTAACCGACCAACTCACACAGACCGGAACAGTTGGAGTAATAGCCGGATGCAAAGCTGTTAAATGGAAAAAGTTGCCGGACGATACCGCTTATATTCTCAAAAATGACGCTTTAGCAATCTTTATCAAAAGAAATGTCATGCTTGAAACTGCACGTGATATTTTAAGCAAAGGTACAACTTTCAGCGTTGACGAACACTATATCGTAGCAATTGAGGACGAACCAAAGATTGTAAAAATAAAATATGCTGTTTAGGCGGTGAGTTTATGAAAATTGAATATGACGTAATGTTAGACATAGTTCTTAAATATTGTAACCAAGATTACAAGCCGGGTAAAGTACCAAAAGGATTAAGACCTATTGTAAAAACCATGTGCGAATACGCAGAAACGCATGACAGCAACTTAACTTCCGAAACAATCGGAAACGGTACAATGTCATGGCATTATGCAGGAAAAGATTTGTTACAAGTTTTTTCCGAAATGTTGTCGCCGTATAAACGATTGAAAACTTTGTAAATTAGCCTTGTTGCGATTTAGCCGGAGGAGTTCAAAAGAATATTAAGATTACAGTGCCTTATGAATGATAAAAAAAGCATACCTACGAGAAGTATGCATTTAAAAGCGGTTTGCAATTGCTTGATGTTGTAATTAATGTCTTGTTGCGTATACAAAGGATTTAAATATTAGAATAATTATTTAATCTTGATATCTGCAAAGCCATATTGACCGTAAGTATATACTTCGTTCATTTTAAATTGTAATTGATTTACGCCGCTAACATCAAGTGTTAATTGATATGCTATCATGTCTCCAGAAAGGCTGATTTCATCATGAAGTACACCATCATAGATAATTTGAAGAATCGCATTACTCATTGGTGTTTTATCAATATGGCCTATAATACCAGTTATTTCAGAATATAAGCCGTTTAATGAATGTAAAGAATATGCACCGTAATAAGTACCCCAAGCACATCCATTTTTGTACTTTTCCCCCATGATGGAAAAATCAGTTGAAGTATTGAAGTATTCAGAATAATAATTGTATTGATATGCAGGAGCTATATCGAGCATATTGCTAGCATTTTCCCAAGAGGTTGAGTTGATTTTAGTATCGGTGTGAGGATTTTCAGCTTTGTCAGAACTTTCTAAACTTGCGATTCTTCCATATAAGGTATTATTTTCACTTAGGAGAGTCTCATTATCTGATAGCAAATCATCGTTTTCTTTTTTTAAGCGATCGATTTCTTTCTGAAAAACTGTATTTTGATTTGATAATTCAGTAAACTCATTTGTTAATTCGTCATAACTATCATTGAGTTTTTGTGCTTCGTATTTATCTAAAGATACTTGTTCTCCGTTAAAATACACTGAAACAGAATTATTGTTGTCAATTACAGAGGCAGCGCCAAGTGCCCCTATAATTCCAACAGCAAGGCTAAACAAACCAGTTATGATAGCGACAGTATTCTCTTTACGCATAGAATCCTCCTAAATAATATCGAAAACTATAATTAAGGCATCTCAAAAAGGCTAATGTCTTGTTGGGTCATTCGAACGATCCAACAAGTAATCGGTTGATACGTCGAAATAGTCCGAGAGTTTCATTGTCTTTTCATGATTCGGTTCGAGTTTGCCGTATTCATAATCTTGATAAGCTCATTCCACCATGCCTAAAAATTCAGCCATAACCTTTTGGGTAACACCTTTAGATTTGCGTAATTCCTTTAATCTATCAGCAAATAAAGCCATTGAAACACTTCCTAAAAAATATTTAAAAAACTATTGACGGTTTGGATTATCGGAACGACCTAATAAATAATCGGCTGACACATTGAAGAAATCAGCAAGTTTGTTAATGTTTGAAGCGGAGGGTCCTATGTCTCCAGCTTCATAACGGCGATAAGTACGCTCATTTATTTCTAAGGCTATTGATATTTCTTTTTGGGTTACGGATTTACTTTTTCTTAATTCCTTTAATCTATCAGCAATATTAGGCATAGCATACCTCTGTTTTTAGAGCCGGGCCGGATTGTCGCTACGGCCTGTGAGATAATCGGTAGATACATCGAAGTAGTCGGCGAGCTTTATAATAGTTTCATAGTCAGGCTTTCTAGTTCCCTTTTCATAGTGTTGATAAGACCGTAAAACTATGCCAGCACCTTTTGCAATATCCTTTTGCAATATATTTCTTTCAAGTTTTAATTGTATTAATCTTTCACTTAAAGTAGCCATAAAAACACTCCAAAAATTTTGACTAAAAGTATTGACATGAACAAAGAGACATGTTAATATAAATAATATGAACAATGCGACATGATCATTCGTTCATATGAAAACAATATCATATTTTTTATTAAAAGTAAATAACATTTCTAAAAAATCCTATCTTTGAACACTCACGTCTAATCGGTGCTAAAACAGCAAAAAAAGAACAGCCCTTTCACAAGTTTGGCGACTGTAAAGGCTGCTCAATCTGTACCAAGCCGAAGCAAGGTTATGCCATAATTGTAACCTTCTTAGGTTTGATTGTCAAGCAAAAATTTAAGGAGGTTTTTTAAATTATGTTAGAAGGAGTAGTAAATATTGTTGATGAAGCTACCAGAAACGCAAATAACGGCGAAGACCCTATGACTAGGGGGCGGCGTTAATGAGTTCCGATATCTTACAGGTACAGGGCATTAACGAAAAAGGATTCGGCACAATCGCCAAACTTGCAATGACAGATGACAGACTGTCTATATATGCAAAGGCTATTTACAGTTATTTTTGTAGTTATGCCGGAGCAGGAAAACAGGCATTTCCGCGCGTTACACGAATCATCAAAGATTTACAGATTAGTAAAAATGTCTACTATAAGCACTTTAACCAACTAAAAGAGTACGGTTATATAAAAGCATGTCAAGAACACAAAAACGGAAGGTTATCACATAACATTTATACGCTTATGCAGGAGATATCGGAGAGGACAGCTTTACAGAGTACCACGAAACAAGATATTGTCTTACAGGATACTGTTCCACAGGATATTGTAAAACAGGATACCATTAGGTGTGACACCAATAACATAAACAATATTGATAATAAACAGTTATTTAAAAATATCAGTCAGTCTAGTCCGTCTGAAAAACCGGGCAGACAGGACGAGGACAAGACAAACGATACAGCACAAAAAATTGAAGTCTATACAGCTTTAATCAAAGACAACATAGGCTACAGCGACTTAGCCATAGCAAGAAAGTTTGATTTAAGACTTATTGATGAATTTATAGCAATCATACTTGATGTGGTTATGACAAATGGTAAGAACGTCCGTATTGGTGACGAGGATAAGCCCAGAGAGCTTGTAAAGCATAACCTGTTACGGTTTACGCTGTAGATCAATTTAAGGGCGTTACAGAGCGTATTAGCAAAAAAGAAACAATATATTCTCACCATGCTCTACAACAACAAAATGGAACTGAATTCGCACTACACAAACCAATACCAAAACGATAAATGGCAATAACCAAGCAGTAGGGGGCGACGTCTTTACTGTGAGGGTTGCCCCTCTTTCAAATAGAAACTTGAAGGAGGCTTTATCAAATGGAATTAACAAAGCTGGAGCTTGACAGAATAGAGGACTTTCTAAAAAGCATGTTGGCAAGTGGCAATATTGAAACCACCTTTTTACGCTATCGAAGAGATAAGAAAAATGTTGATGAATTTATAAAGCCTTTAGAGCTTGAGGAGCGGCATAAAAAAAACCGAAACGGCTATTTAGTTACGATTCCGGGGTTTAGGATAATTTTTTATAATGACCGAAAAAAATTACAAGACCAATTAATGATATTATCCCACGAAATAGGACACATCTTTGTAGAAGATAATGAATGGAGCGCAGATTTTTCGCCGCAATGTTTATGTTTGTAGCTGATGGAGCATTACCCCTCGGTTATGGAACAGAGAGCATGTTTACAGCAAAGGCGGTGTTTTCAAGGGCAAACGTTACATCGGCACCGCGTTCGATATAACCTTGCAGGAACTCAATAGCCGCAAGGGTACCGATTATCAACGCAGGCAGATGTTCAACGCCGACGGCAGAGGCAGCAACGCGCTGGCGGGTAAGTCAAAATCCCAACAGGCGAGAGACAATATGCTCACTCGTATGCAGAATGGAGGTAAATAATTATGTTGCAGAATAAATACAGTTACAATTCACAGCGCGGCGTACCGGGTGGACTGTTTGACAGCTCTCCGCGTTCGGTAATCTCCCGTGCAAACGGGGAAGCCACCCCGACGGCAATCAATTTCGGCTATGGCGTTGTTAAAGGCGATGCTCCCGGCACGAACGTAAAACTGCCGACGACGGCAAGCACCGAAGAAGATTTTGAGGGTATTGTCGTTACGGGTATCGCAGAACACGACCTCGACGGAGCGGTCAGAATTAACCCGACCAAAATGCTCGGCGTCCTTTCGTGGGGCAGAGTATGGGTTCGCGTTCCCGCCGACATTACCGTTTCCTATGGTGATAAAGCCTACCTCATAATTGACGGCGACGACGCAGGAAAATTCACGAACGACAACACAAACACGCTTGATGTCTACGCAAAATTCATCACATCTGTTGATAGTGGCGACATTGCGGTGGTTGAGTTGTACAACGCGCCGAGAGCGTAAGAAAGAAAGAGCAGCTATAAAAAGTCAAGAAAAAAATTAAAAAATCAGCCCGCAAAAAGTCAGGGCTGATAAAAGTAAAGACTAAATTATTTACATGCAAGAAACTCCAAAACAGCATTTTGGCTATGTAACAAGTATTCTTTAGCGGCATAATTAAGACAAAAAGCGGATTGCATAGCCCCATGTGAAACTTCTTGCCCTCTTGTAACTGGTGGACATGGTAAAAACAAAGAACCATCTTTAAGCGTTTGTAAATGTTTTTCAGTAATTTGAAATGGTAAAAATAATTCTTTTATTTTTTGTGCATCCGCATTGTTATTAGTATGCGGCCAACAATCTGTATAAATCAAGTCTGCGTCTTGAAGGAGTGATTCAAAATTTTCATTAGTAAGGATTTCGCCGACAGACTCAGTATTAAGTTTACGCAACAGTTCGTTGTTGGCTCTATACCCTTCGGGGGCAATTTGCGTTACTGATATAGGGAGCCTTACAGCCGCCTCAAACCAGCTCATACAGAGATTTGTAACTTCACCAACAAATATAACTTTCAATCCGTCGAGAGAACCTCTGTATCTCCGGATAAACTGTAAATCACCTAAAATTTCACAGGGATGATTAAAGTTTGTTCTGGCATTGACAATAGGAGCAGACATAGTTTTTGACAAATACAACAGATCATCATGATTTTTGGCGCGGATAACAAGAATTGAGAACCAGTTATCCAAATAATGACCGATATCATCTAACGGCTCATGAATGCCCAATTCGCCGGGAATATATGAAACAGAAGCGCCCATAGCTCTTGCGCCGATTTCAAAAGCGACACGGTTTCGGAATCCTTGTCCATAAAACCACAATCCAACTTGCTTGTTTTCAAGGCTTAATGGCATTTTGTTTTGTTTCCAAGCGTCAGCAAGGAAATCGGCCCGATCTAAAATCCAAACAATATCGTCGCTTGGAAGGTCTGTTAAAGAAATTAAGTTAAGCATATGCACCATCCCTATAAAAATTTATATAGAGATTATACCACAAACAGAATGTTTATAAGTATTTATATTCTCTTAGACGGTGTTGTTTGACACGACCTGTTTTCTTTAAGAGTAACAAAAAATAATATTGCATAACTTACTTACGGGCAACGCCGCCAATGGCAGTAAGATGGTGTTTTTCCTCTTGGTTTAAGCGATTGATAGTATTGCGATAAAATGGGATCACAAAAAGAAGCTCGTGAAGCGGCAAGCCACGTTTGGATATTTTATTTTTTGTCCCAACGAACTTGCCGGATTAAGTAACTTTTATATCAAGACCAGAAAGCGCGACGAGTTTTTCAGGTGCATCAAAACAGTTATGAAACAACAAGTTCTTATACGATATCTTGTCAAAATATCGTAAATACATTATACGAGGAGAAAAGCATAATGAACGATTTTATAACTGATGATTATTTTGCGCTTCGCCAGTCGTCCGCTCTTGCGGGTTTAGCCCAAGACAAGAGTATGCGCTTTGACGGCGCAGAGGACGCGGTTGCGTGGTTTGCAAGAGAACTCGACGAAGTAAAGGCAAAAACGTATGACCGCCAGTACCCCGAATTGAACGCGCTCCGCATTTTCCCAGTTGCGAGTAGCGTTAATCCAGGCGCGGAAACAACGACATACTACGCATACGACATCACGGGTATGGCAGAGTTTATCTCGGATTACTCCGACGACCTGCCCCGCGCTGACGTGTTTGGCGAAGGAGAGAGATAAATTATGTTTGCAAAAAATACAGGTACAAAGGTACTCGGATTCGGTAAACTCATTCTTGTTCCCGGCGCGGCTGATGAATTACCAGGTGATTTTAACGAGAATCATCCAGTAATCAAATACTACATCGGCAAGGGTTGGCTTACGCCGGCACCTGCCGCGCAGCAGCCGCAAAAGGAGCAAGCGCTTACCGACGAGGAAAAAGCAGCGAAGCAGAAGACCGACGACCTGGCAAAAGCGATTAAATCGCTCGGTTCTATGAAACTTGAAGAGCTTCAGGACGAAGCGAAAGAGTTGGGTATCGAATTTACTGAAAAGGATACGAAGGCTGTGCTTCAGCAGAAGATCACTGAAAAATACCAGACTGAATAAGGGGAGGAAATCCTATGGACGCTACCCCTATTTTACAGGTTTTTCGGCTTATTGCAGCCGAGTTTAGTGGTATTGACGATGGCACGGTTACGCAATGGATTGATTTAAGTGCACCGCTTGTGAGCCGTAAGCGGTTCGGCAGGCTCTATCACCAGGCTCTATCACCAGGCTCTTGCGTTGCTCGCCGCGCACCGAATGAAGCTGGCTGGCATCGGTATAGACGCGGGGGCGGACCCGCTCGGAGACCTCGGCAATATCGGCGTCAGCGGCCTTATGCGCGTCGCCAATTATTCCGAAGGCGAGACCTCGATAGGGTTTAATCACAACACGGCGCAATATACCGACACCGACGCCGAGTTTGCGCTTACGCCGTATGGGATGCAATATCTTAGTTTACGGCGCATGAGGATTATGCCGATTGTCTCGGCGGGTGAGTACGATGGCGGGGCATGATAAAAGAACGGCGGACGGTAAGAGGTTTTTCAAAGAACTCGAAGAATTGGCAAAGCTAGAAGTCCGTATCGGTTATCAGCACGGCAAAAAAGCAAAAAAGCGTTCCGGCGGTAAAAGAACGGAAGACACCGAAGCGGATATCACGGATGTGGCAATGTGGAATGAACTGGGTACAGAACATTCCCCGCCGCGTCCGTTTTTGCGCCAAAGCGTTGACAACAACACCGCGCAGATTGCTGCTATGTGCAAAGCGCAGCTCGCTCAAATCGCAAAAGGCCAGGCAACCGCGAAGGACGCCCTGCAAGTCCTCGGCGTAATGCAAAAAGGGCTGATTCAAAATGAAATAGAAGCCGGCAGTTTTACGCCGAACGCGGATTCCACCATCAAAAAGAAGGGTTCTGATAAGCCGCTTATTGATACGGGCCACTTGCGGCAATCTGTCAATTTTGCAGTTCAACCGAAGGGGGAGAAATCGTGAGCCTGGGTTTATTCAAAAAGACGTATACAATTCGGCAGCATGCGCCCCAGACTATTACGCGCGGCTATGCATCGTCGCCGTGGACGGAAACGCTTGTCAAGCTCAACGTGCAGCCCCTAACCCCTGACGAGCTTCAAGCGCTGCCGGAAGGCGAGCGGACCGTCAAGCGGGTTAAAGCGTTCGGCGTCGACAAGCTCATATCAGCCGACGAGTTTACAGGCACTCCCGGCGACTGCTTGTTTTATAACGGGTATTGGTATGAGTGCAAGTCGTCTGTTATGTGGGATCACACACTATTGGCGCATTATCGTTCAGAGTTTGTGATACTCCCGCAAAAAGAACAGGAATCACCGCCTGAGGAGGCGACGGCGCCGTGACGCAAAGTGAATTAAAACAAAAGATGTATGACCTTGATGAAGCCCTCAAGCTATACGCGCTATGGCGAATGACACAGGACATAGAAGCGGCCCGTGCCGATGAGCTAAGAAATAAAACGAAAAGGGGGCGGTAGATTTTGACGATTAGGGACATAGTGGTCAGCTTTGGATTTGAGATAGATAAGGCATCCGAGGATAAAGCAAATAAGACGGTCGAGTCGCTCAAAACCGCCGCTTCATCCGCACTTGAAGCAGTGGGTATTAAATTTAATACTGATGAAGCATCCGCGCAAAAAATAATCAACAGTATTGACGCTATCAAAGAATCCACCGAAAGCATAGAAAACACGATCAACGTGGGATTTGACACAGACGGCAGTTCGGAGCAGACCGTGCTTGATGCCGTTGACCGTATCAAGTCGGAAGCAGAAAAGCTCGCAGATAATGCCGCGGGCTTTTCTGTTGATGATTGGTAAAAGGGTCGGCGGTGTCGACAAGTTGTTAAAACTGATTGCCATTTCCGCCGGCGCGATATTCGCTGCGCTAAACGCCGGTAAAATCCTTGCCTTTATAAAAACCCTCGGCGCAGGGATGGGGAATGGCTGGCGGCGGGATTAAACGCCGAAAACAGTTGAGGTCAAGACGGATGTACCTACCGTTGTAACCTTCACAAACAAATTAAAAAGCGGTTTCCAGATTATCAAAATTGACGCTAAATCGGGAACGCCGCTGCCGGGCGCGAAATTCACCGTTTACAAGAAAACAGGTGAAGTAATTGGCGAATATACCACCGATAATAACGGCGTTATTATTCTTGACAGCCTTGATAATGGCTGGTATAAAATCGCTGAGACTAAAGCACCGGACGGATATATTATTTCCGAGTCGCCAAAAGACGTTGAATTAACGGGTAATCAATTCTTGCGGATTGTTTTTGAAAACAAGAAAATGACCTCGTTACAAATCAAGAAAGTGGACGCTGTTTCGGGTGCTCCGTTGCCCGGCGCACAGTTCACTGTTGAGAAGCAGAACGGTGAAAAAGTGTTTACAGTCGAAAACGGCACGATTTTCACTACGGACGGACAAGGAATCATCAATATACCTACGCTTGAACCTGATTATTATATTGTGCGCGAAGTTAAAGCGCCTGTTGGGTATGTGATGGACGAATCGCCAAAAACCGTACAGGTTAAAACAGATTCGCCTACCGTTGTTACGTTTGAGAATAAAAAAATGACTGCGCTTCAAATCAAAAAGATAGACAGCGTTACGGGCAATGCTTTACCGGGCGCTAAGTTCACTATCGAGAAGCAAAACGGCGAGAAAATCCAAACCAACGAAAACGGAACGGAGTTCACAACAGACGGGCAAGGCTTAATAAACATTCCCAATCTTCCGCCTGATTACTATATCGTGCGTGAAATCAAGGCTCCGAATGGGTACGTTATTGATGAAACGCCGAAAACGGTTCAGGTTAAAACAGATTCGCCTACTATTGTTACCTTTGAGAACAAGCCGTTAAGCGGATTGAAGATAGTAAAAATCAATTCCGTTACAAAGGCTCCAATCGCAGGCGTTGAATTTGAAGTCGCTCAAATGAACGGCGAAAAAGTACCGAACGGCTCTAACACATATAGGTTTATTACTGATAAAACGGGTCAAATCTATGTGCCGAGCTTACCGGACGGATATTATGTCGTAACAGAAACGAAAGCGGCTGACGGATATTTCCTTGACGGGCAGCCACGAACGGTTGAAGTAAAATCAGGTACACCTACTGTCCTTGAAATAGAGAATCGTCCTGCTTCCGGTCTTTTAATCGTGAAAACAGATGCAAAAACAGGTCAGCAGTTACAAGGCGTTGTATTTGACGTTCGGAAAGCTGACGGGCAGCGCGTTATGAGCAATATTTTAGACCAAAATCAGCCCAATACGCCGAACAACAGCCCTAATAAAACGATTACGCCCAACGGCGATATTTCCGGGTCTTATGTGACGGACGCTAACGGCCGCATACTGATTAACACGCTGGAGCCGGGTGAGTACCACGTTATAGAAACAAAAGCGTTAGACGGCTATATTTTGGACACTAACGTACACGCTATAACTGTAGTGCCGGGCAAACAAGCTTCATTACAACTTGCAAACACGCCTATGTCCGGCCTTCGCATTTTGAAGATAGATTCCGTGACGAAAAAAGGAATTTATGATGTGGAGTTCCGTGTTTACGACTTTAATACCAATAAAGAGGTCGGCGGGCCGTACAGAACCGATAATAACGGTGTGATAGATTTTTCGGGTATTCTTCCTGAAGGACGCTACACACTCGTTGAAACGCGGGAAGCACCCGGCTATTTGCGTGATACGCTGCCGCGAACCATTGAGTTTCAAGCGGGAAAGATACTCGACATAATTTGGGAAAATACTCCACAAATGGGCCAAGTACAGGTAATGAAAAAATCCGCAAGCGACAATGAGGTTAACGGCTTACCGGCCGGAACGCCTTTAGCCGGAGCTACGTTCGAGATTTATCAGTACAAAACCGGCAATCTCATGGATCAGTTCACCACAGGCAATAATGGTGTCGGCGTATCAAACCCCCAAAAACCATTGAGGATATAAAGAATACCATATCAAAGCTGTTAGCATTAGTCGGTAGCCCAAACGAACATGAAGCGAGGGCAGCTCTTTTGAAAGCAAGGTCGCTAATGGTAAAATACAAGATTCAATCAAATGATGTAGGCAAGATGCAAAACTCGAAAGTTATTCGGCGTTTGGTTGGTGTTTTATGTACTAAAATGACTAATACATGGGCTGTGTCTCTTTCCGGTATCATAGCGGAACATTATTGTTGTAAAGCCTACCGAAGTCGTCAACTCGGAGCTAAAAAAGTGGAAATCGGCTTTGTTGGTTTAGAGGATGATTTTGAGATTTGTGAAAGGGTATTCAAATATGCTTTTGACTGCGTAGAATCCCATTGTAATGAAATAAAGTTCAAATATAAGGGGATATACAACGCCGCGCAAAGCCGTCAAATAACTAACGCATACGGTGCGGGATTTTGCATCGGACTACAGGATGCTTATGCTGAACAGGATAAAGAACACCAAGAATTTGGCCTTGTGCTGGTAACACCGCAAGCTGTTTTATACGCTATGCAGGATATGGGAAAACCTAAGATGTATGGTAATATTGATAGCGGCGGGTGGAAACGCGAATTTGCTGTTCAAGGATATGTAGATGGTAAAAAATTTGACCCTACAACCAAGTTGCAGCAGGCAAGTTCTTTGGGTTGAGCTTATGAAAAAAGAAAAGGTCGGACAAACATAACAAGCCTTAAAACGGGTCTAAAGAATGAATTTCTTTAGACTCGTTTTTTTATTTTTTCAAAAGGAGTGTGAAAAAAATGCAAAAAGAATTTGTAATGACCGATAATCAAAAAAAATTTGCGGAAGAACACCATAAGCTTGTATTTAGGTACTTACTCAATAGTGGGTTAAGTGAGGAGGATTATTACGACTTAGTTATTCCCGGCTATTTACGTGCAGTAGTTATTTATGACGAAAGGGTAGAAGTCCGGCGGTACAGCTTTTCAACGATTGCGTGGAAAAAATGGATAGAGAGTTGTCAAATTACCGCAGATATTTAATGGCAAAGAAACGCAAAGCAGATGTTTTGAGTTTAGACGCCAATTTATCAGAGGAAAATAATTTTTCACTACTGCATACATTGGCGTCAAATGACGATCCAGAGCAGAGCTTGGATGAAAAACTACTTTGGCTCGAAGCGTATTCGCTGTTGAATGAAAACCAATGGAAACTCATTCAAATGCGGCTTACCGGCTATTCCAACTACGCTATTTCCAGACAGTTGAAAATCCCTTTTTATGAAATGGATGCTGCTCTATTAGGCGTTTGGCAAAGAATCAAAGGACTATTCAGCAATGAAACTCAGAGAACATATGAGGACTTTGAGTTTCCGGGGAGTGTGAAAGCCAGTTGAGTGCAGAAGAAAAACATAAATATGGAATAAAACCGTATTGCGGCACTTGTGAGTATTGTAGACGTAATTCGAGTAGTGTCTATTCAATGGATGTGGAGTATAAAAACCCTGTGACAAAAAGGAAAAACAAGTTGCGTATGAAAAAGAGAAGCTATTATTGCTTACACATCAAAATGTGCAACGAAAAAGGCAAACCCCAAAAACTCAACGGAAATCATGTTAGATGGTGGGGCTTTACGCCTGCTTGTCCGTTCAACATATACACACATACTTGCGAGGCTTGCGGTAAACGCATGGCTATAAGCAAAAAGCTATGTGGCTCATGCAAAAAGAATATTGAGCTGAACAACCGAGGAATGCTTTAAAAAAACCGTTTTGAAAATCAGCAATAAATAACCGTTTTGAAAGGAGTTAATTAATATGGCAGATATTATTTTTAAGCACGGAACAGATGATTTTTCCTTTTGGCAAGTTGACATAAAGGAAAAGGATATGAAACCTTTTTATTACAAAGGAACTATTACGGGGGGCACATTAGATGAGTTGATAAACTTAATAGAGTGTGTGGACAGCCGCCCTAATGCAATTAGTTTTCTGCTTATATATGGTGACGAATATTATGGGCTTTGGATCGTAGATGCAGAGCAAACATTTTTTGAAAAATATTGCAACAAGGGTTGCTCGGTACGTGGAAATTACTCCGATATTAAAGATTTAATCGCAGATTACAGTGCTAAAATTGTCTAAGCAGTAACAAATAGAATGTACGGAATTAATGATGGTAAGGATGATTTCTAACTTGTGACTGCCCTTTGCTTTAATAAAATATGAGAGGATGAAATATAATGGGTAGAAATAATACGGCTTTAGCCGCCGAGCTGTTACAAAATCAATTCGGCGGCGATTGGTTGGAAATAGCGCAAACAATAGGGATTGATAATCTATGCCGCAGAGTAGGAAAAGACTTAACTTCGTTTATGGCTTTTCCTATTCGCGGGCAAGGCGGCGACAGCCAATGGCGCGGTAACTGCTCCCCGCGAGTGGTTTATAAGCTTCTAAAATATGTGTTGGAAATGAAAGAGTATGAGCGTAAGCCGCTTGACAATTTCCTTATGCTCGATCCGCTATCCGGCTCCGGCAGCAGCAAAGCGGCTGCGGATTATCTGAAAGTAGACAATGTATTATATGACTTAAACCCTAACCCGCCCATCGGGTTAGGAAACTGGAACGCCTTAAAAGATGATGTGCTTCATTCTTCGGATTTTATTTTTTTCCATCCCCCATATCACAATATAATCACCTATTCAGGTGACGTATGGGGCAAGGCGCATGAGGACGATTTATCGCGCTGTGAGAATTATAATGATTTCATTGAAAAACTGAACTTCGTTATTAAAAAGCTGTTCCTGTCACTCCGAAAAGACGGGCGGTTAGCCATTTTGGTAGGCGATATCAGGAAGAACGGTCAATTTCACAGTATACAGCAGGATATGATGAAAATAGGCAGGTTGGAAGCGTTTATTACAAAAGGCCAGTTTAATTGCGTCTCCGATAATAGAAGCTACAACAAGCCGTTTATCCCTGTGGTAACGGAATATATTGTTTTGCTCCATAAAAACGACATTATGATGATTCCGTTTACTTATGCCGCGTCCGGTGTTTTCAATCCGGAAAAAGAGGATTCAAAAGCATTGACATGGAAGGACTTAATACGCATGACAATGGAAAAAATGGGCGGTAAAGCGGAGTTAGGACAACTCTACGGCAAGCTAAAGAGCCATCCGAAAGCAGTTAATAACAAGCATTATGAGGAACGTATACGCGCCACAATTTATGAGAATAAAAGTGAGTTTACTCAGGTTAATAAGGGTTGCTACCAACTTTCTTATCAAGCGGCGTAAGTGTTTCTAATCCTAAAATTATAACGGCGAAAGAAAAAATTAAATTCCTCTGTAAAAAACTTGGTATTTGGTATATAATTAAATAAAGGCGTATGCCTTGATTGTAAGGAGGCTAATAAAGTTGGGAAATGTAAAAGAAGTCCATAATAACTATGACGCTGTTTTCAAAGAAGCGTTAATGCTATATAAAAATAAAACGCTGGATTTTTTGGGTTTGGATTTGGCAATGGTAGAAGAACCGTTAAATACAGAAATGACGGAGATTACAGTCAATAAAAGTTTTACTGACATGTGCTTCATGCTAAAAGATAAAACGGGGCTTCACGCCGAATGGGAAGTAGATATCAGTATTGACGATATGCTGCGCTTTTGCTTTTATAACTTGAATTACCTGCGTATGTATAAGGTCAAATTCACAACAGTTATTTTTACGAACAAGCCGCAGCCAATTACTCATTTTGAAAACGAAATGATTAAGTTTACCCCCATTATAATCAACTTGGGAGAGCGTGACGGCGACGAGTTGCTGCAAAAGATTAAAATGCAAGTAGAAAACAAAGAGCCAGTAAATCAGTTAGAATTGATTTATCTGCCTTTGTACCGCAGTAAATACAAGAATATAGCAGAAATGCTTAAACAGGTCGTAGAGCTTGCGCCGTTGATATCAGAATCAAAGGCGGAAAATGAAAAAATCATGATTATGTCGGCTGTATTGGCAAGTAAGTTTATTGATGATAATGATTCTAAAAAAATATGGGAGGCGATAAGGATGTATGTTGAGGACTTATTCATAGTCAAGTATGCAAAGGAAGATGCTAAAACGGAATTAAAAACGCAAATCGTTATTAACATGCTAAAAAAAGGTCTTGATGTTAAAGCTATAGCCGAATATACTCAATTATCGGTAGATGAAGTGGAAAGAATAAAGGATAGCCTTGTAAACGGCTAAAATTAACGCTGTGAAAGCATGAAGCCTGTATGGTTCATGCTTTTTTTATTGAGCAGCAGGATTATAAATATTGAATCTGGCCTAAGTGTCGGGTATAATATCATTTATTGCTACTTTTCAATGCTTGCTCGGATTAGCTTGATATTGCGAATATAAGTCGCGTGATAGTGAAAATAAATAACGAAATGAGGTATAAAAAATGAACGAAATTGATGTTTATATTAGTGGTTTTCCGATAGAGGTACAAGATAGATTGAAAGCAATCCGGGATATGATTAAAGAACTTGCTCCAATGGCTACAGAACGGATTTGTATGAGGATGCCTACGTTCGACTTAAACGGCAAATGGTTAGTCCATTTCGCTGGATTTGAAAAGCATATAGGCTTTTATCCGCAACCGGAAGGAATCACAGCATTCAAGGATAAGCTTGTTGGCTATAAAACTTCAAAGGGCACGATTCAATTACCATTAAATAAACCTTTACCCATAGATTTAATCTGTGAAATTGTTAAATTTAGAGTTGAACAGCAGTCATAGCTTGTTAGTAATAGGTCGATATGGCGAACGAACAATATTTATATTATTTTGAGGAGGTAATATTATGAACGCAGGTCAGCAGAATTTTTATAACTTTGTGATGGAACGAGCAAGAGAAGATAAAGCAGAAGAAGCAAAGGCTATGATGCTTGAAAACTTTAGAAAGCAAGACGAAGGAACATTTACAAAAGAATACATGCAAGAAAACGCACCAAAGATGATGGCATTCATTAAACCGGAATTTATTGAAGATTTCAAGAAAGCGGCAACTCATATGAGTTCAACGCTTAGGCAATAAGCATAAGGGTCGCCTTAGTATCCAAAAGCGTAATACTTTATAAACGAGAATGTTTAAAATCGGGTTGAAATATCGTTTTTAATTGACAACGAACCAAAAATTTGTTAAACTATCATTGTATTAGTTTATTTGTGTAAGCCGCAAGGCAAGCATACGTTGTTCAAGATTGTAAGTTAGCGCTGGTATAATTATGTCCAATGGGCATAACTGTGTCTGGCGTTTTTTATTTGTGGCTCCAGCCACACAAAGCGGGAATGAATTTATAACCTTTTAGCGGTTATATTATCATTCCCGCTTTTTTTGTTGCTTAACAGCCGAAAGGCTCTAAGAATAAAAATTGAAAGGAAGAATGAGTATGAAAGGAATGCTGTTGGATTATGAACCGATGGTACTAACCGAAACCAGTAACCTAACGCATGACGAATGGTTGGCGTTTCGGAGAAAGGGAATTGGCGGCAGCGACGCGGCGGCTGTCATGGGTATGTCTCCCTTTATCACAAGTAGGGATTTATTCTATGACAAGACGGGCGTTAAACCGCTATCCGAGAAAGACATGGAGGAAAACTGGGTTGCGCTGAAGGTCGGTAATCTATTGGAAGATTTGGTCGCTGAGATTTTTGCGTTCAAAACCGGCTATAAGCTTATTAAAATGCCGAAAATCTTCTATCACCCTCAATACCCGTTTATGTTTGCTAACCTCGATTATCTGCTCGAGCTGCCGGACGGCTCTATTGCCATTCTTGAGTGTAAAACGACCGGTTATTTCGGTAGAGACAAATGGGAAAACAATTCCATACCGATTAATTACCAAATGCCAGGCCGGCACTACATGGCGGTTATGAACATCAACAAGGTATTCTATGCCTGCCTGTATGGTAACAGCGACAGCCAATTCCTGATACGCGAGCTGGATCGGGATTACGCCTGCGAAAGTGAGCTAATCTTTGAGGAACAAGTATTCTGGAACGAGTATGTTCTCAAAAACAAGCTGCCGCCGTTTACGGAAGAATCGGAATTAGTTGAGGCTTGCTTAAAAAAATACACTGGCACAGCCGACAAAGTTCTTCCGGGCGTGGCTCTGGATATCTCAAATGCGGAACTCCTTGCCGAATATCTGCGGTTGAAGGATGCAAAAGCTCTCATTGCCAAAACCGAAAAGGAATTAAATGAAAAAATGAAACTGGCTGCTTTGCCTATTATCGAATCTATAGGCAGGAGTTGTTCAGGGTACTTAACAGCCGGTAATGATGTGTATGCGGCTACATCCGTTGATGAAATCTTAAAGGTTATGACCGTCGAAGATGCTGAAAACGTGGTTATACCTCTTGGATTTAACAAAGGTAAAACATTACGGCAGGTATCTTTAGCCAATGCCCGTCAATTAAGATGGTTCTTTGAGAGCTACGACGGCGGTAACAATATACTGAAAGCCGGAGCGAAATTGTTATATGATCGTTCACAGCAACAAAAAGCAAGCTAATATAGGTTTAACCTATACCAAACCAAGCGTCACCGGCAATTCGCGGCGCTTGGTTTTTCTATAATTTACTTTTTCAAGATTTATTCCGAAATCCACTTCAAGAAAGGACTGTTTTATGAATATTGAGATTAAGACAAAGTGTGATTTTACGAGTATTTGGGATATATGCGCGGTAGGCAAAGATCAGATATCGTCACTTGAACAGCCAATCAGTAAAGTAGGGCATATACGCGCAGACCATGACGGATATAAGTGGTGGGTCAGTTATCACCCTTGCAATGAACATCTAAAATCCAGCGAAATTAAAGGGGAAATAGATGCGGTAGGCAAATATTTTATTGAAGACGAGTTTTCCGGAAAAGACGGGTTAATCAAACTCTTTGATTACTGCTACTCTCACCCGGAGGCGTTGGTTAAAGGCGGTTCGGACGAATACAATTTTTATATCAATGGCAATACGGCTAACTTTTGGATTCGTGTCAATGCCCGTATGGGCGATTATCAGTTATATGTGCATATATTCGTAAAAGATATAAAGGGGGTATCAATATGAATTACGATTTTCCGTTTACTATGGCAGAAGTATGTAGCCTAATAAGTCTAACGGCGCGGCATACAGCCGGGGATAGCGTTTATGTAGATTGTCCTGTGTGTTCGGTTTTTAAGAAGGGCAAGCTGAACATAAACTTTACAAAGAACAATTTCCGTTGTAATCGTTGCGGCGAACATGGCGGAATGTTGGACTTATATATTATTTTCGGCAATGCCAATCTAAACCGGAGCGAGGCACGCGCAGAAATCATTGAAAAACTTAATAAAGGCGGTGACATTTCTTCACATAATCAGTACCTAAAGATAGTAGTCAATGAACCTGTAACAAATTCGGAATTAGCCGATATAAAGGATATTGACTATACTTACCGGACGCTGCTCTCATTATTGCCTTTATCAAATTTCCACGCTAACAAGCTCATGGGGCGCGGGTTAACGAGCGAACAAATAATCAAACATAATTTCAGGAGCGTACCATATCCTGATCCGGCTGTTTTTTATCAGTTATTAGCTCATTTTGTTAATCGTAAATGTACATTGAAAGGCGTACCCGGTTTCTACGAAGGCAAGGACGGCAGATGGACAATGAATTTTTCAAAACACTGTTCCGGTATACTGATTCCGTGCGTGGGTTTGGATGGATATATACACGGGCTACAAATACGTCTCGATAAGCCGTTTGAGGACGGAACAAAATATATATGGTTTTCAAGCGTGAAAAAAGAACAGGGCGTCTCTTCCGGTTCGCCTGTTAATCTGGCGGGTAATCCTCATTCTGAGGTTGTCTACCTTACGGAAGGAGGGTTTAAAGCAACCATAGCGCATTGTCTGTCCGGGAAAACCTTCTTAGGCAATCAAGGCGCTAACCAGTTATGCACACTTAGAAAAGCCTTAGAAACACTAAAGCAGAATGGCACGAAGCTTATCGTTGTCGCCTATGATAATGATAAATACAATACTATAGAAGTCAACGAAGGCTACACAGCAGCAATCGCTATGATAAAAGAATATGGATTTTTACTTGAACTAATAAATTGGGATTCAGCATACAAAGGGATTGACGACTTTTTACTGGCTCAAATGACTCGAAAAAAGTATTTAGCCGCCCTTGATAAGACGGCATGAAGGTAAAACTACATTAACAAATCGAGTAGGAGGCTACCCATTAATTGAGTAGCCGACCTCTCACACCACCGTGCGTACCGTTCGGTACACGGCGGTTCTCTAGTTTACGCCAATGGCTATTTGGTAGTAATCAGAGAAGAATAAGCAGGCAGCGGCATTGTAATAAACTGTTTGCGCTGGAACGGAAATTTGACGAATTAAATCTAACCCATGAAGAACGCGCTGAGCGTCGAATGCTTGAATCCAAGCCTGTCACTGAGGCTTTCTTTGCGTGGGTTGAATCCATGCTGCCAAAAATCTTGCCGAAAAGCAAACTTGGACAGGCGATTACTTATGCTGTAAATCAGCGGACTTGGCTTATGAACTTCCTTTTGGATGGTCGGTTGGAACTGTCAAATAACCGCGCCGAAAGGACTATCCGACCATTTACAGTAGGACGCAAAAACTGGCTATTTTCATACTGTGCCAGGGGTGCCAAAGCAAGTGCTATTGTGTATTCCATTATAGAAACCGCACAGGCGAACGGGCTTGTGCCATTTATGTACTTGAATTACCTGTTCACATCTTTACCTAATATTTCCCCTGATAAATTCACTGATTGCTTGCCGTGGAATCCTCTCGTGCAGAATATGTGCAAAATCCCTACTATTGCTCTTTTTTTCAAAACGCTACTCGTCGTCCGCTTGGATTTGACGCTTACTTTTATGCTTTCCATAATGTCGCCTGTGTTTTTAAATTCTTCACTTTTAACAAATTCCTTGATTAATTCCTTTGGTATTTTCATGTCGAAAAACCTCCTTAACAAAAATTATTTTATCCTAATTCTTGCCAACGAGATTTTGTTTTATACTACTTACACAACTTTTTCCGCGCCGTCGCGGACTTGGCTTATGAACTTCCTTTTGGATGGTCGGTTGGAACTGTCAAATAACCGCGCCGAAAGGACTATTCGACCATTTGCAGTAGGACGCAAAAACTGGCTATTTTTCATACTGTGCTAGGGGCGCCAAAGCGAGTGCCATTGTGTATTCCATTATAGAAACTGCACAGGCGAACGGACTTGTGCCATTTATGTACTTGAATTACCTGTTCACATCTTTACCTAATATTTCCCCTGATAAATTCACCGATTGCTTGCCGTGGAATCCTCTCGTGCATGATATGTGCAAAATCCCTGTCATTACAAGATAACTGCTCTTTTTCAAAGCTCTACTCGTCGTCCGCTTGGATTTGACGCTTACTTTTGTCTGGGAATCTAGGATACATTAAACTAAACATAATGTTGAGCTAACTTGGATAGAATTGTTACAGCTTGGTCTTCGTTATATATGTTTATATCTGATTTACTAAAGTCCGCTTCACTGCATATAGCAAGAATATACTCGCCGATTTCGATATTATTCAGACATTTGTTTAATTCATGATCAGTTGTATCAAATGAGGTTAAGGGTATCGACAATCCATTTCCAATCCACTTTACATATGCTTCTTTTTTTGTCCAGACTTCATAAAACGCTTTGTTCCGTTTTTTGTTGGATAGAATATATGAAACCTCATTATCACAGAAAAACCGCTCAGCTATTTTTAAATCCACTTTTCGGATTTTTTCAATATCAACTCCGATTGGTTTATCTGAAACTCCTATTACGATTGAATTTTTTGTATGTGATACATTATATTGAAAATCGGGAAATCCTAACAAAGATGGCTTTTCATAAGCATTCTTATCAAAAGATAACTCCGCATTGTTCAAGTTCAAAGTTTTACAGGCTAAATAGCGAACAAATAAATCAGCCAATAGACTCAACTTCTTGTCTATGTCAAATCTGAATTTATGTATTCGTATTTGTTTCTCAGGCGATAAGAGATTTATATATTTTTCGTATTCCACAAAATTTTCCGAGTCGTTTAAATCAATATAATACAGCATAGTCTTCATAAAATATATCCTATCTGATATTTCGTAGTCACTCTGTCTATAGTGGCTAACGATGTCAAGACCAAATTTTAACCAATAATAAGGTGGAAGCCCCCTGACTTGTAGATATGAACTTCCTAACCTACCGGGGTCAAGCGCCCGCGCGCTTGCCAGGGGTGTTGAGGGCGGGCAGCCCCAAGGTCTTAATCCTTTTTATTAAAAAAGATTTGTGCCGGAGTCTGATAATCCAGCGCTTGATGTGGACGAGTATAATTAAAATGTGTAAAATATTCCGTCAACCCCAAGCGAAGCTGTCGGGGAGATTCATATTCATATATATAGATATTCTCATACTTCACTGTCCGCCAAAGCCGCTCCGTAAAAATGTTATCTAGGGCTCTGTTCCGGCCATCCATACTGATTGCAACATTTGCGTTCAATAGCGTGCCTGTATATGCCTTTCCTGTGAATTTACTCCCCTGATCACTGTTAGCTATTTCCGGCACTGACTTTTCCAAAGCACTTTTTAAGGCTGAGAAGATAAAGTTGTCTTCCAGTGTATCTGACAGCTCCCACGACACAACATAGCGGGAGTACCAGTCCAAAAACGCAACAAGATACATGAACCCACTTTTCAGCCGGATATAGGTGATATCAGTTCCCCAGATGTGATTCGGGTGCTCAGCTCGGATATGGCGCAGCAAATAGGGATACACCTTGTGTTCCGGGTTGCGTTTGCTCAGATTCTTTTTGGGATAGATAGCCTCCAGACCCATTTCTCTCATATACTTTGATGTCGTAGGCCGGCTGATTTCATAGCCCTCCTGATTCAATACCACTGTCATACGTCTTGAACCATAATAAGGGTATTTTGTGTAGATTTCATCGATTTTATTAAACAATTCCAATTTTTGTGGTGCTATGGGTCTTGGCTTGTAATACAAGCTGCTTCGGTTAAGTGTAAGTAGCTCACATTGCTCTCGGGTGCTGTATTCTTCCTTTTCTCCTAGCATTCTTATTCGTTCATCTTTACTGAATGTCAATGCCAGATTTTCACCACTTCAAGTGGTGGTTTCAAAAGATAGCCCCTATAAGGGGCTTTTTGATACTTGCAACGCCTAAAGGCGTGGTTTCGCAAGCACTTGTTGCTGTGCTGCCCTTAAAAGGGCTTTATTACTTTATACCATCTTCGCGCATATCCGTTTCACTTTGATTCTTTATATACTCCTTAATCTGCTCTTCGTTTATGCCTACTGTATCAACATAATATCCTCTTGCCCAAAAATGTCTACCACCTTGTTTTTGTTTGTATTCAGGGTGCTTGTCAAATATCATCAATGCAACTTTTTCCCTTTCAAATACCCCATAAACTCAGACACACTTATCTTCGGTGGGATTTTTACGCATAAATGCACATGGTCTAGGCATACATTACCTTCCAAAATTTCTACTTCTTTGTAACTGCATAATGTTCGTATTACTTCTCGGACATCTTTTCTAACTTCACCATACATCACTTTTCGACGATATTTTGGTATAAATACAATATGGTACGTGCAATTCCATTTCGTATGTGCTAAACTATTATTGTCCATTTGGACATCCTCCTCTGATTCGATTTGGCTTGCGAAACCTTAATCATTATATCAGAGGAGGATTTTTATATCATTACCATCGCTACTGCTACTTCCATTCTCCCACGCATAGCGTGGGGCTTAAGCGGGAGTTAATAGTCATGTTATGGCGATAATGTGCATAAAATTATTCGTCTTTTGTAATCTTATTTAACATATATCGATCAACACCTATGCTTATCATTTTCGTACGTTTAGTTAATTCAAGCTCAATATCTTTAATTAACTTTAAAACGAAATTGAAATAATTATACTTTAATAAATCTAATTTTTGATATATCTTTAATAGTAACATCCGATTTTCGGTTAAATTGTATTTTATTGTCAAATTGCTTAAATATTCTGCTTCTGCTAAGACTTTAGATATTTGGCTCAATAAGTTTTTGGATAATTCAATTCTATATTGTTGTTGTAATATTTTAACTCTTTCTTTCATTAAAAAAATATGATGCTCTAAAAATTTAAAATGCTTAATTTTTATACTTCCATTATCTTCACTGGTATTAATTGATATATGATTTCTAATCGTATCTATTATATTGATACCGGTTGCAAAATAATTTGTGCCATAAATACTAAAATCATAATCATACTTCATAAAATTAGTTCCTTCTATGAACTCTTTTAGAAAATATAATATTTTTTCTAAATTTATATCTTTCATTCTTTTATTTTCATTGCCATCTAATGCATTTACATTATTTTTTTCTAATTTAAAACAAACTAGTAATGGATCATAATAATTAGATGTATTTAAATAAGATTCAATAAAAGAATTTTTAATTTCATATTTGTTTATTAAACTTTCAGAGTAAAACTGGAAATCAAAATAATCTCTGCATATATAGGAATCATTATTACATATATCCATTTTATATATCAATAATGGATGAACAATATGTTCTTTATTATAAGAGTCATAACTATTAATATAAAAGGTATCGACAGAGTAGATTACAGCATATCCATTTTCTATACTCTCTTCAATGAGATCACAAATATCAAAACTCTTAAATTGCAAAAAATCACTAGATACTTCGAAACCTCTAAAACCCCCATATTGACCATATTTGTAAGCATTATAATAGTCAATCCACGGAGATTCTTCATTTTCATCCACAAAACATCTAATAAAATTTTCAGCTATAGAAAATCCATACTCTTCTCTGCTAAATATATATGATAGATATGCATCCACAAATGGAACCAATGTTTTTGGTGGAATACGTAAATCAATACTCATGATTTTCACCTCATTCTGTTTTAAGTAGTTTATACAACCATCCTTAGCCTTGAAATAAGAATTTGTCAAAATAGTCTGTTGCGTTTTATTTAGATGTTATGACAAAAATGTGTGTTATCCTGTTAATGCACAGTTTTGATATTTTGTAGAATGTCGATATTTAGCGTTATTTTCATCCAGATAAATATTCTTTGACATTGATGATTTTGATTTTGTCTCCACAGATATTTTTTATAAATGGTGCAAGTGTTGGTTTCGGACTTATCTCGTAAAAAATATTTATACCACTTTTTGTCATATTTTCGATTGTTTTTATCCATTGAACGGGTAAAAATATTTGTTCATACAATATCTGCGTAATGTTGTCTTCTGCAGAAAATCTATTCCCTAAAACATTAACATATAATGGAACTCTAGGTTTTTCAAATTTACTTTGAGTTAATACTTTATGATATTTATCAGCCGCTTTCCGCATCATTCTTGTATGAAAAGGTTTATTCACTTTCAGCGGAACAACAGTACCTTTCAATTGTTTTGCTTTTGTCTTAAAAAAGTCAAGTGCATCATTTTTCCCTGATACAACAATTTGCTTGTATGAATTAAAATTTGCAATTGAAATAGTGTCTTCACCTATTTCTTTGCATAAACTTTCGACCGTTTCGACACTCAAGTTCAAAACAGCTACCATGCCACCAAGGTTGTCTTCTACTTTATACTCCATTGCTTCAGCTCGTGCTTGAACAAGTTGAAACGCTTGCTGAGTGTCAATAACAGATGTCACCACCAATGCCGCATATTCGCCTAAAGAAAATCCTGCGACGGCTTCAATATGAATAGCTCGTTCCTTAAAAACTTCGTATATTGCAAGCTCTACTGCTAAAGTGCAAATTTGGCAATGAATGGTCTTACTCAATTCATCTTGTAGTGCTTCAAAACACATTTTATCAACATGATAACCCACAGTTGATGAAGCTATTTCGAAAATGGTTTTCGCTTTACTGGACATATCATAAATATCTTTACCCATTCCGGTAAACTGTGACCCCTTGGCCCCCAAATACTAAGGCTACTTTATCTGTCATTACCGATATCACCAATCTTTCGATATTTTTTATATCTCTTTCGTTGAATCATTTTACTACTCATATGACTATATTTTTGCACCATTTTTATCAAATAGTCTTTCAACATCATCGACATTAAATTAGCATCTAAATGTGCGCCTCCTATAGGTTCACTAATAATTGCATCGGCAAAACCTAATGAATAGATATCTTCCGCAGTCATTTTAAGCATTTCTGCCGCTTCCATATGACGATTAGGATCTTTCCAAAGTATATTAGCACACCCTTTCGGAGATATAATGCTAAAAAGTGCATTTTCAAGTATAATTACCTCATTCGCAATTGCTAATGCTAAAGCGCCTCCACTTCCTCCATTGCCAATAAAAACACTAATTATAGGAATCTTTAGAAACATCATTTCCATAATATTATTTGCTATAGCAGCACTTTGACCTCTTTCTTCAGCTTCAACCCCTGGGAAAGCGCCTAATGTATCAACAAAACATATTACAGGCCTTTTGAATTTTTCAGCTTGTTTCATAAGTCTTAATGATTTTCGGAAACCCTCCGGGTGACTCATTGAAAAATTATAACGCAAATTCTCTTCTAAGTTCCTACCCCTAACTTGTCCAATAACAGTTATCGGAATATTTGATAGCAAAGCAATGCCTCCTATTAGGGAAGGATCGTCGCCAAATAGCCTATCTCCATGCATCTCAATAAAATCAGGGAAAATAGTATTTATATAGTCAACTGTATTTGGACGTAAGGGATGTTGAACTAGCTTAATTTTGTCATTTACACATTCTATACTCATATTACCTCTTATGTAGTTTTAATATATTACCTAAGACAACCTTTAAATGTTCACGTTCAACTATCATATCAATAGAACCATTTTTTATTGCAGATTCTGCAGTTTGAAAATCATCAGGTAAATCTTTTTTTATAGTATCTTGAATAATTCTTTTACCTGTAAAACCATATGTGACCCTTGGTTCAGCAATAATAATATCCGCTAAGCTCGCAAAACTTGCAGAGACTCCACCAGTAGTAGGATCAGTTATGACAGATATATATAATTGTCCACTTTGACTGTGTTTATATACCACACCAGAAGTTTTTACCATTTGAGTTAATGAAAGAACTCCTTCTTGCATTCGTGCTCCGCCAGATGCAACAAATACTATAATTGGAAGCCTTTTGATAATAGCTTTTTCAAATGCCCTGCATATTTTTTCACCAACCACGGTTCCCATTGACCCCATCATAAAGTAGCTATCCATTATGATAATTATGCATGAATATTTATCAATTGTACAGCTCCCAGTGATTACAGCTTCATTAAGACCGGTTTTTTTCCTTTCTAATTCAATTTTTTCTTTATAGCCTTTGAAATTTAAAGGGTTATAAATGCCAAATATAGCATTGATTTCTTTAAGAGCCTGTTTAGTATCTCCTTAACAGCAAAGAAATGAACGCCATTTTAACAGCTTGTAGAGTGTTGTGAATCTTGGGTTCACAGTTCTTCCATAGTAGGCGATAATCTTCCAACCATCCAAAAGAACGCTCAACAATCCATCTTTTGGGTAAGACTGCAAATGTATGAAGTTCGTTGGGTTTAACAACCTCGACGTCTGCGTCTATTAAAGCTTTAACGCTGTTTGCGAAATTATCACCTGTGTATCCGCCATCTACAAGAACTTTTAAACATTTGGAAAGATTGGGAGCAGCGTAGCCTATCATAGATAGTGCGCCTTCTCTATCGGTTACATTTGCGGTGGTAACGAACATTGCATGAGGTAAACCAAGAATATCCACCGCTATATGAAGTTTTACACCTGATGTTTTTTTCCAGCATCGAATCCTTTTTCTTCGGCTGTATCGGTATTTTTTACGCTTTTTGAATCGACTATTATCATTGTTGTTTTTGTCGATTCGCGACCGAGTAAAATACGCTCACTCTCTACCAATTCACGCATAACAAGTTCTAAAACACTCTCGCGCTCATCATCGGATTTACGCCACTCGTTGTAGTGATAATAACAATTTTGCCATTTCGGAAAGTCATGCGGCAATGAACGCCAACGGCAACCTTCGCGTTTGCGATAAAGAATGGCACAGAATATATCGTAAATATCATAATCGCGTGGGTGTGTTACTTGCTTTGCACATTCAAGGGTGTGTCGAATTACTTCAAATTGTTCTCGTGATATATCACTTGGATAGGTCGCTCTCATGAACTCACATCTTTCGTTTTTGCTAGATTATAGCAAATTTTGGCGTGCCGCGGAAGATACTAAACAGGCTCTAAAAGATCCATCATCTACAGTTAAACTTAATCTGTCAAGGGCTGTAAGTCTTTGTCTATTAGTTTCCATTATCAACCTCGTAATTTATTAATTCACTATTCATTATCCTGTTAGAGCCTGTTCCCACTAAGTATATATAACAAAAATAAATACACAACGAGACATGTATCATTTGATAGAAATAAAAACCAAAGCAAGCATGATAAAGCCGCTATACATGATGTCAAGTTTATCGAACCTACAGAATATGCGGCGGAATCCTTGTAACAATCGAAATAATCTTTCGATTTCATTACGAAGTTTATACAATTCTTTGTCATAATCCCAAGGATTTTTGCGATTTTTCTTTGGAGGTACGACGGGTTCAAAATAAAGCTGTGAAGCTGTATAACGCGTGCAATCGTCTTCATAAGCTCTATCCATAAGCAATGGAACTGTCTTATAATTATACTTGAATTTTTGCGTACCGACAGTTTCTAAAAGCATTCTGCCATGGGGAGCGTCATGGTCATTGCCGGCGGACAATATAAATGCTACCGCATTTCGCTCGTTTGCGGCAAGCATGTGTATTTTTGTGGTTAGTCCTCCTTTTGAGCGCCCGATGGATTGAATCCCGTTTTTTTTTAGCAAGCGCCGCAGGCATCTGGGTGTACCGGCACGGTCATAGAATCCAAAAGCCGTTTGAGTTGGTTTGATTCCTCAATGCCTTGAACGTGCAATTCCCGAAACAGTTTTTCGATGATACCGTCCTTGACCCAACGGTTATAACGCTTGTAGATAACATGCCAATTGCCGTATTCTTTTGGCAGCTTCCTCCACTTACAGCCATTCTCACATATATACAGCAATGCGTTTATAAACGTTATGTTATCTATTGTTACGTTCCCTCGCTGAACAGGTAGTATGTGTTTTATTCTGTTATATTGTTCTTCGTTTATCTCCATGTTCTTTAGTATATCACAAGTTATTTACTTTTGGTAGTGGGAACACGCCCTAATCCCATACAAACTTTGGTTAAAACTTTCATTAATTTCTATAATTTGCGAAGAAAGATAATTCAATAAAGACTTTTTAATACTGTCAATATTTATGTATGCCATCAAATAATACATAACCTTTTTCCCTGAATATATTTGGCAAGTTCCCCATCGTTTTGTGATCTAAACCAATAAAACTTTTAGATGCTTTGGTTTCTAAATCATTAATATTTATATCATTGATCTTAAAATAATCTACATTTTGAATTCAAAATTTACTTAATAATATTTGTGTACTTAGAAGAAGTAAAAACAATCTTTCATCACGCTCAGTAATCCTGTTTTTATCTTTGATTACTTTAAGCCATCCTGTCACAGCATCTGGACTAAGTACGCCTCCGTTCATTAATTGTTCGCGGGAAAAAAAGTAACTAATTCTCTCATCCTCCATAAAATGTTTTACTGGCACGGGAATTCTAAATGGAAATTTACCACCCAATAGTATTTCTTTTGGAAGGTACCGAAATCCTACACTTCGTAATATATACTTTTCTTGTAATTCATGCAGTTTAAAATGATCCGGAAGTTGTAGCGCAAAAGAAACTACTTCATTATCTAAGAATGGATAACGAAATTCAATTCCGTTCTGCGCGGCTACTGCGCCACCTTGAGATGACAAAAGGTAATTGCACATGAAGGTTTCGGTTTCTATATACTGTGATCTCTGTAGCGGGTTCATATTATAAAATTTTTGCGGCAACGATGCTAAGATTGTTTCTGCAGGGGAGTATGATTTTACTAGGTTTCTAGCCTCGGATGAAAGAAATTGTTCACAAAAATTACTGAAACGAAACCGCGCACGGTGTGAAGACAGCGGGTCTACTCGGTCGATGCTATTAAAGATTGATGCCAACATTCCAGAGCTGTATTTCTTATATTCATTAATATAAGAATACAGCTTTTTATATAAAAGCGGTAGATCCTTTGACTCTGGATTCTCTTGACATTGTTGACGGATTTTAACTTCTTTAAATAAATCATAGCCACCAAACAACTCATCCGCTCCTTGGCCTGATATTGCTAATGACATCCCCGAATCTCTTAAGTGGTTGAATAATATCGACATTGTTGCAGAATCCATCCGCATCATAGGTACTCCTACACATAGTATAGCGCTAATATATGAAGAGACTAGCATATCCTTACTAACAATAATAGTATGGTGGTTACTGTTTAGAAAATTTGCCATTATTTTTTGTTTAGCTGACTCATTGTACTCATCTCTATACTCTTCATCTGCAAATATAACAGAAAATGTATTCAACCTGCTATATTCGCGGCTAGCCATAGCAGCCAATAAACTGGAATCTAGCCCACCGCTGAGAAGAAATGCTATGTTGTTGTTATTATCTAATCTTCTACTCACAGCGTGATAAAGTAGGTCATCAAGCTTATTTACTGATTCATTATATTTCATGTCGCTATTCTCATTAGGTACAGGATAAAAATATCTTTTACCTTCATAATTATTACCAGAAATTTTTAATATACTACCCTGTTCAAGAGAGTGTATACCTAAATGGAATGTCCTATCCGCAATAGTAGACCATGCTGAGCTAATATCAATAATACAACGAGCATCAGCTCCCCTACCACATACACTAGAAATAAAATTGATATTATTCGAAAAAAACGTACAGTTATCCGCACTCCCATAAAAAAAATTCTTGGTTCCGAATCTATCTCGCGCAATAAAAACTTCATTGTTGCAATAAAGAAAAACAAGATAATTACCGTTTAAGGAAACAAACATTTCATAACCGATATTCTCATAAAGGTGTAACAAAGATACCGCATTGTCCGTTGAATCAAAACCGACCAACTCATCTAGATTATAAACTTCTCCAAGAAGTACGGCAGCAGACGAAGAATCAGAATAACACGATATAAAATGTTCTTTTTCAAATTTATCGGCCGAGCAGTAAATTTTTAAATGCGGCATGTCCATAATAAACAAAGGTTGATCGAGTTTTTTAACAATGTCATCGACATATCTAGAATCATCAATGTTAGAGTCATCTTTGTACCATCCAATTATATTCATTTTTTATCTCCCCATATTATGATGACAGAGTTATAGGGAACTCTCTCACCTAAGAATGTATTTCATAATGAAAAGATTAATGTAAACTTACTCATTCATCATTTACTTAGTGAGCACTTGTATTGTTTTAATCGAAATTTACATTATTACCCTTACTAAATTATGGTCATACTCCTATACAAGGAGTGAGGCATATGACCATAATAACATTATGAGCTGATTGTATAGTCATATAAACCAAAATGGCTCCAGCGGTTTTTTTACGGCCGAAAGCTCTTTGCGGATGGGGATACTCTGTGGGCAGTGTGTTTCACACAAACCGCATTGTACGCAGCGGGAGGCAAAATGCTCCTCGTGCCCCATCGCGCCCTAGTTCATAAAATAGGCCTTAACCCCCGCGACAAAACCGTTGGCCGCCCGGGCGTTATAGGCGCTGAAGCAGCCCGGAATGTCCACCCATGGGGGCAGGGCACCTTGAACGCGGCGTTCAGCACCTCGGCCACCTGGCCGTAAACCACGCTTTCCTCCGGGCGCAGTGAAGCGGACTCGCAGTCACTCGCCACTTTGGCATTTTGCTCCAGATGCTCTTCCGTGTTCATCCCGGAGAGCACCACCGTGACCTCAGGCTGGTTCCAAAGCCAGCGCAATCCCCACTCCGCGGGCGTTCTTTTTGGCGCGGCCTTTTCGAAAAAAGCCTTTGCTTCCTTGGGCAGACCGGTTGCCAGTTTGCCTCCCCGCAGCGGCTCCATTACAATAACGGGCAGCCCCATTTCCGCTGCCTTTCGCAGGCCCGCTTTTCCGGCCTGCCTGTTTTCGTCCAGATAATTGTACTGTATCTGCACAAATTCCCAAGGATACATGTCCAGCAGCTTCAAAAAGTCGTTTTGTGCGCCGTGAAAGGAAAAACCAACCCTGCGGATTTTTCCGGCTTCCCGTTGCCTCCGCAGCCAGTCTTCGATTCCGAACCCGAGCAGTTTGTTCCACTGGGCTGGTAAGCCGGCACAAAAACAGCGGCAATTTGTCTGCGATGTAAACCTTCTCCCGAAGGCCTGTTTCGCTTTTTAGAGCCTGTCCCAGCGCAGCCTCGCTGCCGGGATAGATATAAGCGGTGTCAAAATAATTCACGCCTAGGCTAATCGCTTTGCGTACTAGGGCGGCGACCCTTTCCTGGTCAATTCCCCCGCTTTCCGGAGAAAGCGCATACACCCCAGTCCCAGCGCGGAAAGTTCCGTATTCGCCTTTTCGTCTTTCCGGAATTGCACGAACCCCGCCCTCTTTCATTCCTTTATCAATTGCACCACCCGTTGGAAAGCCGTTTCCAAAAATGCTCCGGCGGTCAGATTCTGATAGACCGCGCCTGTCCGATCCGGATCGGTAAGATAATATGTAGTGACCGCCAACTTGCAAAGCGCGGATCGACCAGCGATACTATGGATGGTTAAATACCATAGGAGCGGATTGCCGCAAACAAGAGGAGGCCACTACAATGGCAAGTATAATTTATATTGGAATGGATGTCCAAAGTAATTCTTACTCTTTGTGTTGCTACAGTATTGAAAGTAATGAGTGCTTCGTCGCAAGAACCAAAGTAGAATCGGACTACAAAAGAATTCTTCAATATCTGAAGCAAGTAGGAACTCAGTTGGGCGGCAATAGCAAGTTTATCTGTGGCTATGAGGCGGGATGTCTTGGCTACACGTTGTACAATGAACTCGGGATGCTTTTCTGGCCGCAGATAAACAGGACGTGGCTACCGCGATAAAACAAACCCAGGTTCGGACTTAAATACGCCGAGGGTAAAACAGAAGCAATTCTGGAAGCCGCCAAAGCTGCTCTCTCTTTCGGTCACTCTGTTCCAAGCAACTTCAAGCTCATTCGCCTTTACATCAACTTTATCCAAAAGTATGATGATGAGATAGCCTCCATCCTTACCGCGATGCATGAACTCGTCGCCGCCAACTCCGACGAATTGTTTGTCAAGCATATCCGTCTTCTTGAATCCATCAAAGGCGCTGGATTCTTGACCGCTGTCACTATCATGTGTGAAATCGGCGACTTCTCTGCTTTCAAGTCTCCCAAGCAGCTATTCGCTTATTTTGGCTTAGATCCAGATGTTAAACAGTCCGGCAAGTTCACCGGTACCAAGGCCAAAATGTCTAAGCGCGGTTCCACGTCGGCTAGACGAGCAATCCATACGATTGCGCTCATCAGCGTCGGTAAAAACAAGAGCGGAGTACTTCACAACCGTGTTCTGGCCGAGTATTACCAGCTAAAATGTAAATCCAAGCCCAAAATGGTCGCTCTCGGCGCAGTCGCCCACAAAATCTGCAACATCGTTTTCGCTGTCCTTCGTGATGAAAAAGAGTTCGCTATCGTCACCCCGAAAGAGCATAACGAAAACTACAGGAGCCAGGTCGCCATCGCTTAAACGCCTGATTGGACGCTTGGGCTGACTGTACTATTTTCTGCCATGGCGTTTCATTTGTATACGGTAGGTGGATAGTGTGATAGGCTCGCACACAGTGCCGGCGGGCCTTGTACCCGTGAAGTGCTTTATGCGGCATGGGTGCGGAGCCTGCCGTTAGCCCGCTCTTGTCACGCTGTCGGGTCCCTGCTGTCAACAATTTAATTGCCTAAACCAGAAAATAATTTTTTCATTTTACTTGTTGACAATTCTTAGCTGGACTTGTATAGGAGTATGACACATTATTAGCTGATTGTATTGTCATAATTGAAATTATAGATGACCAACTTGGAAACCATGCTATAGATAGTAAATAAAGAAGTAGAAACAATCTTTCGTCACGCTCAGCAATCTGGTTTTTTTCCTTGATTACCTTTAGCCACCCCGACACCAGCATTCTGATTAAGCGTGCCGTCTTTCTCCAATTGTTCTCGCGATAAAAAGTAACTTATTCTTAACAACTGCTTTGGTTCTCTCTTCCAAGGCGACCGCATAATTTTCAATAATACCGCTGTTTTTATTAGGCAGCTTTAATAGCTCTATCTATTTAAACATCTATTGGTTACCGCTGGAGAAGGATAACGTCCAAACCGTGAAATGTACCTTCAATGAACGCTTTTGCATTCGAGATGATGATGTGCGCCCATCGTAAACGTTCCGGCCCTTTTTCCGGATCAAACACTTTTTGAACCAGCGAATAGCCGTTTTTCGCAAGGATAGAATAAACAGGCAGGCCATCTGTATGGACTTCACTGCCCGCAGCTACCGACCTTTTTTAAGAATGCTTCAATGGTTATGCTGTCAATAGCGCTAACTACTTCCATCTATGCGTATCTGGGTTTTCCGTCATCAAACAAGGAGACGGATACGATTATGGCGGTTTTGTCTGTCCCGCGCCCTCTTTTACCGCCATTTGAGAGCCCTCCGAAAAAACGTCATCCATCTCAAGCGTATACTGGATTTTATATTCCTCTTCACCGACACCACGTATATCATCCACGCCCCCCGTCAATCTTTTCTATCAATTCACTATCGATGCGTATAAATATTAATACAATATAGGATAGACCGATACCAAACAGCAATACGGTATTGTAATTGCCTTACAAATCATTTATATAGACTTCTACAAGTTTCTGTAATGCAAGGTTTATAACAATGGTAACTTAAACCATGATGAATAAAAAAATACAGATTTTCTGTCTTTTGATAAATACTGGATCAATTCATAGTATTTATTTAAACTTTTTTGTCTCATTAAAACCCTCTTAAACAAAAATTGAAATACTATCTGAATTTTTGATATACGAAAATGCAAGTTTAACCTTTTCGGTGAAAAAGTCTAGATCATTATCATTAAATGATGTATTTAAATAAATTCTAGTTGGAGGGGCCAGAATTATCCCATGAGAAAGGAAGGCATTTCTGAGAATTGATTTACGAATACTGTCTCTCCTACTTATCCTAAACTCTGTCAGTTTCTCCTCTTTTGTATGAAAACACATACTTAAAGGATGCCCTTCAAAATATAGAGCAATGCCAGTTTTACCCGCCTCTTCTAATATTATTTCTTTTATACGCTTTGAATAAGATTCCATCCTTGAATAAGCTTCCTTATCGTTTTTGAGGATGCCCAAAGTAGCGCCGATCGCAGCAAATCCCAACGGATATCCATTATATGTACCAAGATTCACTACCTCGTTAGATTCATACCGCCGCATGACATCCTTAATTCCACCGATAGCTGATACGGGCACAGCTCCGTTAGACATGGCTTTTCCTAATATCGTCAGATCAGGTTTTATACCGAACAACCCTTGAGCACCGCCAAGTGATACCCGAAATCCGGAAATTATTTCATCAAATATTAACAACACTCCGTGTTTGGTACACAATTCTTTGACCGAGTTTAAATAATCTGCCTCAGGCATAAAACCACCATTATTAATCATAATTGGTTCCATTATAATGGCTGCAACCTCATTCGATTTTTTTATCAAAAACTCTTTCAATATTGTTATATTATTCCATGGCAAGATATAACATTCTTCCAGACTACCTATAAACCGCCCTGAAGTACTCAGAGCCGTTTTACCCGTATCCATATGCCTATATGTTTCCGTGTCATATTCATCACCTAAGACATTGTCTGCGTTACCATGAAAATGTCCCCAAAAACGTATTATTTTCTGCTTTCCCGTATATGACCTCGCCAAACGGAACGCATTTTGGATTACCTCCGTACCGCTGAGCCCAAACCTAAACATTTCACATGACGGTACAAAGGCGTTGATTTGCTCACAGACATCAGCAGCCGACGCACTATCGTTAACTGATAATATCGTGTTTATTCGGCTACACAATAGTTGATTATATTCTAAATGGTTATGCCCCAGAATCATCGTGCCTGATTTTCCATACAAGTCTATGTATTCGTTTCCGTCTACGTCTGTTAATCTACTTCCATTCCCGGATTTATAGTAGATTACACGAGTATCCTCCACCTTATAAAAATTGTAATTAACACCACCGGGAATCCACTTTTTATTTTTTGCCAAATACTCATCCGTTTTAGTTAGGTCATAAACAGAATCCATCATATAGCCTCACTTTCTTTTTAATTGTCAATCCAGTAACAGTAATAAACTTAGCCTCTTTGGTATTTCATTCGCCTTACTTTCTCAGTTTCTTCACAATCTACTATGCAACCCACATTTAACTTGGACTTAGCTGATACATGCGCTGTCTTACGCCTCCTTAAGTATTTATGTACATCCTAAATCTATTGCAACCGGTAAAAAGCGCGAAAAAACTCAGAATCCGCTTCGGCAATAATAGGGTATGTTTTTACTTCTTTTTACCATTCTGTATTAACAATTTTTGAATATGATTGCACTGTTTTATTACCTTCTGATTCGTTTCTATCAGTTCAGTTATCTCATTGGTATAATCATCTATCCTTCGTTTATTATTTAACATAACTTCTCTAAAAAGCAAATGGTTCTTTTCCCCCAGCAGATTCTTGGCTCTAGTCATAATAGCCTTGCACTCTTCAGTTATCATATCGGTATCATTTTTCTCTGTTTTAACTATATCAATATTGGTTTGATGCAAATAATCCACTGTAAAAAATGCATTGGCTTCTGCAATTAATAATGCTTCTACTTGTTTTACTCGATTATAAGCCAATTTTGTTTGCGAGTCGACAAACTCATAGCCAATTGGATTACAAATTGAAAATGATTCATTCAATAATCCATCTGAACGGACTTTTTCCAGTAATGGCGTTCCATGGAATAAATTAACTTCATGCACATACGCACGAAATGAATAACTAACGCCGCTCTTTTGCAGAAAGTCTATATTTTCTTCTAACTCGTTTGTCGTCGTATATGGATTGAACATGATAAAACCAGCGATAACATTAATGCCAATTATACTGTTTAAGTAATAAAACGCCGTTTCATTATCTTTCTTTGTGGCTTTTTTACCGTATAGTTTCAATGCTGAATCGGAACCACTTTCAATTCCCAATAAAACGCTTACCAGGCCTGACTTTTTTAGTTTTCTCCATACACATTCATTTATTTTTGCAATGCTCTCCGCCCTCATAAGAGCCTCAAAATTAATATCAAGCTCGCGGTGCAGTATTTCATCAACAATTTCTTCCATTCTTTCAGCGCCATGGCTTGATATCGGGTCTTCAAAACTAGAATCTACTATTGAAAATGAATTAATACCGTGATTTAAAACAATATTTTCAAATTCATCAACAATATTTTTAGGAGACCGTCCCCGCCAATTTTTTTTTCGATCTTTTTCAAATACATGTGATTCCGCACAAAAAGTGCAGTTTCCCTCACATCCACGCGCAGTCTGGATACGCAAGGACTGAGGTTTTACAAAGTTCAAGACATCTCTTCTGGCCCATGGGATTTGATCTAGATCATTTATAAGCGGTCCGTGATTGTTTATTATTATCTCTCCGGCGGAACGAAAAGCGATTCCTTCACATTCTCTCAAAGACACCCCCTTTTCCAGTGTTTGAGTAAGGACAACTATTGTCTGCTCACTTTCGCCCATTAATACAGCATCGATATTTGAAAGATATTTTAAGGTTTCAGCTGCGGGGTGAACAGCACCACCTCCAACGACATTATAAGTATCTATCTTACATTCTCTCATTTTACTACATAATTTTTCTATTACATTAAATGTAGAAAAAAATGGACAGAAACCTACTAACCCTATATCCGTCCAATCAGTATTTTGTATAAACTCATCGATAGATTCATCTATGTGTTCGGGGATGTATATAAAATTTACGATTCTACATGTATATCCATTTGCTTCCAGTGATGAAGCGAGTAATTCCATACCGAGAAATTCAGCGTTCCCGCGGTAATAATTCGAACATACAGCTATAAACAATATTTGCATATGGACCACCTATCATTAGAGTATTCCGCCATCAATAACGTAAGCGGTAAATCCGAGAGCGTCTTGAATTAACAGGCCAAGGATTTAATCTGCGAACCCTTTACTGGCACGTGGAAATCATCTGGCAGCGTATCACTCCAAGGCAAAAGTGCCTCCAGGTTCTTGATCGTTGTATTGGGGAGGTTCTTCAACAGGAACTCAAGGTAATGGGACGGATGCAAACCGTTTTCCTTGGCGGTTTCTATAATAGAATACATGATGGAACTGGCAGTAACGCCGTGTGGGGTATCGCTGAACCGCCAATTTTTGCGGCCAGTCACAAAGGGCTTAATCGATCTTTAATCCCTATTGTTAGAGATTTCCAACCGTCCATCCAGAAAGACATTCATCAAATATTGGCGCTGGGAAAGCGCGGATTCCCTCAAAAACAATGAGATTTGAACTCATAGACTCGTCTCCTCCATAGCAGGTATTTCATCTTTTTTATAAACCTGTCCTGACTCCAGATTTATAACACAATCCGCGTATTTTGTATGTTTCCATTGATTTGAAGTTACAATTATTGTACGACCGGACTGTTTCATTAAACGCTCCCATATTAGGCTTTCAGTGATAATATCTAAGCCTGATGACAAGTCATCTATTATCAAAACAGGTGCGTCTTTGTATAAAGCTCGCGCCAGCGCTATTCTCTTCCGCTGTCCTCCGGAAAGTTTTCCGCCATCTGCACCGACTTGCGTTTCAAGGGTAAAAACTCCTTGTTCAAACTCTTGGTCAAGAGCCGACAAGTAGACTACCTGCTTCATCATGTTCTCATTGTACTTGCCGGACATACATATGTTATCACGCAATGACCCATAAAATAAATGTGGTACCTGCATAACATAGGAGCATAAATTCGGTTGCATCTTTGCAGTGCCGCTCTTTTTATCTGAAATACAAAATATATTGTCTTTATCGTTAGCAACTAGATCTCTGAGTGCCGTCGATTTGCCTGATCCCGTCCTTCCATATATTAAAACTCTTTCCCTAGGTTGCAGGTCAATCTTCGTACCTACTTTTAATTTGGGAATGTAAATATCATTTTTAGTCACATATATTGTATAACCTTCGGATGAAACAGTTCCATTTTGATGAGAGATAAGCGAGGTTTCATTCGTCAAACCTCCGCAAATCGTCATCAGACGTTCATAAGCAATTTTTGCATTTTTATATTTTTGCATTACATTCCCCGCCGTTGTTGATAAGGGCGCTAAAAACCAGTAATAATACTCAAACACTACAAAATCGCCAATAGTAAATGTGCCATTGCTAAACGAAGAAAGCCCTATCAAAAGAATTACGCCCAAGGTTATAGATAGCATATTACTACTTAGATTTTGAAGTAAAGTTTGTAGAAATTCATCCTTAATAACGGCTTTGGCTTTTTTTTCTAGTGCCTTCTCATAATTTTTAATAATACCGCTATCTTTATTAGATAACTTTAGCAACTCTATCGATGTCAATATTATATTAATTTTATCGGTTGCAATAGTAGTAGCCTCCTTGCTCTTTCTGCGGTATATTGTGATTTTTTTCTGCAGAGTGCGCACAATGATAATCACAATTACCATTGGTATAAAACAAATAAGCGTATACTGAATACTTATTTTAAGCATAACTACAAGCGCACCAACCGAAAGTACAGAAGTCGGAAAATAATCGGAAAAAATCATTAAAAAGTCCACTATATCCTGAGTATCTTCGCGGAACCTTGTTAATACCTCGCCTGATGTACCATGGATCGAATTATTGTTTGATAACGAAAGAAGTGTTTTAAAAAGACTACGTTTTATAGAATTTGCTATTTTAATCTTACATACGTTGAGGAAATATTGGTTTATCTGCTTTGTGATGTTGATCGTGATTGGGATAATGGCCATCAGTAAAATAATAATCTTGATATCTAAATTAAAAAATGTATTACTACCTGCCAAATAATTAAACACATCCCCGCGAAGCAAACCGTTCAAAACAAAACCAAGACTAAAAACGATTGTTTCCACTAGTGTACAGACCAAGGTTAAGATAAGATTACCTTTAAGAATGTTTTTAACAAATTTACCATTCATTTATCCAAATTCTCCTCAATCAATTTATCAGAAATTTCATCACGACTAGCAAATTTTGTTATATTGCCATTTCGCATAATCATCACTTTATTTACAAGGTTTAATGTTTGGAAAGTATGCGCAATAATTATAACGGTTCTTCCTTTTAATATAAGTTCGAGGGTACTAAAAATACTTTTTTCCGTTTTCTCATCAATGAAAGATGTAATCTCGTCTAGAAGGAATAATTTCGGTTGCACAACAAAGACCCTTGTAAGAGATAAGAGTTGAGATTCCCCAACCGATAAAGACTCCCTCCCAATAATTGTATCCAATCCGTCTGGAAGTTGTTCAAACCAATTTTTTAACCCACATTTTGTGAGAATGTCGATTATTTCAGTGTCGGGTAGTTCCTTTGTATATAAAGTAATATTATCGCGTAGTGATGCATTAATAATATCGCTTTTTTGGTGTAATAGATGAACATGGTCATAAAAAGATTGTTTATCAATCTCACGTATATCCAAACTGTCGTATGTAATAGAACCTTGATTATAAGAATATACTTTTGCCATAAGTTGTATTAGCGTGCTTTTCCCACTACCGGATTTCCCTACAATTCCGACTACTTCTCCCTGTTTAATGTCAAATGATATATTATTTAGAACTTCATTTGTATCGTAACTGAAACACAAATTGTTTACTTTCACTGCCAGACCCGCTGAGTTACTCAAAACAGTGCTACCATATGGTATGGTGGGTATATATTCAAACAGTTTTAAAACTCTGTCATAAGCCGCAGATATGAGTTGCAAATTAGTAAATTGATTACGTAATGCCATAAAAGGGATGGACAACAGCGAGAGATAGTTAATAATAATGTAGACAGAACCTAAATTTATTTGGCTGTTCGAAAAAAGAAACACTGCTATCGCCATACCGATCGCTTCGCTGACATTAAGGATAGAATAAAAATATGTAGTTGGTATATTACTAACAAAAGCTGCTTTGCTATATGTTTTTTTATAATAGTCAAGCCGTTCGTTTAATTGATTGATTGTATATTCCTCTTCGCCGACGCCACGTATGTCATCCATTCCCGCTATATGTTCACTCAAATATCCACTTAATGAAGCATCTGCTTCCCTTGAATGCCCCCATAGTGTGGATGTTTTTTTTTGAAATAGCGCAAACATTACGAAAATACTAATGGATACAACTGTAAAAATAAAACCAAGAATAATGTTTTCAACATAAAATAAAACAATTACACCAAGAACTAATAATATATTGCCAATAAAATATACAACAACCACTGAGAAAAATGTTGTTAGATATGATATATCCCCATCAATCCGTTCTATTAACTCACCACTTGGATGTTTTTTATGAAACTCAATATCCAAATTAAATACGTGATCAATCGCTCTAATACGTAATCGATTTGAAACACGCAAACCTATTTTATTTCCGAAGAAATTTGATAAAACTGAAAGAACAATACGTATTACTATAAGTACAATATATGATAAAGCGATATTTATCAGTAGCGTAGTATCGTACTTACCCTGCAAATTATTAATATATGACTCTACAAGCTTAGGCAAAGTTAGGTTTATAGCAATGGAGGCTAAAACCATAGCAAAAAGAAATACTACTGACCCTTTATCATTTGATAAATATTGAATCAACTCATAGTATTTATTTTCTCTTTTCTTTTGTTTCATCCAAATTCTCCTAAATAAAAATTGACATAGTATCTGTTAATCTATTGTCTGTTCAAGTATTTCCATTATTTAGAGTAAAAAGACTAAATAAGGCATTCTCTATTTTTGTATATGACCCTAATTTGATAAATCAAATAATTCACAGCACATTAAAATACGCCACCATCAAGAACCATTACCTGTCCGGTAATGTAAGCGGATTCATCGCCAGCAAGAAAAGCTACCGCATCAGCTACTTCAAAAGGTTTTCCAAGTCGAAGCAGGGTATGTGTATTATTTTCCAGTTGTTTCCGTGCAGTTTCTTTATTTATCATGTCTGTTTCTATAAATCCTGGAGCTACGGCGTTTACACGGATGTTTTTCGATGCAAGTTCTTTTGCTAGAGATTTTGTTAGACCTATTAGGCCAAATTTTGAGGCACAATAGTTGCTTTGCCCTGCCACTCCAGTTAAACCGGCAGTGGAGGCTACATTTATAATGCCTCCTGACCCTTTTACGTACATACTTAATAATACGCTTTTACATGCATAAAAAGGTCCATACAAATTTGTTTTTATAACTATGTCCCAATCCTCTGGTTTCATTTTGTAAAACAAACTGTCACGAATAATTCCAGCATTATTAACTAGAATATCCACACCATCCATTTGCTTAATAATTTCCTTAATTCTAACTGAAACTTGTTCAGGGTCGGTTATGTCCATTTGTTTGAACCACAGTTTTTCTTTTTTCCGGCCCTAGTGAATCCATAAACGAAAAAGCCTCATTTTTAGAAGAATTATATGTAGATGTAACAAATGCACCTTCCTTCAAGAATTTCAGGACTATTGCCTGACCGATACCTTTACTACCTCCAGTAACAATCACACGCTTATTTTCAAGAGACCCCATTTTTACACACCTCACCCTATTTATGGACTGATGTAAAATTAATTGTTTTCCAAAACACATGCCATATAATTACCAATCAAATCATATCCTGTCACTAGAATCGATTTTACTTTTCTCATTTCCGGATCCAACTGTGACGGCAAGTATCCATGCGATAGGCAAAGAGCAGCAACTAAAACATTTATATTAAATGAAGCTCCTAATGTTTCTCCTACTAATGTTTTAATGCACGATACTCGAATTGTCTCTGTGCCAATCAAACGATCCATCGCATGTCTTTCAAACGCATCAAAATAAGTGCCATTTGCGGAGTCAAAACACGCATCTGGCTCATATTGAGCCAGTACTTTTTCAGCAACGTAGAAATTTGATTATCTGTGCTCGCCTCGTCTAAACGCGATACTAACGGAGAAGCCTCAAGACCGCATGTATATAGCCACAACACGACAATACCTAGAAACATCGTTTCGTGTCGATACTAATAACGTTACAGCTGCCTCTTTCAACTGTATATCACTAGTTATTTCTTTTGATGAAAATGAACGATTTAATTCTTCGCAGTATTCTTCCAGTGCACCTGTTAAAATATAATCAGCGCTGCCTTTCCAGAGCAACATCTGCACATACTCTAGATTATTACCACCGGTAAAAATGGTACTTACACCTTTCAATCCAAGCGAAATACAAAGATGACCCACGCACGAATTTGTTACAGTATTAGCAAACAAAACTGGACTACAAAAAGCTGTGTTGCCTTGAGACGCACTTCGTGCAAAATCAATTGTGGATACAATAGGCCCGTATCCTGTTGTGTAAATCGTACCAATCCGTTTGCGATCTAACTTATTCAGTGAAATATCTGCTTTATTTTCCGCGTCCATGAATGCTTGATGTGCCGTGACTATGGCCATTTGCGAATATCTGTTAATTTTGTTTTTCTGGCTTAAACTAAGCTCTGACTCAAATTTAACCGGACCATTATCTAGCTTGACAACATCTCTAGAACACAACATACTCCAAACAGTATCCACACTATTCCCAAGGTTGGAAATAATACCTATGCCATGAATGAAAAATTTCATCCATTAAAGTCCCCCTCAATTATTTGCATTATGCTTTCGATTTTGTTTCAATACCCCATTAATATTTTAAACAACGCATTTAACCGCTTAACTCGCAGAAAATGCCCCACATCATCCCACCAGCTTGACCCCGAACATTAGATCAGCTTTTCTGACATACAACCCCCGAACGTAGTTTAGTAAATATTTGAAACAATATTCCAATTTACATTAATTAACCTATAGCTAATCGCTCTACTCATCAAATTTTCTAAGTGTTATTTCACCCTTGGCAACAATGATACCGTCAACAGTACCGCTACATTCAACTTTGAACAGCAAACCCGTACTGTAAATAAGTTTCCCTGTAACAATCAGGTCACAATCTGGGACTACCTTCCTAATGAATTTAACCTTATTTGCACTCAAAAAATACGAGCCTACAGAAGACGGGTTCTGTTCATCAAAAAAAATAAAAGAAGCAATTTGTGCCATTGTTTCAAGCATTAAAGCCCCTGGAAATACAGGTTCGTTAATGAAATGTACCTTTGCCCAGAACTCATCTGTAGATACTTTTTTGCGACCGATTACTAAATTTCCGGGTTTAATGTTTATTATATCATCTATAAGCAGAAAAGGTTTACGTATTGGTATCGCATCCAGGATATTTTCGTATTTCATTTTATCCATTTCCTCCATATACATTGCTGAATTTCCACTGGAACTAAAAACCTTTAAATGGTAGGTTTGATTCCCAAAAACACAAAGAGAAGATGTGACAATATTTACTGCAACCTACGCTGTATCATAAGTGGAACTGAATCATCCACTTACCCGTCATAAGTGCCAACAAGAATGCTTGACGTATTTCCGGCAAACGCAAATGAATTAGACAAAGCATATCGTACTGGATAAATCTCTTTTTGAGTTAAAAGATTTAAAATTCCATTTCGATACATTGGGTCTTTCAACCCACTGGTAGGTGTGCACACCCCTTTATTAATCGTAATGGCAGTTATTACAGGTTCTAGTGCACCTGCTGCAGACATACAATGCCCTATCATGGATTTAGAAGACGAAACCATCACAGCTTTATCCTTCCTCGTATTTTTCATTAGGTCGCACATAGCTTTTATTTCCATTTCATCATTTAAAACAGTACCCGTACCATGAGCATTAAAATAATCAACATCATCTGGCGAAATATCGCCACTACGCAACGCCGCCTCCATAGACAATCGTGCGCCTTCTCCCTCCGGATCAGGGCTTGTAAAATGATATGCTTCGTTATTAATGCCATATCCTAAAATCTCCGCATATATCTTAGCATTACGCCTTTGAGCATGTTCCAAGGATTCAAGATTAAAAACGCACCGCCCTCACCAAGATTTATACCATCTCGTGCCATATCAAAAGGCCTACATATTGATTTACTAAGCGCTTTAGTGCGTTAAAACCAATAGCTGCAATCCGATCGAGGGCTCAGCCCACCTGTAACCACAATATCCAGCCTTGTCCATCGCAATTAAATCATATGCAATTCCCGCTGCCGTTGTAGAAGAAGAACATGCCGTTGCCACACTGTAGCTATGTCCTTTTGTCCCGAGGATATCCTTAATGAACGGTGTTAATGCGTGCAGATGCAACAGCCAATCTGGGTTATATTCGTCCCTTTCTTTTGCCTTTAAATGACAAACTGTTCTAAAATTAGCATTCAATGTGCTTGAAAAAGACAACATCGCTCGTTCACCTAATCGTAGAAAATCATCTCTGTAAAGGTGACTGTCTTCCGTCAATTCTTCAAGGATATCTTCAATGATATATCGGATACGTTCTTTATCTCCTGGCGAAGAGGTAAGATACGGGTAAGGTCGATCTATCTGGCCATAATATGACGTGCTTAATTGGGATGCATCAAAAAGCGTACACTCCTTTAAACCTGCTACACCGTTTAAGCACTTGACAAAAAAACTTTCCACATCATTTCCATTGCTTGTAAGCGCGCCCATACCCGTGATGACAACGCGATTTGTCGCTTTCATATTCCTTCCCCCATTAGTTGACACAATTATTCATAATTCCTTGCTTAATCAAGATAAAGAACTCCCTTTTTCTTTTTCCTTCTTCACGTAAGCAGCTATACTACGAACAGATTTGATTATCTCAGTATCCTCCGAACCAATAGCAACATCGAATTCTTTCATGACAGCAATGATTACCTCTAGTATATCTACGAATCTAGCCAAAACCACTTTCATTACCAAAAAGAGGGACATCATAATACTGCTCGTAGTTCTCGTCTAACCCTTCAAATCCAAGTGCTTTTGAAATAATGTCAAAAATTTTGTATTCCATAGTACTCTCAGTCATACATTACTCCTTTTCGCCTCATAGGGCATATTAATGACTAGTGTCTAATTGCACAAATTACTAATTATATCATGAAGTTGCGAACCTTTCACTTCGCGTTTACGCCAGACAAAAGGTTTGGGGTGCAGATTATAAGAGGTTATGTATTCTTTAATTGCATTTGTTAATTGCTCTATGCTGTCAAAGCTGGCTCCGCGCAAGACTTTTCTTGTCAGTATGCCAAACCAGATTTCGATTTGGTTTAACCAGCTTGCAGAGGTCGGAGTGAAGTGAAAATGAACATGGGGGTGCTGGGCTAACCACTCCGTACAACGTTTATGGATACAGTAGTTATCAAGGATTACATGGGGTTCGATTCCTTCAGCCATTGGGTATTCCTTGAGCAAATCATCCATAAACGCCAGAAAGTCAATACGTTTTTTGGTTTTTGTCGGCTTTGCAAAAACTTGGCCTGCCGCAATCGTTAATGCAGCAAACAGGTTCAGCGTACCATTTCGGCGGTAAGTGCTTTTCATGGCGCGTACAGTCTTTCCGTTTTTTGCAGCAACATAACCCGTAGCCCTGGATAACGCCTGGATGCTTGGTTTTTCATCAACCGATATGACGATGGCGTTTTCCGGTGGGCTTAAGTACAACCCGACGATATCGGCGGCCTTGAGGGACAAACTCCGGGTCGGTGCTGATGCACCAGGTGCGCTGGCAGGCAAGGCATATCCCTTCTCTATTCAAAAGCCGCCATACCGCATCAACAGAAACGTGAAGCGTTTCAGCAAGGGTTGGCCCGTCCCAGCGAACAAGGCCGTTAGGAGGTGGCGTGTGGAGCTTTTCAAGCACAAGCCGCCTGAATTCCTCGCCATAAATTACGGGGGCGCCGCTCCTTGGTAAATCTTCAAGCCCTTCTTCGCCTTTCAAAATGAAACGGTCGCGCCATGTCCTGACTGTTAGCGGCGTCAGTTTCAGGTCGGCGGCTATACCCATGATGCGTTTACCTTCTATGCATTGGATTACAATAGTCGCCCTTACTACACGTTGATGAGGTTCCGTCCTGCTATTGGCTGTGCCCCTTAGCGGCAAGCTGTTCCTCGCTGCACGGTACGTATTTAGCTTTCTTTGACATGATATATCGCCCTCGCTCAGCATATCATATCTATTCCGAAAATTAATGATATTTATTTGTGCAATTAGACACTAGCACAATCAAATAATTCAAAATTAATTTTGTTGACATTTGTCGATGTATCCACTAAAATTATTTGTAATTCTTTTGACTCAAATGTCTGTTTCATACAAAGATACCAGTTCATTCGCAAATTCCTGTTCTTGATCCGCTATTTGATTTTATCATGGTAGCGAGAATTGTGCCTTTTACCTCGCTTGACTTAACTACAGCCAGCTTCATCAGCTGATTTTTAAGCCTTAACCATGAAGCTTTATTCACCCATACGATTCAATCCATTTGTTTGAACCACAGTTTTTCTTTTTCCGGCCCTAGTGAATCCATAAACGAAAAAGCCTCATTTTTAGAAGAATTATATGTAGATGTAACAAATGCACCTTCCTTCAAGAATTTCAGGACTATTGCCTGACCGATACCTTTACTACCTCCAGTAACAATCACACGCTTATTTTCAAGAGACCCCATTTTTACACACCTCACCCTATTTATGGACTGATGTAAAATTAATTGTTTTCCAAAACACATGCCATATAATTACCAATCAAATCATATCCTGTCACTAGAATCGATTTTACTTTTCTCATTTCGGATCAACTGTGACGGCAAGTATCCATGCGATAGGCAAAGAGCAGCAACTAAAACATTTATATTAAATGAAGCTCCTAATGTTTCTCCTACTAATGTTTTAATGCACGATACTCGAATTGTCTCTGTGCCAATCAAACGATCCATCGCATGTCTTTCAAACGCATCAAAATAAGTGCCATTTGCGGAGTCAAAACACGCATCTGGCTCATATTGAGCCAGTACTTTTTCCAGCAACGTAGAAATTTGATTATCTGTGCTCGCCTCGTCTAAACGCGATACTAACGGAGAAGCCTCAAGACCGCATGTGTATATAGCCACAACACGACAATACCTAGAAACATCGTTTCGTGTCGATACTAATAACGTTACAGCTGCCTCTTTCAACTGTATATCACTAGTTATTTCTTTTGATGAAAATGAACGATTTAATTCTTCGCAGTATTCTTCCAGTGCACCTGTTAAAATATAATCAGCGCTGCCTTTCCAGAGCAACATCTGCACATACTCTAGATTATTACCACCGGTAAAAATGGTACTTACACCTTTCAATCCAAGCGAAATACAAAGATGACCCACGCACGAATTTGTTACAGTATTAGCAAACAAAACTGGACTACAAAAAGCTGTGTTGCCTTGAGACGCACTTCGTGCAAAATCAATTGTGGATACAATAGGCCCGTATCCTGTTGTGTAAATCGTACCAATCCGTTTGCGATCTAACTTATTCAGTGAAATATCTGCTTTATTTTCCGCGTCCATGAATGCTTGATGTGCCGTGACTATGGCCATTTGCGAATATCTGTTAATTTTGTTTTTCTGGCTTAAACTAAGCTCTGACTCAAATTTAACCGGACCATTATCTAGCTTGACAACATCTCTAGAACACAACATACTCCAAACAGTATCCACACTATTCCCAAGGTTGGAAATAATACCTATGCCATGAATGAAAATTTCATCCATTAAAGTCCCCTCAATTATTTGCATTATGCTTTCGATTTTGTTTCAATACCCCATTAATATTTTAAACAACGCATTTAACCGCTTAACTCGCAGAAAGAATGCCCCACATCATCCCACCAGCTTGACCCCGAACATTAGATCAGCTTTTCTGACATACAACCCCCGAACGTAGTTTAGTAAATATTTGAAACAATATTCCAATTTACATTAATTAACCTATAGCTAATCGCTCTACTCATCAAATTTTCTAAGTGTTATTTCACCCTTGGCAACAATGATACCGTCAACAGTACCGCTACATTCAACTTTGAACAGCAAACCCCGTACTGTAAATAAGGTTTCCTGTAACAATCAGGTCACAATCTGGGACTACCTTCCTAATGAATTTAACCTTATTTGCACTCAAAATACGAGCCTACAGAAGACGGGTTCTGTTCATCAAAAAAATAAAAGAAGCAATTTGTGCCATTGTTTCAAGCATTAAAGCCCCTGGAAATACAGGTTCGTTAATGAAATGTACCTTTGCCCAGAACTCATCTGTAGATACTTTTGCGACCGATTACTAAATTTCCGGGTTTAATGTTTATTATATCATCTATAAGCAGAAAAGGTTTACGTATTGGTATCGCATCCAGGATATTTTCGTATTTCATTTTATCCATTTCCTCCATATACATTGCTGAATTTCCACTGGAACTAAAAACCTTTAAATGGTAGGTTTGATTCCCAAAACACAAGAGAAGATGTGACAATATTTACTGCAACCTACGCTGTATCATAAGTGGAACTGAATCATCCACTTACCCGTCATAAGTGCCAACAAGAATGCTTGACGTATTTCCGGCAAACGCAAATGAATTAGACAAAGCATATCGTACTGGATAAATCTCTTTTTGAGTTAAAAGATTTAAAATTCCATTTCGATACATTGGGTCTTTCAACCCACTGGTAGGTGTGCACACCCCTTTATTAATCGTAATGGCAGTTATTACAAGTTCTAGTGCACCTGCTGCAGACATACAATGCCCTATCATGGATTTAGAAGACGAAACCATCACAGCTTTATCCTTCCTCGTATTTTTCATTAGGTCGCACATAGCTTTTATTTCCATTTCATCATTTAAAACAGTACCCGTACCATGAGCATTAAAATAATCAACATCATCTGGCGAAATATCGCCACTACGCAACGCCGCCTCCATAGACAATCGTGCGCCTTCTCCTCCGGATCAGGGCTTGTAAAATGATATGCTTCGTTATTAATGCCATATCCTAAAATCTCCGCATATATCTTAGCATTACGCCTTTGAGCATGTTCCAAGGATTCAAAGATTAAAACGCACCGCCCTCACCAAGATTTATACCATCTCGTGCCATATCAAAAGGCCTACATATTGATTTACTAAGCGCTTTTAGTGCGTTAAAACCAATAGCTGCAATCCGATCGAGGGGCTCAGCCCCACCTGTAACCACAATATCAGCCTTGTCCATCGCAATTAAATCATATGCAATTCCCGCTGCCGTTGTAGAAGAAGAACATGCCGTTGCCACACTGTAGCTATGTCCTTTTATCCCGAGGATATCCTTAATGAACGGTGTTAATGCGTGCAGATGCAACAGCCAATCTGGGTTATATTCGTCCCTTTCTTTTGCCTTTAAATGACAAACTGTTCTAAAATTAGCATTCAATGTGCTTGAAAAAGACAACATCGCTCGTTCACCTAATCGTAGAAAATCATCTCTGTAAAGGTGACTGTCTTCCGTCAATTCTTCAAGGATATCTTCAATGATATATCGGATACGTTCTTTATCTCCTGGCGAAGAGGTAAGATACGGGTAAGGTCGATCTATCTGGCCATAATATGACGTGCTTAATTGGGATGCATCAAAAAAGCGTACACTCCTTTAAACCTGCTACACCGTTTAAGCACTTGACAAAAAAACTTTCCACATCATTTCCATTGCTTGTAAGCGCGCCCATACCCGTGATGACAACGCGATTTGTCGCTTTCATATTCCTTCCCCCATTAGTTGACACAATTATTCATAATTCCTTGCTTAATCAAGATAAAGAACTCCCTTTTTCTTTTTCCTTCTTCACGTAAGCAGCTATACTACGAACAGATTTGATTATCTCAGTATCCTCCGAACCAATAGCAACATCGAATTCTTTCATGACAGCAATGATTACCTCTAGTATATCTACCGAATCTAGCCCAAAACCACTTTCATTACCAAAAAGAGGGACATCATAATACTGCTCGTAGTTCTCGTCTAACCCTTCAAATCCAAGTGCTTTTGAAATAATGTCAAAAATTTTGTATTCCATAGTACTCTCAGTCATACATTACTCCTTTTCGCCTCATAGGGCATATTAATGACTAGTGTCTAATTGCACAAATTACTAATTATATCATGAAGTTGCGAACCTTTCACTTCGCGTTTACGCCAGACAAAAGGTTTGGGGTGCAGATTATAAGAGGTTATGTATTCTTTAATTGCATTTGTTAATTGCTCTATGCTGTCAAAGCTGGCTCCGCGCAAGACTTTTCTTGTCAGTATGCCAAACCAGATTTCGATTTGGTTTAACCAGCTTGCAGAGGTCGGAGTGAAGTGAAAATGAACATGGGGGTGCTGGGCTAACCACTCCGTACAACGTTTATGGATACAGTAGTTATCAAGGATTACATGGGGTTCGATTCCTTCAGCCATTGGGTATTCCTTGAGCAAATCATCCATAAACGCCAGAAAGTCAATACGTTTTTTGGTTTTTGTCGGCTTTGCAAAACTTGGCCTGCCGCAATCGTTAATGCAGCAAACAGGTTCAGCGTACCATTTCGGCGGTAAGTGCTTTTCATGGCGCGTACAGTCTTTCCGTTTTTTGCAGCAACATAACCCGTAGCCCTGGATAACGCCTGGATGCTTGGTTTTTCATCAACCGATATGACGATGGCGTTTTCCGGTGGGCTTAAGTACAACCCGACGATATCGGCGGCCTTGGGGACAAACTCCGGGTCGGTGCTGATGCACCAGGTGCGCTGGCGGGCAAGGCATATCCCTTCTCTATTCAAAAGCCGCCATACCGCATCAACAGAAACGTGAAGCGTTTCAGCAAGGGTTGGCCCGTCCCAGCGAACAAGGCCGTTAGAGGTGGCGGTGGAGCTTTTCAAGCACAAGCCGCCTGAATTCCTCGCCATAAATTACGGGGGCGCCGCCTTGGTAAATCTTCAAGCCCTTCTTCGCCTTTCAAAATGAAACGGTCGCGCCATGTCCTGACTGTTAGCGGCGTCAGTTTCAGGTCGGCGGCTATACCCTTGATGCGTTTACCTTCTATGCATTGGATTACAATAGTCGCCCTTACTACACGTTGATGAGGTTCCGTCCTGCTATTGGCTGTGCCCCTTAGCTTGGCAAGCTGTTCCTCGCTGCACGGTACGTATTTAGCTTTCTTTGACATGATATATCGCCCTCGCTCAGCATATCATATCTATTCCGAAAATTAATGATATTTATTTGTGCAATTAGACACTAGCACAATCAAATAATTCAAAATTAATTTTGTTGACATTTGTCGATGTATCCACTAAAATTATTTGTAATTCTTTTGACTCAAATGTCTGTTTCATACAAAGATACCAGTTCATTCGCAAATTCCTGTTCTTGATCCGCTATTTGATTTATCATGGTAGCGAGAATTGTGCCTTTTACCTCGCTTGACTTAACTACAGCCAGCTTCATCAGCTGATTTTTAAGCCTTAACCATGAAGCTTTTATTTCACCCATACGATTCAAAAATGATATTGGTAATAATTTGCAACATTCCATTACTTCATACACCTGCATCCTACTCCAGGCAACCCTTTCAACATTCCTTATCAAAGGTTCGGCCCAAATATCGTCATAATGATTCAGGTGTGCATTGATATCCGTTATGTTTGATAAATCCTCTGCGTACCTACGCATTTGAATATAATCAGATTCACCATTAACACCTTTTAGTGTTTTCTCGGCCATTTTTGAGATATCTTGACATGATATAGATCTTTCATTCATTTCATTCATTTCATTAAATTCAAATGTAAAGCAAACGTATCCATGTTCGGTATCATCAAGCAAATAACTCTCTACTAAATGACTAGGTATTGTTTCATAAAAATACTCTTGATCACTCCTGGTGTAAATAACACACAAATATCCTTCCGATGTTTTTCCCACAATAGGAATATAATGAGGGGAAGAGTACTTGTGAAAACACATATGCCAAGGGCATCGGCCAGAGTCTACTAAAATGACAGAAGGACGTTCTTTTTCCAGTTCAGAATCAACAAGTTCCAATCTTTCAGAATTGCTAAGTTTCATATATACATGTGTTTGTATACCATAGGTTTCATCTAAAACAGAAAATAAATCATTATCAATCCAATGTCCATGTCGATTTGTCAGCACTCGTTCGTTAAATTTTTCCTTACTACGGTTATACCCGAAATTCCAGCTGCTCTTATATAAATATATTGGGTCAGCCCTCCTCCACAGTAGCACCATATATAGCACATCTTGAAGACAGTTATTCGTAACCTTATGATAGGGCAACAAAGAAATCATATTATTCCTCCTTGTACTACAAAACAGTTATAATAACGTCATCTATGGTTTCCAAAGTTTTTTGTAACTAATATTTTCAAGCTGTTCATAAATAATATCATATGATTTGAGATCGCGCATATCTAATATGTTAAACCCCTTTTTATAAGCCGTATTGCATAATTTTAAATATCCATTATGTGCTAATACCGGCATTACACCAGATTGACAGGGATATTGGTCACAAGCTAAGCATATCGGTGCGTATGATGTGCCAGCGCGGCTGTCCTTCACTAATACTGATGTTTTACCTATTATATACTCCGTCATAGGTATCCCAACTTTTTTAGGATAATATACAGTATTTATTTGTGAACTACGCATTTTTAGGTAGGTATGTATATCAGACATATCTTCATAAAGATTAATCCATTGACCATCAGCAGAATTATTCATTAAATCCAGCAACTTTAAAGATAGTCCATTTTCTTGACAAAATAAAATGATATTTTCCAAATCATTTTTTGTTTCATTAATTACCATCATATTAATATTTGCTGTTATTCCATGACTCCGTATTAACTTAATATTCTTAATCACAGTTTCATATTTATTAACTCCTACGATTCTATTGTATTTTTCATAGTTTAGACTGTCTAAACTAATCGTAATAGAAATCGGCTTGTATAAGGAAATCTCGCATATAGCCGACTCGTTAAGTAGGCTTGCATTAGTTACGATAGAGATATCTTTATAATTACTTAGCAACTTAATCCCGTAAAGCAACTCAAAAATATCCTTACGAGCAAAAGGTTCCCCACCGGTAATACGGATTGACGAAAATATCTTTTCCCCCAGATGACTAAGAATGTCTAGTAATTCATCCTTAGTCAAATCAGGGTCATCATTATTCAAACCTTCCCCACCAGGACGACAATACTGGCATTTATAATTACATTTTGACGTAATACAAACCCTGATGTTATACATCTCAATCTCCTACTTTCTATACTAAAATAAGTTATTATTTCTTAATAATAGGAGAAATAATAGCCATTTGCTCCTGTACATCCAATGAACTGTCAATAAATAAATCCGCAATACAGAATAAGTAACTTAACCCAAATTCCATTTCCCATTTTTTATACTCGATAAATTCATCGAAATTGACTACATCATCCAGTCGCTTTCTTCTTAATGTTCGCTGAAATCAGATATTTTTGTTCGCAAACAACATAACTAGTACCATTTTATCTGCAATACCACTAAAGAACGCCAGTGTCCTTAAACTATCTACTAATAAAGGGGTTCCGTTTGCTTTGCTAATATTTATTTCTTAAGCAATTTATTCATATATTTCTCTGCCTCTTTATGCAATTCCTGTAAACTATGAACTTGGTTTTTTATTTCTGAGATATCGCTATCCTTAGATATTTCCCTTAGTTTACCACCAAGTCGGATAACATTAATATGATAAAATTCCTCCAAACAATTTAGCAAAAACGTTTTACTGCAACAAGTCAACCCCGTTATCCCAATGATTGTTAGCATTCTACCGTTCCTTAGGAATAGCCATGATCTTCAGCACATTGTACCTGTTTTCATTTAGTATTTCAAAAACAATACAGGTATCGGCTCCTTTTAGAGTTCCTGCTATCGCAACTACTATATCGCCTTGCGCTACTACTTTTTGTTCTATAGCAAACTCCACAATTTCTACACATACTTTTGTTCCTTCGGAGAAACAACGTAATATACGCGTAACGTCAGAGGAATATTTTTTTTGTAAATATTGTTTTGGAACATCCATAAGTCGTATAGCTGACGCTCTTATTTTTTCACGCATTGTGTCTGTCATGGAATACTCTTTACTAATATCCTGACAAAAAACAGTTACAGGAATTTCTTCACATAAACCATGTAATAAATATTCCTCATATGTATAGCCTGTTGTACTTGAGATTAAAATGTTAGTAACAGCTTTTATCATTTCTTTAGCTTCTTTTTTTAATTTATCTAAAAGCGGAATCGTATTATGTTTACCAGCGTTGGGAAAAAGTTGCATGTTATACCCTGTATCACTTGTCATTAATCTATCACTTTCTTGATTTTTATATATATAATTTACAATATGTAAAATGGAATCTAAATTCTCGCGAATAATATCGTCTTCCGGCATCCTGATGTTAAAACTACTCTCGATATAAACGACCAACTCCATAATACCAGTTGAATCTAGGATACCAATATCAAAAAAAGATGAATCTTCTTCAATTTCTTGAGTCCCGAAAATATAATTGGCTTTTATGTATTCCCATACACGTTCCAGTATTTCATTCTTGGTCATCTTTCTCCCCCTTTTTTATGTATCTGAGACAAACTGCGGAACAATTCTCATATTCTCCACATGCGTATAGTAAAATAACAACATCGGCATCTGGAATATTTCCAATATCTTTCATTATTATCGATTCTATTTTCGCAAGGGTTAGCAAGGGATATACAGAAAAGCATTCACCATATTTTGGTTTTAAAAACAATAACTTTGGAATTTTACCAAAAATACGGCCTATTATTTTTCCATCGCCTTCATAAAATTCTCGTTCATTCCAAGCATGGGGAATTATATATTCTACACTAGTAAAATTCATCCCGCTTCGAACTAATGCTTGTGTTACCGCTTTTTCTACAGCATCGTCTATAGAACCGCCTATACTAAACCCAAATCCAAGCACTTCAATACCGCAATATTTTCCTTCATTTCTTCTACTTTTTAGTAATATACCAGATACAGTATCCGAGCATTTTATTGTTCTGTGAACCGTATATTCGCTATAAGGAGTATCAAATGAACAAACTATAACGCTAGTGGCCAATCCTTCAAGAAGATTTTGCGTGGCCTGCCACATAGCTAAAATAGCTGTGTCACCACCTCCCACATAGTGGCTGGTCATACCGTGAATTCCAAATTCTTTCGCTGCGACAGCATTTGGAATGTTATGTAGTGATTGTACATAATCCCTAAGGCTCGCAAATCTTTTTTCGGGCAATGCGTGTAACTGTTCATCATATCGAGCTAAAGACTCAACGCAACCAAGCTGAGAAACAGTTATTAAAGAAAGGCTTTGCTCAATGTTTTTTACTTTTATATCGTTCTCTATCATGGATGAGGTCATCATCATGCAGAGTTTGGCACATTTATCTATGCGTGCTTTAATTTTATATCTAAAATAGAAATTATCATTTTGAGATATGTCCGCACTGTCACACTCAGAAAGAAAAATTGCATTTTGTCTAACTATAAATATTCTATTATTATCATTTATCATAATGAATACCGTTTTCTATTACTATACATACATTAGTCCCGCCAAATCCAAGTGTTATTTTCAGCGCAAACATAGCATTACAGGGTACGCTCTTTTTAAAGCAATAATTTAAGTCACATTTCTCATCATAACCTGAAAAATTTGCCGTAGGATGAATAACACCATTATTCATTTGTAATAACGCTATCACTGTTTCAATAACTCCCGAGGCACCTAAAGTATGACCGATAATAGATTTTGTGGAATTAACATAAATATTTGTTTTATAATCGTTAAAAATTTCTTTAATGACTTTTGTTTCTAGTGCGTCATTCAAACGTGTACCTGATCCGTGTGCGCTTATATATTGTATTGACGATACATCTATTTTTGCCATATTAATTGCGTTGCATATAGCTTGCAGTAAAAAATGTCCAGATGGATCCGGCGAAGTCAAATCATACGCGTCAGTGGTCACTCCATAACCTACGACATACCCCTTAGGTTGTTTACGCCGTTTTTGGGTATGAGACGAATTTTCAATTATTAAAACGCCAATACCGTCGGCCAAATCCGTTCCTGTTCTGTTGACTGAAAATGGCATAATTCCATTTTTTGAAAGAGCCCCTATTTGCCGCATGCCATTTTCTGTAATGTAATATTTTAATTCGTATCCTATAACAACAACAACGTCGGTTAACCCATCTTTTATAAGTTGACAAGCGGTTACAATAGCATTCCCTCCGGCTGCACACGCGGTAGAGTTACATACTGTAACGCCTCGAGGAAAGGGTATCCTTAAATTACGTAATAAATAATCTGTTTTCTCCCATGCCAAAGGATGGCCATCTAATTTATACGCGTATTCATAAAAATTAGAAGCGGCAACAAGACTAGTCAAAAAACCCTCATTACCTGTAATGCCTGCGTTCTCAAAGGCTCGATCAACTGTGGCTTGCAATAAGTGAAGAATATTCTCAATCCCCTCTGGAAGACAACATGTCCAACCAGAATTATCAGATCTTGTATACCCTTTACATGTATCTAAAATGAAGTTCTGCTCTGTACCAGCAATCGTGCACATAGCATATCCTGATATAGCACATTTATTTATATTAATCAATAATATCAACCCTAAATCTTCGTATAGTCCTGCTTAAATACTGTTAGCTTCGATAAACTTTATTTAGCCTCGTAGCAAATTCGGTTTTAGAGCGTGTTTGAAAACTCGAAGCAGTAGTGCTATTTCAACAAAATCAGGGATGTGACCAAGAAAGCAAGGCTCAAGAAATTTCGCGATAGTTTTTCATAACGCGTGGCAAGAATTAATACTCCTTTGCGTCTTCATTGCTCAATTTTGAAGGGTATTTCCAATCATTACTTTTTTTAACTGAAAAGAAATCTTTAACTACCAAATTATCATTATAGGTAAATTTATATTGATATTTTGAATTAGTCAATGCACTGTTAGCACTTTCTATAAACTTATTTTCTAATATTTCTCGTGATTCCTTATTCCCTTTAACATTCACAGTAAACGTTAATTCATCTGTTTGTACAATAGATATACTATCAAATTTACAAATATGATATTGTCTTGTAAGCAAGAGCATTATGTATCTAAAATATCTATTGCCGTAAAAATTTGTTCCCAAAATCAAATTTCTACCAGGCAATAATCTTATTCTTTTATTTGTATTCCCACATTCACATATACCATCAACAAAGCATGCATAATCACCCAATCTGTATCTAATAAATGGCATTAGCTTTTGTTTTAATGAAGTAACAATTACATTTCCAATACAATCAGGCTCGGTAATAATATTATTGTTTTCGTCAACTAATTCAAGATATACATTCTCTTCATTTACATGTAAATAACCACAAGGGCAGTCATATGCAATTGTCCACACCTCTCGACAACCATAATTGTTAGCAATTTTACAATTGAACATAGAACCATAATCTAGTTTTTCATTATCTGAGATATATTCCCCATTATTTTCAATGACGTGCAAATTTGGAAATGTATATTTATTGTCTTCGAGAAACAAGAAGTAATCTTGTAAGTGCTTCGTGGTAGCATGCCACATTTTATATTTACTTTTTCAAGTATTCCAGTTCCTTATTTAATCGAACATTGAAGTCTTTTGGGGGAGGGAAAGGAAATGGATAATCATTTCCACTAAAGTCGTGAAGAAACATAAACATCTCATTTTGTTTGATTTCGCATAACTTATTTCTTAATTTCCATAATTGTTTTCCTATCACTATCCGTTCACTATTGCTTTTAATAGACAAAAATGGTGTACCATTTGAACCACTAGTAAATTCAGCACATATTGAAAAACCATTTACCTCGTACCAATACTCTTTCGTATAATCTTTATTTAAATCAATTATCTCAAGTAGATTATTTTCTTTTATTTCAGTTGTTACAAATGAAATAATATTATTTTTTATTACTTTCTTGTCAACAATTGGTAAACTGAGAAAAAATTCCATTACATTATCATCGTTCAAACTAAATTTATAAGATTTTAATAAATTACTATAAAATGGAATATGATCTTTGAAATACTCAAAACCATGCAATAATTGACTTTTAACACTATTGTTCATGATTAATCCTTCTTTCATATGTTAAGCTGATTATCTATATTGTATAGTGAAACGCCTAAAGTCTTGAGTCCAGATTAAATATTCTCCCTGTTATTCCTTTGAAATTATCAGATGACATATAAATCAAATAGCTAATTAAATCAGTAAGAGTCGATTCAAGAGAGAGAGAACTTCTATTTTCAGCAATTTTCTTTTTTTTTTCATCATGCCTATTGAGGTCTGTAACAATAAATCCTGGACAAACAGCATTAACAGAAATATTGAATTTGCCCAATTCCTTTGCAAGGGCTTTTGTAAACCCAATAAGCCCTGCCTTTGACGCCGAATAATTCACCTGTCCTTCGCTACCCTCCTGTCCTTTAAGGGACGAAATATTTATGATCTTACCACAATTTTGTTGTACCATTGTTTTTGAAAAAATGCGGCTACACAGATATACGCCTGTCAAATTTACTTCTATAACCCTTCGCCACTGTTCTTCCGGCATCAACTGAATTGGGTTGTCATCACATATTCCGGCATTATTTATTAACACATCTATCTGACCAAAAGTTTTTAATGTCTCATGGTAAAGCCTGCTGACATCTTCTTGCTTAGTAATATCTGCTTTAACTAATATACAATTGGGATTGTATTCAGAGATTTCATTATAAACTTGTTTGGCAGGCTCTTCGCTATGGAGGAAATTAATAACCACCTTTGCTTGTTCTCTAGCGAAAGCCATAGCAAGTGATCTTCCAATCCCTTTTGATGAACCTGTAATAACAACTACTTTACCAGATATATCAACGATCATATCTGTTCCTCGCCGAGTTTGCTTTTCATTATTTCAATCAAGCTTTTATAGGGGGACAATTTTTCTTGCAAAAGGTATTCATCGTCAATCTCAATATCAAATTCACTTTCCAATTGTACTACAAGCTGAATAATGCTTATAGAACTAAATGCGAAATCTTTAACTAAATCTGTATCTTCCTTAATTTGTTTGACGTCAGCGACTTCTCCGCAGGATGCTATAATTTCCTTGAGTCTTTTTTCAAATTTGTAAGCCATTCAGCTTTCCTCCCATATCGTTTTATTTTACCATTGTAAGTTTTATCAATTAGATCTACAATTTTAAAGCGCACTGGTATTTTGTAGTCAGCTAACTTATCCGAACAAAAAGTTCTAAAATTCTCATCTGCCTTTTTTCTTAAAACAATTCTCGCAACAGGGACTTCACCAAGTAAAGGATGTTCTTCCGAAGTAACATATACTTCCTTAACATTTGAATGTCCCATCAATACTTCCTCTATTTCTTCTGGATAAATATTCATACCTCCAGAAATAATTATGTTCTTTTTTCTGCCTGTCAGATAAAGATATCCTTCATCGTCCAGATAACCTAAATCGCCAGTATGCAACCAATCGCCTATAATTGTTTCCGCTGTGATGGCTGGTTGCTTATAATAGCCCTTCATCACGTTCTTTCCTTGTATCACAACTTCCCCAATCTGACTAATTCCTAATGTCCTATTACTATCATCAAATATTTTTACTTTAACATTAGGGATTGGCAACCCAACGGATCCAATTTTTCGTAGTTGATCTTCTGGCAACAATGCCGTAGTTCTGGGGGATGCTTCTGTTTGTCCATATGTTTGAACAAATCCGACAGTCTTAAATGTTTGAATGAGTTTATGTAATTTTTCAACTGGCATATTCCCTCCCCCGAAAGAAATATACCGGAGTGTTTTAATATCATATTGATCAATATATCGGTACTCTAAAAGCATTAGTAGCATTGATGGAACGCCAGTAAAATTTGTGATTTTTTCATCCCGAACAGTTTGAAAAAATATCTTTGGTAAGAACATACCATCAAGGATCACCATTGAAGCACCTAAATACAAATGTGTAAAAAACTGTGCTGTATTACAATATCCGAAGTACATCGGCATCGAAATTAGCACCTTGTCGTTTGCTGTCAATTTGAGTGATTGAATGTTTGATTCCACATTATTTATAAGATTGCTATGTGATAACATCACTCGCTTAGGATTGCTCGTAGTGCCGGAAGTATGTAACATGATTGCAACGTCATCTTCGATGCCCGTATTTACAATGGAATTTGATTTAGCTACAAATTCTTTATCGCCGCCAATAGTGTCAATGCTCTGATTCTCGATAAATAAAATAATAACCCTGTGTTTATAGGCCGAGAGACTCTCTCTTTAAAAATTCCGATATTGTAGACTTGATATGATTAAATCAATCTCACAGTATTCCAATGTGCTTGTGATTTCTAAACCTTTCGACTGTGTACCTATCGGGACAATGACTTTATCTGAATATACTAGAGCAAAATAGGCAACGGCATAATCGATTGAATTTGGCAGGAATATCGCAATATTTAACGCATTATCTGGAAAAGCATCCACAACAGCTTTTGAAAGTCGCTGTGATTGTTGATGCCATTCTTGAAACGTGATCTCTTTTGAACCATGTTTGATGGCTTTTTTATCGTTATTTTTTTGTCTTTCCAAAAGTTCCGTTAAAAACATTTTCTCACCACTTTTTCAAGGAAATCACCAACTACGAATACCTGCGTATTCACAGTATCTACAGAATGTGTAAACATCCAAAAGAAAATTAATCATCCGTCTATCCGTTAATTTTTTCAATTAGTTCCATCCCAACCGAAACTTCTACAATACTCCCAAACATATTCAGAGCGATAACAGCTTCTTTTCTGTTTTTATTTATTCTAATTATTTTGCTTTCGAAGCCAATCAAAGACCCCGATATAACTTTTACAGAATCCCCTTCTCTGAAACCAGTCGAAATATCTATACGATAATCTTTTCCGAACACTCTGCTGAGCACAACTCTTTCTTCTTCACGCATAGCTATGTCGTTTCTATCTCCATAACACAAAAACCTATAAGCGTCGTTAAATTTATGTACAACAGGAAAAGTATGCCCGATAAATTCCGCTACCGATTTATTTGATTCAATAAACACATATCCCGGAAAACAGATTTTTTGAAATAATGATTTCTGTCCCTGCCTCCTGAATACACAGGTTTTTTGAGGGATAAACGGCAAGAAACTTTCTTTGTCTAGATTTTCTTTTAATCGCATGACCAATTTTTCCTCAGAACCCGTCTTCGCAAACAAGACATACCAATAAATATTGTTATCTGGCACAGGCACACCTTCTCCCTTTCGCTTTGAATGCACTTTCAACACAGAGCATCCTTGGCTACCCGTAGGTTTTTTGTTATAATCCTATCCGCATTCTTTGGTAAGCTCTGCTTTCCAAAACGCTAAGAGAGTGTTTTTTGTGGTAATGCTGACATAATACAAAATCCATGTTGAGCTATGTTGAAAAAAGCCTAAATATAGTATATAATGGGAAAAAAAATATATCAAGGGACATATATGTCCCCTTCGAAACTTATATTATTCTATCCAAAGAAAAATTAACTCGTTTCAAATAGCAAAGCAACATCTTAATTGACAAAGAGAATTGACAATTTGCAATGCTTCAATAAATTTCGGGGGATGATATTTTATGGAAATTAAAAACAGCGGGCAACTGATTAAAGTGTTAAGAAATCTGAGAACTATGACTCAGATGGAATTAGCCGAAGATATATGTTCCGTCAAAGAATTACGAAGAATTGAACAAGGCAACGTTTCACCTAACCTATATATTTACGAGAAAATTCTTGTAAAGCTGGGTATAAATCCATCTAACCATGTACTTGCTTTCGCGGAAGAAAGCAATCGTATGGCTTATATTATGATGAAGGAAATAGACGAACTGGTTTTTGACCGAAAATATAAAACTGCTGAAGAAAAATATATTTTCTTTAAAACGCAACCATATTTTAATGAAGACGATATTTTCCAGAAACAATTTGTTCTTTTTAACGAAGCGATTTTTCTTTTGGAACTACACAATAATGCGGGCGCCGCTCTGCTAAAGATGACAGAAGCTATTAAATGTACATTACCCGGTTTTGAGTTGAAATATTTGGATAATCATCAATTGTCTCATTATGAATATCGGATATTAAATTCAATGGCATTGATTTATAACAGATTAGACAATGTCGAGAAATGCATTGATATTTTAATGAAAATTAAAGATTCGTTATTAAACAGGACTTATTTACATGAATTGAGAAACAGGCTGCTCCCCACAAATTGTTATAATTTATCTAAAGCTTTAGGAGAACAAAAAAGGTATGATGAAGCTATTTCAGTTTGCAATGAAGGAATTCAAATCTGCAAGGAAGCAAAAACATTCAAAAACTTGGGCGAACTGTGTTATAATAAAGCCTGTGATCTGTATCATACAAACAGGGAAAACGACGCTAAGCAATGCTTTCAAAACTCATATAATATTTTTCAACTATTAGGAGATGTTGAAATGGCAAAATTTATCAAGGAGAATACCGAAAAGATGTACGGCATTCTCCTTGACGATTAATCATTGTGTCGGTAAGGAAGATCATTATTTATCGTACTGCCACCGTCGGAACCTTTTCCTGTTCCCACGCCTGATACCACACCTGCTGTTGTCAATACAAGTGCTAAAGCCAACGCCATCATTGATTTTAAATGTTTCTTAGTCATTTTTTCACCCCTTATTTTTTATTCTTGTTCCTATGGTAAATCTTATGTAAGCAATGAAGAAAAAATGACTTGAATTTTTTGTTTTGTTAAACATAGATGATAATGGCACAAATATACAACAAGCTTTAAGAAACCGAAACGGTAGTATTGCAGAGAAACGACTATACGAATTATTACATTTTTAAACGAAGTCGCAATAATAAAAAGGCACAGAAATAAAGCCGGGCAGCTGTCAGTTATTGGACAGCACTCGGCTCTTTCTGTTTTATTCCATTGATTTTGCTTTTCTTGCTAAAAAATACTATCCCAGTGTTGAACGTGTCTGAACTAACCATTTTCCTGTCATGCAAGATAATACACATTATCTTGCATGACCAATCCGCGAAAATATTCCTGACGGTGCTAAAGGTTTTCTGAGGCAACCGCAAAAGAAGCCGCCGGAATACGAGTTTTGTAAATGGTGTAGCCTTACCCGCGTAAGTGTTACCCTAATCAGCAAAAATCCGAGGTTCTAAAAACCACGTTTTTAAGGGCCTTGGATTTTTGCGTTTTTTTGGAGGTGTTTATTACAGACAACATTGTGTATCTCAAGGGAGACTGGGTTTCGAGTCTTATCTAACAAAGGAATGTATCACAAAACAGGTTTGCTAATAAATCGGCGGCTGCAAAGGCAGTCTGTCTAACGCGCTATACGGCAAACGGGATGCCGGATGCTTTGGGGTTGCTTACTACTTTTCCGAACGAAGCCTTTGAAAGTTTATAGCTGATTAAATTTAAAATACTAATATTTCAAGTAAGCTAAGATAGCATCTTGCAAGGTGGGATGAAACGAAATAATATCAGGTATCATATTTCTATCCACATAAAATAGACGCGACAACCCTTTTAAGCGTTACCGCGCCTTTGGATTTTCAAATTGCTTAAGCTTTTTATAATTAATTAAGTTTTTTATAAGTGCAAAATCTATTTATCACTTACCATAACGCGCCCGTGTTTGCACCGTTCAGTTCAAGCATTGGGTTTCCGTTATCAGTAATGCTCATGTTCATATTCCGCGTATCAATAAGGAAATCTTTCTTTGCATTCTTTTGGCGTGATATTTCGGCCGCTAATTCCATTAATGTTTTTCCGTTCTTCATATTAGTATCTCCCTTCAGATTTACGCTCTTTGGCGTTATTGGATAAAACAAAAGGAATGAACCGCAAAACCGACGCAATTAGCCGTTTAAGCGTTCCATTCCATTCTGCTTTAGCTTGAAAAGGCGGGTTTTTCATACCGGCCATTTCTAAGAAATCCATTGCGTTAATGATTTTGACACCTAATTCATTTGCTTTAGTCAGTTTGCTCCCGGCTTTATCGCCAACAATCAGGTAATCGGTCTTTTTTGAAACGGAGCTGCCGGCTTTTGCGCCTAAACGCACTAACAAGCTTTCAACCTCATCGCGGGTCAAATTGCCAACCTTGCCGGTGACAACTACTGTTTTCCCGTTAAAAGGATTGTCCGGCGCAGCATCGTTTGTAACCTTTTCATTCTTAAACTCCATCATGCTCAATAACTCCTTCCAAAATGTAATGTTTTCTTCCTTTGAAAACCAATCATGGATATTTTGATTCAACACCGGGCCAAAGCCTTCTAAGGTGGAAAAATCAAAATGCTCCATAACGGCATTAAAAAAAGCTCAATATCGTCATTAAAATAGTTTTTCAATTCCCGGCTTGCTGTACTTCCCAACATAGGGATATCAACCGAAACGAGGAATTTTTCAAATGACGTTACCTTGCTTTTATTAATGGACTCTATTAAGTTGGTAAACGATTTCTCGCCAAAACCATCTAAAGCCGTTATTTCTTCCTTATACATTTCAAGGCTGTAAAGGTCTGTGATTTTATCCAACCAGCCGTTTTCATAAAACTTGTCGAGTGTAGCTTCTGACAGCCCTTCGATATCCATTGCTTTTTTACTTACAAAATGCGTCAACCCGTAAATAAATCTTGATTTACAGTTTGGATTTTCGCAATATAGATTCTTGACAAGCTGCTTATCCTGATTTCTTTTCGTTGTAATTTTTGTGGCATTCCCGCATGAAGGACATTGGCCGGGCAACGGTTCAATACCTGTGCCACGGTCTAAATTATCCTCTATATGAGGAATAATCATATTCCTTTTGCTGATAAGTATTCGGCAGCCTGTTTTTAATTCAAGCCCCTCAATGAAATTGATGTTATGCAGGGTAGCTCTTGAAACGTCACAACCGTCTATTGAAACAGTATCGAATGACGCAACCGGAACAATCTCTCCTGTACGCGTGGTGTTCCAAATAATTTCCCGCAAAACAGTTTCAAACATATCATCCGCGAACTTGAACGCAAGACCGTCCTTATAATGGTGACCTGTTCTACCCATGCTCTTTGAATACTCAATATCATCATAAGTGATAACAGTACCGTCAATCGGTATACCGTTAGCTTTTGCAATAGAGCGCAGACTTGTTATTTTTTCGGTTAATCCGGCTTCTGTTTCGTCGATATGTATATAATACATATGACACATTTGAAAACCGAAGTTATGGAGAAACTTAATCTTTGCGAATTTACTGTTTGCTGTTTCCGGGTGTTCGTCAAATCCTTCCAATACATTGAACGGATAAAAGAAAATGCGTCTATCCTTGCATTTTGCGGAATCCAGACAGCGTACCGATCCAGCCGCAAGATTGCGGGCGTTTTTGTAAGGTTCGCTATCGTCGTCCAAAGCTTGATTTACTAACGCTTCAAAATCATGAAGGTGTATAAGAGCTTCGCCGGTAATGACTAACCTATTCATATAAGGGATTTTAAGCGGAATATTTTTGAATACGCACGCATTATGCGTCACATCTTCCCCAATGGTTCCGTTCCCTCTTGTGGCTGCGGATACCAAATCGCCGTTTTCATAGGTTAGTTTAATTGTAAGGCCGTCATATTTCAGCATAAGTAAACATAGTTGTTTATCAGTGAACTCAACCAATTCATTGACAAGCTTTGTCTTATCCAATGACAGCAACGGTCTTTCATGCTCAACTTTCTGTAAAAAGTCCATAACCGCACACCCGGCGTTTTGGGTAGGCGATTCGCTCAATACTAAACCAGTTTCATACTCTAACCTTTGAAGCTCGTCAAACAACCCGTCATACTTATAATCAGGTATAGACGGCTTATTCAGGTTATAATATTCATGGCTGTATTGATTTAAGCTTTTTACCAACTCATGAATCCTGTGGATTTTCTCTTTCAAAACGCTTCACTTCCTTTCAAAAGTTTAAAACGGAGCAAAAAATACACTAAGCCAACCTGCTTCAATAGGGGTCAGTGTCATTGCCTTAATGTTTTTCGACCTTTTTTTGTCTGACAGCAATTCATTAATTGCCGGCTAAAATTCGTTGATAAGAAATCTTTCATCAGAGCAATACTCAATGGAATTGCCGTTTGACGAAAGACGAAATTTACCCTCAACATCGGAAATATATATTTGTCTCACGAAAATTTCCGATGCAACCGTAAAGATGTAATTTGCCATATTTTCGGCCGAATTAAAGATATACATTTCTTTTTTCGCAGCTCTTTCAGAATCTTTGCCAAGTGCAGAAAACACCTGAGCATAAAGCAGTTTACTAAGCTCGGTTCTTCTTTTCTTAGAAATACAACGCTCATGTTTTAGGTAGGGCTTTTGGCAAATATCACGTTGGCTCATTAACCAATCATTAACAACGCAGCCTTTACAAGCCGAACTGTCTTCAAACATGCTCCAGTTTTTCTTTGCCTTATTACAAGTGAAATTTAGGCATTTTCCTTCATTTTCTCGCATTTGCATTCTCCTTTATTATTTGAATAAAATAAAAAAAGCGGGAATGAGCTATAACCGCTAAAAGGTTATAAGGTCATTCCCGCTTTGCTGTGACTGACGCCACAAATAAAAAACGCCGGACACAATTATGCCATAAGCATAATAATACCAACGCTAACTTACAATCTTGAACAACGTGTGATTGCCTTACGGCTTACACAAATAACTAAATACAATATAATATTACCATAAGGTTATTCAATCGTCAATGAAAATCGAATATCGCTTATTCGTATACTTGATATAAACTGCTATTTTTCCATAGCCATGACATATGAGCACAATCAAAGCGGATAAATTGATAATCCGTTGCATCATAATACGGCGTACCAATAATCTCTATCCGATTTACTTCAAATCCCCATTCCCTATTAACAAGTTTTTGCGCTTCGCTTTCTGATACTTCCGTTTCGCAGTTGTTGACTTCCCATCTGTCGCGCCCCTCTTGGTATGCAATAATCGCACTGGGTTTGCATAAACACCATTTATAATGTGCGTATCTGTAAACCTCGGCGGCTTTAAGCTTTTTACTTTTCACAAGCTCGACAAGTGTGTTATATACGGCTCTTGTTGTTTCATTTTGCCGTATAAATCCGTTATCTCTCAATGTTGATTCCGCAATAAATTCATCTTCTGTGATAAGAATGTCGCGCTTGCATTTCCATAACCTGTCATATCCTGCTCGGAACGATTCTTCGGTTTTAAACTCCCAACCTCGGTCAAGGATAAATTTTTCGTAATCCGTTAACTTGGCAAAATCTACTGTTGTTCTGATTTTCTCTGCCAGCATTTTACCGTATTCGTGTAACGGTGCGGCGCTCGCTGTTTCGTTTTCGTTGTTAAATGTGCCGCTATTTTCCGTTAAATTCTGTTCATTACCGTATGACATTTTAAGTCCCTCCTTAATTTAAGCACAATTTCTATCCGGTACATTCTCGGAATTATTATCACAGGGAACACTTTGAGGAAGATTACCAAATTCTAAGGTTCTCTCTCGTAAATCCTCCAGTAAAAATATCAACTCGGAAAGGCTTAATCCTATTTCTTGCCTTTCGGTCTCTTTTTCCTGAATTATCAGTGCGTGTTTTTTCAATATAGAATCATGAAGCTCCGGCTTATCTTTATTGCTAAGTAACTCCACATAAGCTTTATATTTTGCCTCAAGCACATCTACACTTGATACAGATAGGTCGATAAACTTTTGTGAAATATCGGCACAATAGCTTTTTAACTCGTTTTCAAATGGGCCGAACTGTTCAACTACCTTTGTCCAGCCAGTATCATTCATATACTTGATAATGCGTTCGATGTTATTCAAAGTGGATTCTTTCAACAATCTCACCTCCATATAAATTAGATATATCCGCCTCAAAGCCATTTGCGCTAAAAAGTTTTAGCCGTATCTGGCATTAAGTTATTCCTTTTCATTCACTAAGGAAAGCTCGGATGGTTCGACAGGCTTATTTTCGCATTCGTACTGATTTATAGCGGCAAGTTTTTTAGCTTTCTTCCGCTCTCTGTAATCTTGTTGATATTTTAGGTTTTTTTCAGGATTATCCTGTTTCCATTTTTTTACATACTCCCGATAGTAGTCAGCTCTTTTCTGATATGACTGTTTTCTTTTTGTATAAGATGTTATTATTCGCTCACATGAAGCAGAAAACTCGTTAAATAAGGAGTTTTGGGAAGGCGGCAAATACTCATTTAGTGCCATCTTGACCTTCTCTAACACCTCTATATCCTTTTTTTGCATACCATTCGCCATCTTTTTTTCCCTTTTCAGCCAATAGGCGTTAGTTTTTAATGATTTCCAACTCAAATACTTCTTGGCCGGCTTTTTTCGCTTTCTCGATTGCATCCAAAATATACTGAATAAATTCATCCTGTTTATAGGTCTTAATACCACTACAGTTTTCAGCACCTAAGTAAAATTCCATTGTGTACACTCCTTGTCTTTAATAAAATTTAAGGGGAAGGCTTATGCCATCCCCTAATTTTAAAGATTTCAGTTAGATTGCGTTGATTAGTCTAACCATTTTCCCCCTTGCTTTCACAATAAGGTTACGAATAGTTCCGCAGCACGAAAATACTTCTTCCCAACGGTGTGAGTTGTTAAAATCTTCACCGCGTACCAATGAAACGCTGTCTAATTCGGCGTTAGCATAGTAATCGTTGAAGTAGGTTTCCAGTTGATCTAACGTGTCCTCGTCGCTGTCTGTGAGCTTTAAGCGTAGGTCAGCCGGTATATTATGCACGTCAAGATACAAGGTTGTGTATCCGTCTTGATGCCCTATACCGATTTCCAAAAGATTTTCCTGCAAGTAAACAACCCTGCCTTTTTTCGTGTTCTTTTCCTTTGATAATAATTCGTTCATCACATTCATCCTCTCATTTTTTGAAATAAAAAAGAATGCAGAGCTGTCAACTGACAGACAATCATTCTCATTTTTAACGTGTGTAGTTTATTTAGGGTTACTCTTTTACCGTAGACAACATATCTAAGGTGTTCTTTAATTCTCTTACCGCCCCTCGCCACTTGGGTAAAACCCTTGGGCTTTGTGGATTATCAGGCCAATCAAAATGATTATCCCATTTGATTGTACCCGTAAACATATCAATCGCTTTACAATACCAACTCAAACGAGATTGTAGGCATGATATTACATTGTTTAATTGCAAACACCCGGATTTTTCATCTTTCGATATGCAAACCTCCGGTGCGTCTACTACAGTAGCAACTTCCTGTTCATTCATCATCACCCATTCCTTTCTTTTTTGACTTCTTAAAGCCGATTGGCTAATAAAAAATAAAAAAAGCGGGAACGAGGTTATAACCGCTTAAAGGTTATAAAGTCATTCCCGCTTCGCTGTGGCTGGAGCCACAAAAAAACGCCGGACATAGTTATGTCCTTTGGACACAACAATACCGACGTTAACTTACAATCTTAAACAACGTGTGCTGCGTTTAATTCGCACGCCTAAAGGCTTACACAAAAAATGAATACAAGTTGATGATAACAGAATTTATTTCAAGTGTCAATTACATTTTGAAAATTTAAAAATTAGTTGAAAATTGAAATAGCAAAAGCGTATATATACGTAAACCAAAGAAGGGATGATTTAATTGATTATTTCAATCGACCACGGTAACAAGATGATTAAGGCGTCAAACAATGTTTTTACGTCCGGACTGCTTGAAAGCGTTGATGTACCGCCAATCAAGGGAAACACCATTTTTTTCAATGGCAAATATTATACGCTGTCCAATAAGCGAATACCTTACATGCGTGATAAGACCGAGGATCAGCGGTTTTATATCTTAACGCTTTTGGCTGTCGCTATGGAAATGGATGCGCTGAACGTCATTGAGGAAGGTAAAACAAAGGACATTACGCTGCTCACAGGGTTGCCTCCGGCGCATTACGGCAAGCAATATGAAAAATTTGAACGCTATTTCTTACAAAACGAAGGGCAGGCTAATTTTACATACCGTGATAAGCCTATATCCCTGAACATTACTAACGTAATTTCTTATCCACAGGCTTATGCTGCTGCCATGTCCGATTACGCCCGGATTATGACTTATTCAAAGGTTATTGTAGTGGATATAGGCGGTTATACGTTGGATTACATTTTCATTAACAACGGCTTGCCTGATCTGTCACTTGTGGATTCACTTGAAGATGGGGTTATAACGATGTATAACCATATTATTTCTAAAATTAATTCCTCAATGGCTGTATCTTTAAATGAAGCGGATATTGACGCGGTTATCAAAGAATATACTTCGGTGAATAACCCTGTGTATGACCTTGTTTCAAATAATAAAAAGTCAAAGATAGTAATTGATAAAAATGTACAGGATATGGTGTTTACAGAAGCGCAAGCGTTTACAAATGATTTACTCGGCAAACTGCGGGAACGGAAAATAGACCTGTCAAGCAATATGTTTGTTTTTGTTGGCGGCGGTTCAAGCTTGCTGAAGCATTTTATTGAGCAGTCCGGGAAGATAAAAAATCTGATGTTCGTTGAAAACATTAAAAGCCAATGTAGAAGGTTATAAGGTGCTTTATGCGGCCAGCTCTAAGGAGTGAGGATATGACAGAAAAGAAAAATGAAATGAAGTTTACCATTTTATTTAGTCCTGCCAATCCCGACCATGTTTTTGCCGCTAATAGGTTGAACACGCAGAGCCGGAACAATAAGGCGAATTATTTAGCGCAAGCTATCAAGTTCTATGAGGATAATAACGGCCTCGATAAAAACGCAATAGAAAAAGTCGTATTGGATATACTCAACAATCAAAGTGGTTCAGGTAATGTGTTTATTGCTGAAAAAAACTCCGGTGAAAATCTGGACGAAAAACTTAAAGAAACAATTAATAGCTCTTTAGATATATTCAGAAAAAGTAGTAATTGAGTAAGAAAAAACCCTGCTGTTAATGCTCTTTGGCATAAACGGCAGGGCCTTTATTTGTATTAATATAATTTTTTAATTAAATAAACCATATAAATGTTTTAATTTATATGGTTTATTTAATTATTTTATAAAAATGATATAATATAAGGCTGGAAAATGGATATATTAACTTATAAATACAGCGGAGGATAACAAATATGCCATTTCCAGAATTTGATTATAAAGCAATGGGATTAAGGATTAAAATGATTCGTATAAAAAGAGGACTATCACAAAACCAAGTTGCGGAGAAAACCGGACTAACCAGCCCTCATATAAGTAATGTTGAAACAGGGAATACCAAAGTAAGTCTTTCCACATTGGTAAATATAGCAACAATACTTGAATGTTCCGTGGATGAATTGCTACACGATAATATAAAGTTTTCACAGCATGTATACAAGAATCAAATAAATGAACTTATGGGCGATTGTAACGATGCAGAAGTTAGGTTTATTTTTGATATAGTAAAGGCGACAAAACAAGCAATTAGGTTGATTTTAAACAATAGTAACAACTAACAATGAAATCACACTTACAAACGAAAATCCGGCATTTATACGCCTATATCTTCCCAAACGTATAAATGCTTTTATAATGAGGGGTATAATGCGTATTGGAATTTGCGACGATTCGGAGAGAGACAGAAAAAAGATATTCGACTGGCTAAAAAGTAATCATCCGTATATAGCGGAAACCTGTATTTTTGAATTTTGTAGCGGTGAAGCTGTCTTAGAATTTGTAACCCGTAGTCAATTAGACGTTTTGTTTTTAGATTGCGGATGTGCGGAATAAACTGTATTGACTGTGCCATCCGTATAAGAAAAAGAGATAAAAAAATTAAAATAATTGCTACAACTGATTATGAAAAATATGCGCCGTTCGGATATGACGCTGAAATATATAGGTTTATTCTAAAAAAAGATTTTGAAAAAAAGATTGCCGGAGTATTTGATAAGTTAATGCAGGAGCATAAATTGTTTAATGAAAAAATGTACTGTGCAAAAACAGACAAGGGTATTGTGAGGTTGTTGGTTTCTGATATTGTATGTATTGAATCCATACTGCGAAAAAAGGACATTACAATGATAGACGGTTCCTTATATACTGTACTTAACACCTGGCATTACGATTCCCTAACACCAAGAAAATTTGCAGTTACCGTTTGGTGAGCTAATTCTATTATCGCGGATTGCTGGATAAAAGTCTACAGCAAAATGGATTGAATTAGAAGATTTTTTTATTCCGCTCGGCTTCGTCCGGCCGCATAATAGTTATTTAGTCAATAGCGTTTATGTTTCAAGGTTTACAAATGAAGCAAGTATACTTGATGCCTGGCATTACGATTCCCATTTCAAGAAAATTTGCAGTCGCCGCTTATGGTGAGCTGATGAATCTATTGTCATAGGAGGGCCGCGACATGCCACTGTTGGATATTTGTATTTCAATTTTTGAATTTTACATATTTGTCTCTTTCTACAGAACTATTTTTTATAGTAATGAATTTTTCGACAATAAAAAAAATTGGTGGTATTTGACTCTTGGTATGGCTTGTTCTTTTTAGTTACTGGCGCCATTTCCATCAGGCATATAAAAGAACGCGCAGCCTGTTATTCTAATGCTATTTACCTATAGTTATTTTTTATGCTTGTCTCGTTTATATCGGCTAAATTAAAAGACCGGATATTCTACGCATGTATTCTGGGAAACTGAGTTTATAGAGGACTAACTATGGTCGTTTCACGAATTAATAACAAAAGAATTGATTTTACTTGGCTTAGGCTCTGAATTGATTGTTGGATTTTATTTTATACGGTTTATGAATAGCATTTTGCCGGAAATGTCTGCTGTTGACAGCAGGTATATTTTTGGCTCAGTCTCTTCCAAAATAATATTCTTTTTATTGTCACGCTTTTTATCCATAATCTATAGGAAAGATAAAAAAACAATCCCTTTAACCTACTGGATCATTCTTGCGTTGGTTCCGGCCATAAGCGTTTTTGAATTATATGAGATAGTTTTATGCGCTACGGATATATCAGCAATGATAAGTAATAGGCCGCTTTTTGTAATTCCCGGAATATTGGCTGTCAATATTTTAGTGTTCGTTATATATACGATGTGGTTTCTAACCAATACGAGAAGCTAATACAAAGAGACCAGAAATTAATATTTCTTGAAAACACGCAAAGACGCTACGAATCGCTTATACAGCACGGGCAGGAAATGGCGGCGCTTATCCACGATTCAAAAAAGCATTTAAGTACAATCGCCAGTCTGATAAACAATAATGAGTTTCCTACCTGCATGAGCTATATTGACGAACTTGGAATCAGTTACAGCCGGGCTATTGCATTTGAAAGGATATTGCCCGAAAATCAAGCGTTAAGTATCGTTTTAGATGAAAAACGCAAAGAGGCGGTAGCCCACGGTATTGATGTTGAATACGATATCAGCGTAAACCACGGAATACCCATAAATGATAACGAGTTGTGCATGGTTTTTGTAAACGCCATCGATAACGCCATAAGAGCCTGCAATGAATACCACGGCAGTAAAAGAATAATAGTAAGAATTTATCAAACTTATAACCGATTATCTATACAGCTTCAAAATACGTCTACGCCTGTAAACATAGAATTTAACGGTCTATGTAAAACAACTCAAAAGACAAGCTCCGGCATGGATTCGGGTTAATGAACATAAAAAGCATAGTAGAGTCGCTTGGCGGTCATATTCATTTAGATTACACGGACAATATTTTTTCCTTTAAAAATCCTTTTATTTCTTTGATGTTCTACAATATTTTTTCGTCAGTCGTTACATAGAAACGACCTGTTATTACATCTCGATTGAAGCTCAAAACTAAAAATGCTATTTTTTCCTACAGGACGGAGGTGATTTTATGATCCATCGTTTGTCGGAGAAAATAGCGTTTTTATTTTGTGAGAAAAAAATAATCAATAATAATATGAAAGAGGTGTATGCCTATGGTTTGGAATTATTAATCGCTACGCTGCTGACTGGCTCAATATTATTCGGGTTATCTATTGTGTTGGGCATTTTTCGTAAGACAATCTTTTTGCTGATACCATTTATCATAATCAGGAGCAAGGCGGGAGGATATCATGCAAAAACGCATTACGGATGTATATTGAGTTTTATTTCTACTTATCTGCTGTCGGTATGGCTGCTAAACATCATGCTGGCTGATTCATATGCTATTTTTTCGACTGTTTCATTAATTGCCTCATTTATTACTGTCTTATCTTTAGGAAGTATACCGAACGAGAACAGACCTGTTACGCCTGTCGAGAAGAAAGGCTTTGATAAGAATTGTAAATTCCTGTCTTTTGTCTTAACCGCAACGGGTTTTGTTTTAATGCTCTTTATACCTAACTTCGGAATTTATTTCGCTGCCGGTATATTAATGGCCGCAGGCTCAATGATTATTGAAAAACTAAAACTATTAAGGAGAGACAAAAATGAGTACAGTCAAAAGATTTCAAGATATTACGACGAATAAATTAATGCAAATAACGGCTATAGCCGCCTTTGCGTTAGCCGCCATCGGCGCGAACCAGCTTCTGTATATTCTGGTATCATCAGCCCAAGATGCCGGATCAGGTAAGAATGCTGAAAAGCCGGTAACGGTTAAGTTTATAAAAAGGCGCGGTTTAGAGATTATCTGAACCGCGCCTTTTTTTATCCTGACGCATGGCTTGTAGAATACACATACCTGTTATTATCCGGAATGGATTTCAACCTGTTTGTTATCCGCCAAATGCGTTTATGGGCTGGACAAGCCTGCATATCCTTTGCCTGTTTTGCAGCCGTTCCGCAACAAAAGCCCTCCCTTTCAATAGTTCCCGCAAAAAAACTATTGAAAGGGGCGTCCATATGGACAATAACGAAAAGATTTTACAGTACAGGTTTACCGCATACCTGATGAAGTCTATCAAAACTTATAAAACTAAATATATCCGAAAAAACGAATTACAGCAACGGATAGAAACCTTGGTTGAGGATTTTGACGGAATTTCACCGGAATATTCAGATGATTTTACAGACGACGATTTGCTTTTTAAAGAATTTGCAAAATACGGCTTTGGACAAGGCGCTGGACAAAATAAAGGCGCGAGATTTCCGGATATTGATGCTGCATCTTTTGGAAGATTACAGCTTAAAAGAAATATCCTCGCTGCTTGGAATTAATCATAAAACGGTAATTACAATTTACGAACGGACTATTAAAAAAATCAAGAGGGAGATGGGAGAGGATAAGCATGAATCTTGAAAAGCTTCTAATTGCCGCAAAAAACAATGAGCCGGAGGCTAAAACTGAAATTTTTGATATGTATAGGCCGCTGCTTATTAAGGAGGCTCTTATAAAGGGTTCTTTTGATGAAGATTTGTACCAAGAATTACAGGAAGTTTTATTAAAAGTTATAAAAACATTCCCAATATAAACTTTCAAAAAATATTTTTTTGAAAGTGAAGCATTTTTGAATATTTTTATCTCTTTATTAAGCGAAGGGATTTGAAAAAAAAATTTTTTAATCATATTTATATCTCTTTATTAAGCGGAATTTTTAAAGAAAAAAAAATATTTTTTTGAAAGTGAAGCATTTTTGAATATTTTTATCTCTTTACTCTATGAAGGGATATTAACGGCTTTTTGTTAGATAGAGATATATACCAAACCCTTCCTTTAGAAGAACAAACACTTTTCGTACCTTGAAAACTAAACAGCCTTACAGCAAAGGTTATACAGGCTTATAGGATAGTGTGCCATGATATGAGCGCGCCCTAAATTAATATTGCATAGCAATACCTGTTACGGCATCCAGCCGTTTAAAATACTTGGTCTTAGAGCAGAGCAAAGGAAATTACTTTGTTGTAAGGTTTTAATTAAAGGCATGGATTATGATTCCGAACCATTTGTAGCAAATAAATTTCGTAATAGCTTGAATATGAAATAAAAATTAGCAAGAAACCGAAAAAACTGTAGTAAATTTTTTGATTATGCTTGGCAACTATATAATACCCATATATAATAAAATTGTCTGCAATTTTCTATTTGATAGGCGTTATAAAACGCATTATGTATGGTTGCCGAGCTGCGAGAGGGGCATTATATGAGTTCCGATATTAGCAGCGGGAAAAAGCAGCAAACTTATACTGTCAATGAGTTAGCTGAAATCCTTGGTGTAAGTTTACGTACAGCTTATAATCTGTGCGAACACACGAAGGACTTTAAAGTTCTTCGTATGGGGAAACGTTGTTTACGCATTCATAAAGAATCATTCGACAAATGGTTTAATAGCGGTAACGACGGATAATACACCATTGAAAGGAGAATTTTAATGGCAACATATAAACCAAGAGGTAATACGCATAGTGTCGTATACCCATATAAAACAGAGGCAAACGTATCAAAACAACAATGGGAGACGTATACGACTGAATTGGAGGCGATACAACGAAAAACTTATATTGATTATTTACAAAAAACAAAGAACTATGAAGCCATACTTAAAGCTGTGAATGACTACAAAGAACAGCGTAAGGTCGAAAAAGCAGCACAGACACCGGAAACTACTGAAGCTGACGTTCCAGATACCCCGGCCTTTTATGAAGATGACAACTATAATAAGACTTATCAGGAATTTGTTGATAAATGGTTGCCACTACACGCCAGAAAAAAGAATATCACCAAATACCTATGATTCTTATGTCAGCAATTTGAGAACCCATATCCTACCGCATTTTGGGAATAGGGTAATGAGTAGCATAACCGCAGAGGAAATAGATGATTTTATCGACAACCTTAGTAAAAAACCATGCAAGGGAGCTAAGAGTTACCGAAAAAGTCCTTTAGAAGTACCTACTTTGGCATCTGGTACTATCAAAAAGTGCTTCAATGTTATAAACGCCGGGTTACCTTATGCAAAGAAATGGAAATATATAAAAGAAATTCCGGATATCTCAGCACCATCCGAAAAATATAAAAAGCGCAATGCATGGGAGTCAAGCCAAATATACCCGATATTTTGCAAGATGGAATCGGACAAGATATTACATTTGGCGGTTCATCTCGCTTTTGTTTGCTCTCTACGAGCAGGGGAAACGGCAGGAATTAGCATTAAAACTATTGACCCAAACGATAAAAGCTTATGGATTACACAAGAAGTCCAAAGAGTGTCAGATATAGCTTTGGAAGAGATACCTAAAAACGAAATTTTGTTAGTCTTTCCAAAACAGGTTCCCGATTCCAAAAGCAGTCTAATACTGAAAGGGCCAAAGACTGACAAAAGTGTACGTAAGCAATATATAACGAATCCGCTTATGGCAGAAATCATTGAAAGGCTGGAACAAATTAAACGGGATAAAGAATTTTTTGGAATCGAATATCAAGACTATGGCCTTCTTCTCTGCCATCCAGACGGTCGGCCTTTTGACCCAAAAGCGCTTAACGGTTGGTTCAAGTCATCCCAAAAAGCAAATGGGATTGATAACATGATTGAATTTCAAGGACTCCGTAAATCAGGTCAAATGCACAAGGTTCGTATATCTCATAATAATTATCAGCTTGTAGCGGGGAACGCTGGTCAATCTATGGAAGTCCTCGCAGATCATTATAACGAGGTATTGGATTCGGAAAAGAGAGCGTTGTCACAATCGGTCGAGAGCAGTTTCTATCCAGCCGAGGTTTTAGGAAAGGTTGTACAACAAAAAAACAAAGCGGAGCAAGATAAGTTTTTAAACGATGTTCAGAACAATCCCGAATTAATGCGTCAGTTTATGCAATTCATGCAAGCCAATGCAGGTGATGCAAAATAAGATAAAACTTTTTGAAATTAGCAAACTCATTAGCAAACAAAATCATTTTTGGAAAAATATGAAGAAAGGGGAATAAAATATGCCTACTTTGATTGCGAGTGAATTGACAAAAAAATAAATCAGCTACTACCCGACTATGAGTAAAAAAGCTGATTTATCAAGGTTTTTTCAAGCTTCCGACGGGATTTGAACCCGTGACCTCGTCCTTACCAAGGAGTAGCCCTATCCGCTATACTACCCCTCGGAAGCCCGTAGAATCAAGGTTTTTGCGGTTTTCAATTTTGTGGCGTGACAGCAATTGACAGCAATTAGTCAAATTTTGAATCTTGTCACGAATTTATCTGTTAACCTTTGCAAAATTAATCCCCTAATTAAGTTTTTCCCAGCAAGACTTAATTGACACCCTTGAGAAGGGTATTACACCATCAAAAATGAGGTATGACTTAATTGGTGGCGTAATACCTACATTTTTCCACTTTCACCCATTGCCTCGGATCTTCCGAGCATATAGATAAACACAAGAGCTGGAATCTTAAATATCGGAATCAAAGTTTCATGCTGAGTTATCCCGTAGTCTGTAAGCGATTTCGTTAAAACAAAGGAATTTGCTATTTTTGCATCTTCTTTAGAAAGTTCAACTATCGCATCTGATACGGGGATAGATGGACTATTCCGATATTTTACCTCGCAGAGAATTTTTTCTCTTGGGAGGTTTATTACAATATCAACCTCTTTTTGGTTTTCCTTTGCTTTTCTATAATAGCCCACATGGACAGAGGGCGCACCTTGGTAGAATGATGCAACGTGCTTGTATACCGTTGTTTCTATTGTAACACCCATCTCCTCATCATCCGAAAGAACATCTTCAAGCATCAGGACAGCACTGCGGATAGCTGCGTCCGCTATATAAATTTTAGGTCTGCCTTTAAGTGCGGCTTTAGCACCGACCATCATTGGATTGGATATATAAATCAAGTTGGATTTTTCAAGAAAGCTGATGTAATCCTCAATAGTGGAAACCCCAATATTTTCAAGCTCTTTCGCAGCCGTCTGCTTATTGAATATTTCCGAGGATGTCATGCAGAGATACAAAAACAGCTTTTCCATAGATATAGGGTTTCTTACGTTAAAAAGCGTTAAGACATCCCGCTTAATAACCTTATCCACCACGTCCTCACGAAGCATCCGCTGTGCATAAGCATCATCATCGGACAATGCCAATTCAGGGAAGCCGCCAATGGTGATATACCGATTAAAATGCTGCTGTAAGGGTGTGAAGCGATCCATAAATTCCGCGAGCTCGCCTTTTGTAAGTTTGGTAAACTCCGTCAATCTCATGCCGGTCTTTATTTCCGGCCTGCATTTTAATTCAAGAAGCTCGCAATATTCATAGAATGAAAGTGTCGGAACCTTCAAAACATTCCATCTTCCCGTACCGCTGTCGGATGCACCTTTTTCCAAAACCGGACTGGAAGACCCTGTTGCGATAAGTTTAATGTCGAGACGGGTATCATATATAACCTTCGTCCAAAGCTCCCAACTTTCGGCATACTGTACTTCGTCAAAGAAAAGATATTTTTCTCCTTCTAGCGGATAAAGGGTTTCGTAGGCACGCAGTATGTCGTCTACGCTCACCATTTTGATAATCGGGTTATCAAAGGAGACATATAGAATATTTTTGACAGGGATGCCATCGTCAATAAATTTTTCAATCATCTGGTATAGCACAGTCGTTTTTCCGACACGTCTGGCACCGGACAGAACAGCAAACCGGCGGATTGTGGAATGTTCAATGATTTTGATCGCTTCGTGGTATGCAACCCTCTTGTGCGGCTTTGACAATGAGCGGATCGCTTCCGGGGTTCTCCACCATAAATTGTATGTTTGTAGAACCTTGATTAACTTGGCCTCTGTGATTATTGCCATATCGTAACCTCCTAATGCAATCTACTTATCTATACTATAACATTGATTAGTCGTGGATTTATCCATATTATAATATGATTTTGTGTGTATTACAAGGTTTTTTTATGAATTATACATATCAAATACAAAAAGCAGCACAATCATAACGCGTTATACGGTTGCAACCAATGGAAGCCAACACTCCTCCCTCTCGTCACATGTACTCATACAGATTGTCTAACTTTTTAATATCATGACGTTTGCTGATGGTGATGGGGGCAACCTCAATGTCAAAAAACGCTTTCATCACTTTATCAATCCTGCGATAGTTCAAAGCTTTCTGCGCCAGTAGCAACGACTTTTTCTCAGGCACTAGCCCTATCAACCATAGCATCCTACGCCCGATTGTCGCATCCTTTATCTTCGTTCTGATAATCTCTTCGGCTTTATCTTTCTTGTAAAAACTGCCAAAGGGCACTATCCTCAAAAAAGTTTCAAGAAATATTTGCTGATTGTTGTCTTGCAGGTCGGCTATCTGCTTGGATATGGAGGATTTATTGGTATATTCACGAATGGCTTTCGGTTTCGTCAGTCTAACTTCTGCTCGAAGCAGACCGTAACAGTCTTCCGGCTGTCCTATATTGAAATATTCATCGCTCATCCCTTCACCGAGTCGGGATTCCAAATCGTAAAGCAAAAACTTAATTCCGTTGCTGTTTCCGTCGTAACAGAAGCCGGTGTCGTCTCCCGACCAATCATCCTTATGAGGCGAAAACCCCTTGACCTTTCCAACGCGACGTAATACTTTCAAATAGTCAAAAACATTTTCGCTGCTGCGGACATCAATATCTGTCGTTAGAGCCATACCTGTCAATTCAAAATCTTCTAGTTGATATTTGTTATTAAAATAACCGCTGACACGCTTCTCCAGTTTACGGGTCAGCTTTTCCGGGTTCGGTTTGTCAGTGTCCAGCAGCCGACATGGACTTACGATTAATTTGATTTTCTTTTTATACTGGCTATCGCAATATACAACCGTTATCCCTTTGGTCGTAAGTTCATAGTCAGCAAACTTGTTTTCATCCATATGCTCTAATGTGCTATAAGCTCGGTCAAAGAGTTTGGTAAATTTATCTGAGTCAAGAGTCAATGTAAGCTCAAATGCTGTTTGCAGGAACATAGTAAAAACCTCCATCTACAATATTTTTTTACATAATGGTTATGAGGGGAACACTTTTTATCCTGCTGTTACCCACAGCTTACTGTTTAGATGCACTCCCAGTGTTATTTACTGGCCACTTTTTTGATTATAATTTCGTCGTGCTGTTTCAATTGTCTTTTTGGAGAAAGTGCTTGGATTTTCGTAAGTGTTTGTCCTTTTTCATGAACAGCGTTCTCTCCAATTCACGGCGACATTCATCATTGTACTCTTCCGCACGTTTATTATGATAGGTATTGAGCAAGTTGGGGATATGCTCGATACCCCAATCTCGGGAATCGTAACGGGATTTATCTCAAGTTTATCGAGTTCGATTAGCATTCGATTGTATTCCAACAAGTCATTGCCCATTAATCTCGACTTTGTTTTATAAATCCCGCGGTGATCGTTGGTCATTTCCAATGCATTGATTAACTTTTTCTTCCTTTTGGGCTGAGAGTGACTCATCTCAATAATGTGCCTAGCCTTCGCCAAAGTGTAGTAATCGCCGGAACGCACAATTTTTCTGAAGTATTTATCAATCACTTCCACACAAATGGCGTTAGATAAAAAAACATCTATAGAAAGAGCGGGCCGCCAGCGGGTCATTAGATCAATCCAATCTATTTCCTGTTCATCTGAAAATGTTGTGGTTGAATGTTCTGGTATAGATGCTAAGTACATAGTGCTTTTCGACATCGCATGTAATTTCTGATTCAAAAATTCTATCTCGAAGCGGATTAGGTCTTTTGCATCTTCTTTATTTTGGCAAGGATGCTTTTTTTCATTTTCTAAGTGTGCCTTCTTGTCGTAGCAATTAACGACAACGGAGCCACTTTTCAAATAAAAGCTGTTTGGGTTTGTTTTCTTTCGATGAGATGTTTTATTGTATTCAGTCCTTTCTTCATAGTGTGCTGGAATATCGCCCATTTTTATAAGCTTCATCATTTGCTCTGTTGTACAAGGAATTTTCAATTCATCCAAATGAAAGTTAGCACAATAATCGCCACGGCTTGCGGAGTATGAATCAAAATCCCCGAGTATCGGAGATATTTTACGCGCTTCATTATTAAAAGCAACTTTGATTTCTTGAATATCCGAATTGGTGGCTATTGCGATATATTCTTTATTTAACAGCACCTCTGGCGTAATGATAGCTATCACACCAATTATTCTATATTTTTTCCATCCAACGGCCCTATTGATAACAAACCATCTGATTCCAGTGCTGTTTTTATAGAAGTATATTGTGCCAATCATTTGCCCCTCTTTCATTTTGATAAATTTATTCATTTGGCCGTTCTTGCGCATATAACCAAAGAAATCGCTGTGTAACATATTTTCGTCTTCTGGTATTAATTTTAGGAAAATAGCAAATGTATGATACCCTATTGAGCTTTTCATCTTTTCATTCATCCTCTCAGTAATTTTTTTACAATACTGTTATATAGAGTAAGTAATAATAATTTTATATTGTAAAAATTATTCTAATTAACGGGATGGATAGGGTGTAATACATAAATGCAATTTACCAAAACTGCGTATTGAGAATTGGATAGAAATATAAAAAATAAATATTGTAGTGAATGGCAATCTTTTTCTATAAGCATAAAGCCCCAGTCATGATGTACATGACTGGGGCTTTATGCTATGATAGGAATAATCAGAACACTTTCTCCATTATGATGATCCCCCTTTCAAAGTTCGGTAAAGTGTATCTTTCTTAACACCTGTCAGATCCTCAATTTCCTTAATGGTGTATTGCCTAGCGTTATACAGCTTAATTGCTTTTTTAACGACATCTGGATTTGACTTGGGTCTTCCACCCGTTCTGCCCCTTGCTCTGGCGGCATTTAATCCTTCTCGGGTTCTATCTGCTATTACATCTCTTTCAAATTGAGCAATCGCACTCATAAGAGTAAATAGCAACCGACCTGTAGGAGTGTTAGTATCTATGGATTCTTTCAACGATACCAGATTGACACCTTTGCTGTTAAAAATCTCCATCAGCTCAATTAAATCCTTGGTGCTTCTGCCAAGCCGCGACAGTGACTCTACCACAACAACATCACCCTCAGTCATACGATCTAGCATCTTGTCCAGTTCCGGGCGTTCCCGTTTAGTGCCTGTCATCTTTTCATTGTAGAGATGGTCTACACCATATTTTTGCAGAGCATCTAACTGACGATCCAAATTTTGAGATTCCGTCGATACTCGGGCATATCCAAAAACATAATTTTTCATTACCTGCCTCCATTTGTCGCAATAATGCATAAGTTATACGAAATTGATTTTGCGATAAGTTATGCGACAAAATACCCCTCAAAATCATATAAATTCGAGGGGTAATCTGATATAATTATTTCTATCGCATTAACGTTCGTTATTGCGACGCTTACCGTTTGTTTTGTTTCTTAATCCATGCTCTTACTTCTTTCAAACATTCAGCTTTAGTCCGGCAGGGCGTGACTATCGTTTCCCCATGATAATCGGCTCGCCAGAATGGTCTGCACTCACCCATGAAGTAGTCGGAGTGCTTACTGAATTTAATATCGCTCATTTTTATCTTACTCATCCCAGTCGATAGATGATAAGGTGAGTCCGGCAATATCACAGCAACGAAGTCCTGTCTCAAGAGCAAGTAGACCGATTAAATATACCGAGATTACAAGAGTTTATTTAGTTTTGGGTAAGTTGTATGGATTTTATTTATGTTTGGATAACCCCAATACGGATTAACTCTCCCTTTTTCGTCTAAGTTAAATTCCCAAGGGACATAGTTACCCTCGGTGCTCCTACCCAAGATAATCCCGTAATGGTCGCTGTCGGTGAACGGGCCGCGCTTGATCCGAACACCCTCGACATGATAACCCTCAACCGTAGACCCGGCGATATTAACCAGATCGGTATCGGTTAGCTTTGAAGTCTAGTCGCTCGGTCTTCTGCGTTTGCGGCGTAACCGTCGTAACGGTCGGCTCGCTCCTCGGCGCGTTCGGCTTGTCGTTCGAGCTGTTCAGCATATGTCAAGCGTTCGCCCTCGCGCTGTTCTTCGGTAAAACCTAACTTTTTGGCTACGTCCCTTGCTCTCCATAGATTCGGTTCTTTTGCGCGGCTCACCCAGTATTTGCCCTTATTGCTCCACAAAAACGCGCTTTTTATTTCCTGCTTTTGCTCATCTGTCAAAGCGTCATAATCTGCCTTATCAAAGTGTAGTTCGATTTTGGTTGTTTCGAGATTGAAAATGTACTTGTTCACGGTTTATCATTCCTTTCTGCCGGGGATAGCCCGGTTTAATACGCTAGCCCTAGTATGCATATTTCCGCAATATGGATTCCGATACTCAAAGCCTCATTTACCGACATGGAGTATTTACCCGCAAATTCGGTGGCAAACTCGTTAAACTTTAGTCAGCCTGTGAAGCATCATCCTTTATGTAGTTGGTTATTGGCATAACCAAAACGGCGTTCCTTGATTGCTAGGATCTTAAGGTCTTCGGTATATTGTTTGTCATGAAATTGAGTATAAATAACCTCCTTTATGTCAATTGCCCCGGCCCGGTTTATTTTGTCTTACCCTCGTTTAGCCATTCAAAATATCTCCTGTTTTTAAGCCTAACGCCTTCCCAACGATAGCCAGCTTGCTAATACTGTTGATGTATATCGCCGAAAGTAATTACTACAGTAATCGGATTGTTGAAGTTGTCATCTTCAAAAGTGATGTATTCTTTGAAGAATAAGCTGTTGTACTTTCTCCATGCGTTTTTCATAATTTCGGATTTGTTATACATTTTTGTTGCCTCCTTATTGTTTTTATTTAACTTCAAGAAGTTTTAATTAACTCCTATATATATTATATAACTCTAAGAGTTATCTGTCAATAACTTTTAAAGATATTTTTTAAAAAGATATTGTATTTTAAAATCTCCTATGCTATAATAAATATCGTTATATGATATTGAGGAAGGTGGTCAAAATGATAAAGATAAAAGTTTCTGAATTACTCGGAAAGCATAAAATGTCAAGGAAAGACCTTTCAGAAGCTACGGGAATTCGCCCTAATACCGTTTCTGCATTATATGATGAAACAATTAAACGCATTGATATTGAAATGCTTGACAAACTCTGTAAAGTATTTCAATGCTCATTGAGTGACATAATAGAATACATTCCAAATGAAGAATCAAATGCAGACGGAACAAAAATATAAAAACGACACCTCCAAAACCGGAAGTGCCATTTTGCTTTTTATAGGCTTTTTCAGTGGGTAGATATAAATTTACTATCAATTATAAATTAAAACGAATATTAGACGTTGGTTTTAAGATATTTTTAACTATATAAAAACAGTTGGCTTGCAAACATATTCAGTCTGTAAGGTATAGTAAAATTTTTGATATTTTATGTAGAAATTTTACTGTGTGTGTTGTATCATTTAATTATTATAAATTGACAAGCAAACGTTACTAGCATGGTATTAGTTAGCTCAAGATTCATAATGAAATTTACATTGTTTATATAATGGGTATTTGGTGTGAGATGTTTCAATTAGATAAAATATCAATTAATGCGCAATTCGACTTGGAGTTGATTTTGGTAAATTGGCAGACTTTTAAGAGTGGAAAACCGAAACAGTTTTAGAAATGTACATAACAATCTATTGCGTTTAGTATTCTCTTTTCATCTCTCTTTGGTGCTTCCTGCAAAAAGGCTTGGTCTTTTTTATGAAATAAAACGTTTATGAAATTTTTTGCAAATATATGGAACAACCACAGGTGCTTCATTCAATAGAAATACTTATATTACTTAAATTGGAAACCCTTAAATTAGGGCATTTGTAAGAAATGTAATGTTTGAATTTTAAAAACAATTGAGGTGTATATTAATTGGAATCTGATATCGAGGGAAGAGAGTCAAAAAAAACTACTGGTGATAAGAAGAAATATCTGATGAAAGAAGAAATCAAAGCTGCTCTTATTTCAGGAATATTTAGTTTATTAGCGGGAGCTATCACAACATTTGGGGTAACCACCACATTTAATAGCCAAAATGTTAATGTCGTTATTAAGGGAGAAGAAGTTACTATCACTAAGGAAGAAAATCAAAAAATATTTGATACTCTAAGCTCTCAAAATGCAGATATAATTATTGAGAGAGATAATCTTAGGAATGATAACGCCGTTTTGTCAGCAACCAATACAAATTTAGTAACCGAATTAGATAAGCTTAAAAATGGTTATGATGTTTTATTAACAGCTAATGCAGATTTGAGTAATGAATTAAATAAACTTAAAAATCTTTATTCACCTACGTTTGAGCCCACTCCACAGCCCACACCTGAACCAGATGACAGATTGGTCGTTATGCCCGATGTCGTGCCAGCCTATGCAATTCAAGGTAGATATGATGAGTATTCAATTAAGAAAAATACTAAAACATTTAGCATAGGTGGAACAACATACAAAAATGCACTTCATTTCTATTGTTGGTGGACTGATGACAATTTGGGATTTATAATCTTAATAATGAGTATTCAACATTCTCTGGTACTTTAGCATGGGTTCCAATGAATGATTCTCATTATGTTACTGCTGGAACTATGAGTTTTTTTGGAGATGGAAAATTATTGGCAGAAGAGCAATTAACTATAGACATGCTGCCAAAGGAGCTAGATATTAATGTTAGTGGAATCAATCAGTTAAAAATTGTTTTAGTTGGTGACGATTCTGAGTATATTTGTCTATCTTACGGTATAGGTAATCCAATGCTTAAAAAGACTGATAAACAGGAATAAAAATATCTGTTATATATTGCATAGAAATTAAGGAACTTATTATGTTTCATGCATTGTGAACTAAAAGATTTATACCTATTCGAAGAAACTAATTGAAATTGGCTTAACCTTTGAACCTGTGATATAATTGTGTCAGGGTATTTTTTTCACAATATTTTGTTGTTGAGGTTGTTTTGACATTTTATATTGGGGTGTTTAGCATGTAAATGGAAGATGAAAATTCAGCCAAATTGCTCAATATGTTTATAACGATTGCCTGTTAATGGTAAAATGAACATCCCATTATAAGCCAAATGAAAAGCTAGTCCATTGTCTTATTCCCACATAAAATAAATAACTATATCATCAACACGCCAATCTATTATTTACAGAAAATCGACTCTGCATCTTTTGGTAACAAGGCTGATTTTCTGTACTGCTTAAATTATCTTACATATTTTTTATATAATTCTCTGACAAACCCATCAAAGAAAGGATAATCTTTTAACGTGTTTCTCCAATAAGCAGGCGTATTAATGCCTGAATCTTTTATCAATTCTAATAACATGTCCTCAATTGTCACCATTAACTTCGCTTTTTCCGTTTTTGGGTAAGCCTTATACACCTTTATAATGCTCTGCCCGTACTCCGTCCCCGGTACAGCCCAACGCCCGTTTAAGTCCGTCCAGTTCGGCGCGGCCCCCCTAACTACAAGATTAAACCGTGGATCAACACACTTTCCAACCAGCGGCTCCTTGCTTGCGTATGCTTTTAAATGCTGAATCTGTGCCCGTACTCCTATTTCAGGCGTATCAAACCAAGCGCCTTTCCCCACGGGGCTGTTATTTGTCGCGCCTAAACCACAATAATTATTTTGTTCCGGTAATACTTGTCCGCCAAACCGGAACCAGCCTGTCTCATGGATTGCCTGGCAGAAGGCGATATCTCCGCGAACACCCTCTAATTTCCCCTCGTTGATGAAATATGTAGCAAGCACAAACGGTGTACAATTAATTTTTGCTGCCGGATTATTCTTGGCTAAATAGTCCGCAAGCTGCTGCGCCGTTAATTCGGACGCTCCCATAATAGGGTGTTTTACGGTCTCTGCAATAGGCCCGGCTGTGTAGGCTACGCCAAATATCTCGCAAATAGCCTGTGTCAATTCTGCTGCACATTCGCTTCGGAAGGGCTCGTATTTTAATAGGTTCGCTTCCGTCCTGTTGTCCATGAATCCACATTCCACCAGCACCGCGGGCATTTTTGTCTCCCTCAGCACATGGAAGTCTGCTTGCTTTACCCCTCTGTTCTTTTGTACTGTACCCTTTATCAGCCATTTATGGATGATCTGAGCGTGTTTGTATGTTGTACTGGTATTGGACAGCACGGAATGGATATAAGTCTCTACGCCGTTAGCAGCCCCCAGATACCCTTGTCAGCGTTCGCATGGACAGACAAATAGAAGTCAGCAGGTTTATTGTACTTATTCCTAATTGTGTTATTAGCAAGCCCCGTCCGTGTGGCAAGCGGTACATCAGCATCACTTTCAGCAACGTTCAACACATCAAAACCACATTGCTCCAGCAGGGGAATCATTTTTTGCACAACAGCGTTGTTAAATTCCCGTTCATGCATATATGTACCATCCTCATACAGAGGCGTTCTTTTGCCGGGGGTGTTCATACCTTTCCCGCGTCTAGGGCGATTAGTTTACTCATTATAATTTTCCTCCTTCTCTACAATAAAAAAGCCGCTATTAAGCGGCAGGCTATTGAATATTAATATAATGACAACTGTTTATGATCTAGTGATACTAAATACGAATTCGTATATTTTGGTTATGAATTCGTACACTATTTGGACCAAAGCATCTTAAACCCAAAAAACCACACTATAAAAGTGTAGTTTCAGATCGTTGACAAAATAAATTTTTAAAAATTGAAATAAATATAAATGGATTTTTATCCATAACAAAAAACATAGCTTATCGCCATGTTTTTGTCGTTTTAAATGCTATCAGCGTACATTCTACTCTTATAAATTAACTGAAGTTCGGTTAAAAAAATAGCGGATATCGAATATCCGCCGAACTTCAGTTAATTTACAGAACGGGACCGCCCTATGGGGAATCAATTGTTTTTCCCTTATTTAAGGGTTTTCTCGTATTATACTATCTGCTTTTCCACCGCGCAAGCGGTTTCGTTCTGCTTATAATGTACCATTTTTCATTTTTATTAAATAATCCGTCATACTATCATCTTCCTGTTTATCGTAAATATATCCAAAATGATCGGCAACACTTGGGGTTATTATCCTAAACAACTCACAAGCTGTAAAAATAGCACTCCACAAATTTTCATAATCTGCGTCAGAATAGGTCTTAACATACATATCATATATTTTTTCGGGCAAATATTTTTTGAAATATTTACCCCATTTCTTTCAGAAAAATCCGTATTTATACCTATATACCATTCAACCATCCTTTCCAAGTTTTCATGAACCCCTAGGTACATATTCATGGCATATGTTAAATGGTCGCGTACAATTCCTTTTGCTACATTTTGCAAAACCTGTAACGTTCCAAAAATTACTTGTGGTATATCTAAACTCTCCCGTAGTAGGTTTTTGAATATAATAACCGCTGTCGTTTGATTCAGGGATTTCGCTACTAACAATTATCTTTATCCAAAAGCAGAATTATCAAAGTATCGTTTATATATTCTTCAAGCATTGCTTGTTTAGTGCAAATTGTCAAGTCAATACGATTACCGTCTAAAAATAATAAATGCCAACCGTAAGTACGAGTAAAATCACGATTTTCTCCCAAGCTACATCATTTAAGTCTGGTTCTTGTAATACGGCTATTTCCCTGAAACCATTAATCCATCGTTTATCATTAAATGGTAACGCCATATCATCGACAACATAGAAAATATCAAAATCTTGATGCTTATCTTTTGTTACATTAGGGTTTGCACGAGAGCCATTCATATAAACTGCTCGCACATGATTATTTTCTTTTGCAGTATTAAGTATTATTTCAAACATTTCTTTTTCTGTTCGCATTTTTAACCTCCGCAAATACAAATAATACACATACATAATTGATACCCTTGTTTTGTAAGTTTAGTGTAGCATAATCAACACTAGCATACAACAAGTGAATAAATATTAATCAATATTTATTCATAAAGATAAAATTCGCTTTTGCCGACAATCTAAAACTATACCTATATTAAAAGTTTGATATGATCAGCTCTTTATAAACCTTGTTTTTTCTCTGCGCTGTAGTTAAATTGTTTTGCCTTACAGCTTCTTCAATTTTACAATCCGCATACAGTTCCCTGATAAAGCAGGAATCATTATAGGACAAAATAAACTTTCCTTTGATGCTTTTAAGCAGCTCACTTAGTTTTATATGCTCGTCTTGATTAAAAACAAAATCCCCCGTATCATAGAGCTGCTCTGTGCCAAAATACGGCGGATCACAGTAGAAGAGGGTGTTTGGCCTGTCATATTGCTTGATCAGCGCGTCATAGCTCTTGTTTTCAATAATAACAGTATTTAGCCTTTGGCTAACCTCTTGGAGATCACTGAAACGACCCATATTCCGCGCCTTGGCCCCAAACATCTCTAGCTTTGCGCCATAGGAAGTCTTTACTAGATACAAATACCTTACAGCCCGTTGTATATCGGTCATGTTAGCAGTATCCATTACTTTAAAGTTGTAAAATACTTCTCTTGAATTAAGCATATACTGCGTTTCTTCCGCCACAGCATTTGCATGGTATTTAACGCATTTATAGAGGTTCACCAGATTACCGTTAATATCATTAAAGACCTCAAAGGGCGCGCGTCTGTCTTTGTTGAACAAAACCCAACCCGCGCCTCCAAACACTTCAACATACTGTTCTATGCCCGTAGGAAACCTACTGCATATTTCATTTCTAAGCAGCTTTTTGCCGCCTACCCATGCTATGAAACTATCCATCTTGTCATTTCCCCTATGTAAGTAATTTTACAGTGTCATTTCTGATCTGTATGATTCTTTTCATCAATCAGCCTTTTCACGATCTTTACAAAGTTGACAGAACAGCCATCCTTGACCTTTGCAAAGACTTCTTTCAGTCCTTCCGGCATAGGCAAGCCCAATACAATAAGATTTTCTATGAGGCTGCCGCCTTCGCATACGCAAAACCAAATAATCACGCCGTTGCGGAATATATCTGTATGAAGCACATTGTCACAGTGATAAAATATAATGATGATTAGAAACTCCAGCGCCTTATTTACCGCGCCCCACCGGACAATGGAACTGTCAAAGGTCTTTGTTTTAAACGCTTTTAACAGCCCCAGCCCAAAATCAGATATAATCAGCATGGCCAGCAGAATAATCAAATTATCAAACCCGCCGAACCATCCTGCCACAAACCCACCCCCCGCCGCAACGCCCAGCTTTACGGCCTGAATTTTATTGTCCATGTGATCCCCTCACCGATTTTTAATCTTTTCAAAATCTACATAAAAAAAGAAGCCAACATAATTATCTCGCTCCTTCAATAATTTTTTTAATTTTCAGCGCGGCTTTGTCTTTTTATTCTTTCAAGCCACACGCCTAAATGTTCCTCCTCTATACAGTTGTGAAATAATTTGCTGCGTTCTTCGTTGTAAACTTGATACAAAAGGTCAAGCGGCGTATTTTCAAAATAGCACATATAGGGTTGTATTGTATCAACAAAGGAATTTTCGGCTTGTCTTAGATACTCCCTAACTTTCGGGCTGTGCCAATCCGTCCGGTTTAAAACAAAATAGTTATATACAATAAATTGTATCACCTTGTACGGCATTATTTCAGGCGCGCTTTTCTTTAATACTTCCCAAGACAGGCTAACAGCGCGGTTAAACTCCGGCATGGAACTATAAGTATATTCCGCTCCGTTTCTTCGCGTTATGCTGGTTTCAGAATACTTCCACACATAGGTTATTGCGAGTATCTTTTTAATATTTTCTGTTAATGCATGTGCTATTGCTAGAAAATAGCTATCTTCATGTATACGTAAATCATCATGGAATCTTATGTTATTTGCTTGTAAGTAATTACGCCGGAACGCTTTTCCGTGCATCCAAGTAATTTCATTCTCATGTGTAATATAGCAATATGCTTTTGCGTTCTGATCGTAAAGCTCCTCTAACCATTGTGAAACAATGATATCGGGTCTTGATTGTTCAATCTCTTGTAAAAACGCCCCCAAAACACCTACATTATGTAAAACATCGTCTGCGTCACAAAACATGACATATTCGCCAATAGCACAATCAAGTCCCGTTTGTCGTGCCATGCCCGGCCCTTTGTTTTCGTCCATAAATACGCATTTGATATTCAGCTTTTCAAACAGTTGCAAAAAGTCTGGCTGCAACTTGTTATTCGCCCCATCATTTATAAGAATACATTCGATATCATCAAAGTTAACCCCAACTTGATTATTAATACTTGATAAAAGAGGGAACATTTCTTTTGAGTTTTCTTTGTAATAGGGAATTAATATACTTAATGGTTTTTTAGGCATTTATTTTAGCCTCCAATTGTTCTATTTTTGAAGTTAATTCTTGTATAGCGCTGATCAAAAATGGCACAAACTCTGTGTATGCTACTGTTAATTGACTTTCAACACCTTCCGGTATTTCTTCGGTTATATCGTGGAAATTATCATTTACGATATTGGCATAATCAGATGTACCGTATACTTCGGCTAGAGCTTGCATTGTCTGTTGCGCGCTTACGCCTACACGCTTGCGGCTGCCTTTTTTTGTTCCTTGTGCGTGTTCTTCCCTGTTGTATTCGCATATCCCATATTTGGATTTATTTTCTTTGTCTGCTTCTGTCAAATTTTCATCATCAACATAGCTTAAACGGGGGTTTGATACATACTGAATTGGTTTTATTTTTTTGATAAAATCTAATCCACTTCGTATTTCTTGTATGTCTGCTTTGTCCCGTTCATCTGATGTTACTGTTAAAGATACTTTACTGCGTAATGTTGAAAGGTATGAAGAACTTCCTAGCTGAATTGTATTGGCGTCGGTTGCGGCAGTTAATGCCCCACATCCCATTGCTGTTGACTGGTGACCGTTCGCATTTGTGGCATATCCCAATGCTGATGATAGAGCCGCCCTTGCTCGTGCCGAAATTCCCACTGCTAATGCACTATCTTCAGTTGCCTGTGCAAGCTGACCAATCGCCGTAGCGTATTGGGCACTTGCATTTGCATTCTGCCCTAATGCAGTAGCGTAAATTCCGCTTGCGGTTGTTTGTGAACCTACTGCGGTTGCGCCAAGTGCTGCATTTGTTTGCAACCCTAATGCAGTTGCCCAGTTTGCGCTTGCATTTGCCCTATTCCCCAAAGCTATTGAATAATCTCCGCTTGCGCTTGCAGAACGTCCTATTGCTACTGAATTGTTGCCGCTTGCATTTGTCATATAACCGATTCCCGTTGAACTAGCCCCACTAGCGTTAGCACTGAATCCTACCGCTAGTGCATAAGTGGCAAGTGCACTTGCGCTTTGTCCTAATGCTGTTGATTGAGTTCCTTCTGCACGTGCGCTTGAACCTAACGCTACTGAACTAAGTTCCGCGATTGAAGTCATGCCTATTGCTATAGAAAAAACACTATTTACTTTTGCGTATTTTCCTACTGCTATCGAACTATTAACAGATGTAATAGTTCCTATTGCTATAGCATCCGCGCCTTGTGCAAGATTTCTAAAAAGATATTCCCACGCGTTCCAATCTGTGTCACTGGTTGAATATCTAACCCATATATCATTTGTATCTTGTTTATATAACGTTTGCTGTACTTTTGTGTTGCTATAAAAACGCTTTACGGTTAAAACAGAAGTGTTGGCTGCTCCTGTCCAAGTACCAGCCGGAAAATTAGTTGCTGTCGATATATCATAAAACGTCCACTCACCAACTGCCCGGTAATCATTTAGATCAACTTCCCCTGCCGCACTTACATAGGTATATCCTGCCGCAACAGTAATATCATCCTCTGTAATGGCTGTTTTATCTTTACCCGTTAATCTTACATGCCCGTATTTGCCAGATGTGCCTTCTCCATAAGTTGTATTCGTACTTGCGTGAGTTGTTGGTACATCAGATATCATCGGCTTATCTGTTAGATCATCATAGCTGCCGGTTCTGGCTACAGTTGCGAATATACCGCACTCATCCTGTTCATTCAGCAGCAAGTCGTCGATTTCATCCTTTGTGTAATAATCTTCAAAATCTAGTGCCTGTGAACCATCTGCCCCCGTATGCCGGTGATTTTTAAGATCGGATTCAAGCGTGTCCAGCTTGATCTTGTCGGTCATTGTCATGATGCCGTCTTTTTCGTGCGTTGCCCCTTGTAAGCCGTCGATTTTATCCTGGAACAGTTGTTCCAGCTCCCTGAGCTTTTCCTCCAAAAGGCTTATGGCGTTCCGCAAGTCCTCTGCCGACGCGTAAATCCGACTGCCGTCAAACACAATCGTAAAATTGCCGGATCGGGATAACACAGTGTTAAACGAGATTTCCCTGTGCATAAAATAATTGTGTGCTACGGGGATATAGTCGTACTTATCCGTGTATGTATAGCCGTACAAGATCTCCGGCAGAACCTCTGTACCTTCGGCGTCCGTCAGCCTTGCGTAAATTCCGATTTCGGTCATAAGTATATCCTCGGACAAGTCTGTGTTGTCGATCACTACTGTCATGATATGGTTGACATTTTCCGCGTAGCTTTCCTTGATCGGCACATCCAGCGCGTGTTCAATCAAGCCGGTCATGTAAAACAGGTCTGTTTCCAGCTCCGGCCGGCCTGTACCGACCGCGCCGCGGGTAAAGTGTATGCAGTAAGGCGTTCCGTCCCTGTTCCCGGCAATGGCCTTTTGTCTTAATTCCATGCCTTTCTCTGTTAGCTCAAAAGCATGGTAATGAGAGGTGTTATTGGTGTTTTCTATTATTTCATCGTCCAATTTCTTTCGTCTCCTTTTCTGGATAAGTTACAAAGCGTACCGGGAAGAAACCCGGCGGTCGTAAGGCCGGTATTCTTCAAACGGCAGGATCAAGTTGTTGTTATGCATAGCATAGCTTTCCTGTAAATACCGTGGGGATCGCAATATAGCTGATATCCCACCAGCCGACGGCATATTCTTGTTTTGCCTCAAATTCTTCGGGTACATTCATAGGAAGCTTTGTCGGTATGTCCATATGCAGAAGATCGCTTTGGAGGACACTAGCCACATAAATAGCGCGCTGAAACGCCATTTCATTGAGCGCCTTGATTGGTATGCTCATATAAGCAGCATCGGCGGTAATCGCCCCGCCTGTATACAAGCGCCCCAAAACCAGCATATCTTCTAATGCTTTTAGGGCGATGCCAATATCTGCACTGTCGCCTACAATCAGCCCGCCGGTATATATGGTTTTATCCAATTCAATCTTAGGTAGAATAAAATCATAGTTTATTCTTACGCCCTCCGGCTTGGGGGCAATATACCCCCTGGACATCAGCTCTCTTTCCATAACATTCGTGTCGCCGGCAACAAAAAAATCCATTGACATATCCTGGTTGTCACGCAGCACAAAATGATATTCGGGAAAAAGGCTGTCCCAAAGTTCGTACACAGAAGCAATTGTTCCGTCCCATTGGTTGATGCTGATTTTGGCTCTTTGCAATATCCGATAAAGGTCATCGTCCAGTATCGGCGACAACCCCAAAGGCGGCTGAAAGTTTAATAGCCTTTGCCGTCCTACAATATCGCCTAATATATCCTGCTGTTTGCCGGTGGCGGTATAAATATCAAACTCCCTGTCATAGGTATCCAGCAGCCGTACAATACCGTCGGCGGTATCTATAGTAGCCGCCAGCCATTTTAGAAACTTGGGTTTTCTGTGTTCGGGAACGACTCTTTTTAAATAATGAGAATGATCATAGCGTACCGGAAAGAAATCCGGCGGCAAAGCCGGTTTTTCCGGAGGAAAAACTACTGACACATAATACCCTCCTTCCTTAAATTAAAACGACTTTTATGTTCTCCGGCAGGCCTCTTGTTACTTCATTAAATAGTATCTTAATATCTATATTTATTTGTTCATCTTCCGCGAACCCCGCAGTTACATTGGTTATAGAAAAAATAGGCGTCGCAATATTCGCCATAGCAGACATTGCAACGCCCCAAATTGCGGACAGCGTTAAGTCTGTCCCTATTTGCAGGCTGTTCAGATAATCATTGATCCGTTGGATTATTTTGTCGGTTATGCTTGTGACATATCCATACAGCTTTTTCACATATACCGTTATATAGATATCCTTATATATGGGCCTAAAAAACCGGATCGGGTTTGTTGCTGGCATGCCGTATATATCGTCTGTTATCACGTCAATCACCACATCGCCATAGGTATAACAGCCCGGCGTTTTTCTCAAATAGATTTCGTTTGCAATTGCGTTTTCGTCCCCGCCTTCTACAACAACGCATATGGAATGGCCCGGTAAAGTGTTTTCATCCGGTATGTTTGTATCATTTTCATATACCCTGTATCTGGTGACTTCGTCTATTTCAGCGATTCCGCCTATTGTTCCTTCTATAACCGTTTTTGACGGCTTTGCTGTGCTAATCGCCTGCCTTGCGCGGAGGTATGGGTCTGTCTCAAACCGTTGCCCTTTTGTTGAATCCTCGGTATTTATCACGCTAATAAGGCCGTTTGTAGCAGAAATGATTTTATTTATTTCTCCCGCTTTTGCGTCATGGTCATATATTTGGCATTGCGCGGTAACATCCACGGTTCCGTCGCTGCCGCCTCCTCCTATTGTAACCGACTTTGGTAAATCCCAGTTTACATTGTACTTATCGGCAACAATACCGTTAATAACAGGCGTTCCGGCAACGCCATATAGTGTTACAACACATTTGCTTTTTGTCTTTTTCTTGCGCCACATACCATTCAGCTTTATGACTCCGTCTAGAGCGCCGCCAATGGCAGTGGCGGGGCCTCTGTTGTTGTATACAAGCTGGCCTGTCAAATAACAGTCATGGATTTTATCAGCCATAAGCGATATAAATTCATAATCCTGGCTGTCATTTTCCAAATAAATCTCATCGCCAAATATGCTTTTCGCGCTTTCAAGCAGATGCACCTTTATTTCATTGTAAGTGGGCATATGAAACCCTGCCGCATCGATATAAGGCTGAAAATATCCCATTAATACCTCACCTCCGTACCGGGAAGAAACCCGGCGCCCGTAGGGCGGTTTTGCGTAGCAAAACTACTGACCAGCTTTTTGACAAATAACAGGCTAACCTCGCCATAAATTGTGTTTATCATACATTCGGCGCTGAATAGTTTCTATATTCCAAAACACTTGAATAATAAACAATCTCTTTTACGCCTGTCGTGCCCAATATTCTTTGGCTTATAATCAAGTCCACAGCGTTTTTATTTTCGTCCCCGCCCAAACGCCCTAATATTTTTTCGAACAAAGGCAAGCCGTCCTCTGTATCCTCCCACCATTCGGAATAGAGCAGCGCCATTCTTGTTTTTATGGCTTGGGCTACGGCCTCGATATCAGGAAGAAATTTGTTTTGTCCTAATGTATAGTCTCCGTTTTCGTCCAATTGCCTGTATTTCATGTCCTCCTCCTTACCCTTTAGCCCACCGCTACATCATCGCTTGCAGTGATAATATGACCCCTTCCGCCGGGGTATGTAACCTCGTCACCGATACGGGCAATCCCAAAACCGTTTACTAAAACTGTTTCGGAGGCTGATGTAATTGTCCCTGTTCCGCAATGGGGGCAGTTATGTATTACCGCATCATTTAACCGTGCCACTGGCCTGTCGTTTACAAAAACATCAGGGCTTCCCGTTACAATAACGCCTGTAACGGCATGAGGACAGCAAATAAACCCATGGCCGCATACCCCTGTGTGCATGTCGTTTATTCGTGCTGTTTTTTGCATGTTTTCACCCCTAAAAAATAATTAATTCAATTTGATATTTGGCGCTTTTACGGTGATATCGCCTTCGGACGTGATTGTTGTTCCGGCGGCGGTGCTTACCGTCAAATCCCCTGTACAACTGACATTGATTGCGCCTTTTATATTGACATTCAGCTCGTTGCCTATGATATTAATCGTGTTTTCATCTATTTCGTAATAAGCGTCCTTATCCTCGTTTCTAAGTTGTACCGTTTCTTTTGAATATTCCTTAACTGCCCTTGGAACGCTTGTCGTCCCTAAAATAGCAATCGCATCAGAAAGGTCATGACGGCGGTTTTCCATTTGTGTTTGAACGCCAGAGGACTGCCACCATGCATCAATACACATATCGGCAAACACGACCAGGCATTCGTCGCCTTCTTTCACAGGAAAGGTCAGGCAGTATCCTCCGGCTCTGGGAAACTGTACAGGGACGTCCAGAAGCTGGGGAAGCTGTTCCCACTGATCATGGATTCTTTCTTTTATTGCAGGCTGAACGGTTGCGGTTTGCTTTTCCGGGTCAAAGTCAACGATTATGCCGGGTATGGAAACCCTTAGGTTATTCAGAAAATTTTCTATTGCCCGGCGCTCCTGCTCTTGGGGGTCGTTTAACATTTCACCTACGGTTATTCCCATCTTTTTCACTTCACTTTCTTTACAAAGTAAAAAACAGCCCCAATAAAGGCTGTTTGCTTAGATATATTGAAGTATGGCATAGGGACACACAATTTGTACACTCCTTTGTTGTTCTGTACAAAATGATGATAATATACGCATGTTGTAAATTAATGCTAACTGTAGATAATGCTTATACTATGCGCTGGTGTTTCAGTATTGTAAGTAACCCTTAGATATGGAATCTTGTATAACATACTCGATAAAAGGCCAAAGCTCAGGCGTACTTTGTCTAACTATATCCATTCTTCTATAAACCTTATCACTTGTAACATCACCAATTGTCCATGTGTGACCTTTGGTCATGTAATCATTAATAAAAGGTTGCAGTCGGTCAATTGCGGCTGCGTATTTAGAATCCGCTGTTTCCATCATCTCAAATTCTTCCCATAATGCTCTTATTTCTCTGCTTTGGTCATCAGGTAGTAATCCAAACAGCCTGTTAGCGGCAATATTTTCACGGTTTTCCTTAGTTTCGTTACCCTTTTCATCAAATGCAAATGTGTCACCTGCATAAATTTCAATTAGGTCATGTACAAGAGCCATTTTCAGAACGTGATAAAGGTCAATACTTGTCTGGTCGGAGTATTCATATAAGACTATTGCCATTAAAGCAAAATGCCATGAGTGCTCTGCATCATTTTCTTGCCTCGACCTATCCACTAAAAGAGTTTGTCTCAACACCGTTTTCATTTTATCAATTTCTATTAGAAACTGAAGCTGTTTATCAAATCTTGTTTGCATATCACACCCTCCGTTAATATAAATTTTCTAACTTACATACAATAAATCAAGTTACATACAAAATATTAATACTATACACACGAAAAGCCATATATCACTCCATTTTGTCTAAAAAAATGATAGCATATTCTTAAATAAAAAGCTACACTTAGCTCTGATAATTTATCGCATATTCTCAACCGTATTCGGTATAATGCCCGATTGGGATATGCCCGAAAACTCTGTATACCAACTATCGCCTCTTGTGTCCCCCGTATGAGTAATTTTGATTATCCTGTATACTCCGTCATAGTCAAGCTGTTTTAATGGGCTGTCCCTTTGCGCCTTCTGCCTTCTCACAAGCCCGTTGTCTATATGCAAAAAAGAATTGAGGTTTATAAGTGGATTTAACAAGCATTTTCCTTTGATACCATCCTCCGTTTGTTCTGGTATTCCTACCAAACCTGTTGATGGGCTTAGGTCTATAATCCTGCCTGAGGGCAAATCGGGCGCTTTGATAATATTTACTTTTCGGTCGTTTACATAAAAAGCCGCTTGTTCTGTCTTCGCAATTTGGCGCAAATAATCCCTTGCCAAGCCGAAAACTACTTTACCCCTAGCCAAGCTTTTATTTTCTAAATTTTGTGATATACTGAAAAGCTCTATTGGGTTTGTGGCGTCCGCCGTTACCTTATTTGCTATGCTTTGCGGCGTTTGTCCGGCTCCGTAGGAAGCGTTTACTATACCATTATTTAAAAATAAATCCCCGTCTTGTGAAACAAGCGTTAATTTATATGTAATGCCATCCTCTTTTTCTCTTATTGGCTGAACGATGTCGCCGTCAAATATAAGCCCGTATTGATCTCCCTCATAGCCTGCCTCGACTATGATTCTGTCACCGGCAGTAATCACGGTATTTTCAGTATCGGGGGACAGGTTGTATATTACAACCTCGCTGTAATTCGGCGTTTCCGCCATGTTTTTTTCTATCTTGAAAGTACATCTTAGCTGTGAAACTTCAATGCCGTTGTTGCCGCCGGTACCTACAATCACTCTGTACCTTCTGCCATATAAGATATTGCCGTCATATTCACTCACTTGGTGTCACTCCAGATCAGTTTAAAGCCCGTGCCTAAGTTAGTATCATTAGGGTTATCGTTTTGTATATCGGGGTTTACTTTTATTATGGCTGCGCTGCCTATGTTCAAATAACTGTATTGCGCCAACAGATTCGCCGCAGGATATTCGCCTGTAATTAAGGGGATTGAATCAACCAATACTTTCCCTGTAATATCGTCTGTTAATGTCATTAGCCAATATTGAGCCTGTGCGTTATACTTGATGTTGAAAATGAAGGTTTTGTTTTCGCCGTCGATAAGTATAGTGCATTTGAATCTTTGGTTGGGGTCTGATGTTATTGGAATAGAAAACATTATTGTCCACCCTTTTTTAATTATTTAAAAGTTTTATCTGCAAACCTTCCTCCAGCGCCACCAAAAACAACATTATCAAAACCTGTAATCAGTGAATTTGCTTTTTGCTCTGTAGCCGGATCAGCTTTGCTGCCTGAATATTACCTTTATTTGTCTCCCCTGTTTTATGCGGCATAGCGCTTGTACGGTTTGGCATGACTACTGTGCTTGTTCTTACTACTATTATCTCCCTAAGCCCTATCGTCGCTCTCAAACCATAAAGCGTATTCACATCGTCAGGGCAGGTGATATTTTCAATCAGCATATTTTCATATGTCCTAAGCCTTGTATGTACAGTTAGGGGTATTCTGTCTTTTTGAAGCTGTACAAGCGTGTCAAAGGCGGAAACGGAACGGGAATAGCTCTGCTCAAACTGCCCGTTTACAAAGCTTGTACAAGCGTCTGACATGCCTATTTCCATCGTCAATGACTGCGCTTCCACATACGAATGGTCTGTAATGCTTGCGCCGCTTTCTACAGGGTGCTCCGTTATTTTTAGTTTGCTCGTATGGTCTATTTTCAAAAAAGCGTCAAAGAAAAACCCGCCGATATTTGTTTTAATGCCTATGAGTTGGGCTGTATCATCTTGTGTATATGCTGGTTTGCCGTATGTCGCCATTCACTTCGCCTCCATAGAAAAAGCAGTTATTGTTAAGCTATTTTATTATATTAACTTAAAACACCCTGCAAGTTCCTCAGCCTCATTTGCGCCGTTCTGTCAACGGCGTTTGCCACCGATTCCGGCCTGCCCGATGTATCGGTTATATTGTATGTGCTTTTCATATCATAAGTATTATTATATACGACATTACTGTTTGCACTTTGTAAACTCATATTTTGATTTAGCCCATTGCTCAAGGTATTTAACATCGTCAATGACGTGTTGGCGAACTGCATTAACCCATCTATCTTTTGCGATAAACCGTCCAAATTGCCCAATCCATCAGCTCCCAGATAACTCAATGTCTGCGCCAATACTTCTTTTGCCCTTGCCGGTTTGGTAAGGGGGATTATGGCTTCTGCTTTGTTTCCTTCTGCAAATTCCGCTATGTGATGTTTGTCGAATATACCTCCGTTTGCATTGCCTTGCAGTTTTCCCGATGATTCCACATTAACGTCAAGCTTGTTTTTGCCGCCAAAAAGATTGCTGATGAAACCGCCTACTTTATCGCCTATCCATGACCCCATAGAAAATATGCCTTCCCAAAGTGATTTTATTATGTTCTTGCCAAATTCAAGTAATTTGTCGTTTATTTTTCCAAGCCCATCCATTATCGCTTTGATAATTTTCGGTATTGCCGCAACTAATTTCGGTATGGCTTTGATAATCCCATCAATTAACGCTGCCAATATTTTAATTCCCGCATCCAGTATTTTTGGCAGATTCTCTATCAACGCTTCCAGTATAGATGTGATTAAATTAATACCTGCGTCTATAAGCTGTGGAAGTGTCTGCGCTATTCCGTCTAATAATGCGGAAAGTATTTGTATCCCTGCATCTATTATAAACGGCAGATTCTCTATGATAGCGTCAATTAAAGACATAACTAAATTTATTGCTGCTTTTATCAGTTGGGGCAATGCGCCTAATATGCCGTTTATTAAAGCTGTTAATATTGTGATTCCGGCATTAATTATCTTTGGTAGGAATTTTTTATTTGCCCCTATTACTTTATTAAGCAGGTTTATTACGGCGGTAATTAACGCGGGCAGGGTATCTATAATGCCTTGCATAACCGAATTCAGTATTTCAATTCCGCTATCTATTAATAAAGGCAGATTTTCTGTTATAACATTGACTATTGTATCAATGATACCAAGTAATGCGTTTATAATCTCCGGAAGCATTTCAACAATCTTGCTTATTACCTCTTTTGCTATTTCTGCAAACTTTGCTATCTTTTCTTTTATTGTATTGACAAATTCCTGTACCTTATCCTTGTTCTTAAACAGCAGCGCAAAAATTCCTATTAATGCTACTATTGCCGCTATCCATATCATAAACGGGTTTTTTTTGAACAAACCGATTATACTTTTGAAACCTTTATAAATCCTTGTATTGCTTTGCTTCCTGACATTGCCTTTTTAATATTACTAAAGGCTTCTGTTAATTTACTGATTCTACCCTTGTGTTCGCCGATCTTTTTTATTATACCCTCTAAGCTGCCAAGACCCTTAGTGATTCCATCTACTGATTTGAAGCCGAGAAATGTCAGTAACAAGCCTTTAATGATTTTATCCGTTACACCAAATTCATTTAGCTTGTCTAATACTCCGGTAACTTTCTTTACTATTTCAGTTAAAAAATCAATGAATTTTGGCAAGCCTTCTGATACAAACCATTGCAAGCCTGTTTCGCTAGGTTTAGGAAACGCGCCTAAAATATCTTTTGCTACTTTCCCTATAGGCTTTAACAATTCATTAAAGAATTTTCCAAGCTCTTGTACTAATATACCGATTTTCTCTAGCGCGCCGCTGTTTTCAAACAAATCCCATATATCAATAAGCTTCTGCCACAATCCGCCAAGCAGAGATTCGCCGCCGTCGATATACGTATAGAAATCCTCAAGTAATAGCAAAACTACTGATATTATAGCAATAAGAATACCCAACGGGCCGGACTTTATGATTAAACCAAGAGCAGTCAAAGCGCCGCCGACAATTTTTAGTTCATTCGGTATCATGTCAAATATTCTTTTAATTCCCTTATAAATATCCGTAGCCCCTCTGATTACAGTTGTCCCTAAGCGCACAATAGCCGAAAGAACATGCGCTATTTTGTCAGACCATTTTGGCATGTTCTTTATTACAGCGTCGTTTAAACCGCCGAATATTTCTTTTACTTTTGCAGAGGCTGCTGGATATATTTAAGCAAATAATGGCCTATCCATTGAACCGCGTATGTACCCGACTGCTTCAAACGGCTAAATTCTGCCTGTATCTCTCTTACTTGATTTAGCCCTTCGGATAAATCGGGAGGTTTTATTTGTTCCGCGTCCTGTTGTAGCTTCTTAAATACTTTTTGCAGTTCCGACTTGCATTTATTTCGTCCATAGACTTGCCCATAGCGTCAAGCGTGGATTTTAGCTTCAAGGCTTCTTCTTTGCTTTTGCCTATGCTTTTTGCATACTTTGTCAATTCATCATCCGATTTAACTAAATTTGTTGCAAATTTAGCTACGGCTGTATTGGCGGCCACAAAGACTCCGGCTAACCCGGCCCCCATTTTCATATATGATTTGCTAAACTCTTTTAACTTGCCGCTTGCTTTGTTAAGGGTTTGTCCCAGTTTGTCCGTAAGGTTATCTTTAACGCCCAAGCTTACAAGATATTCCTTTAATATATCGGACATTCTTTTCACCTCCCTTTTGCTTCTATTTGCGAGGTTTCCATCTGCCGCCGTTCATTTTCTGCGTTTACCTGCATAACTTCCAGTATGTCTAATAAATCGTCAAGGGTATATGTACCGTCTGACAATTCGTGTTGCTTCCAATGGCCCGCAATTACAGGCGCAAACAACATTTCGTCTACATTCACGCAATTAGCTTTGACAAAACCGACATGCCCTTGAAGACTGAACCCCAACGGCTTCCGTCGAAAAAACCGTCCGCGCTCCACAGAACTGCTTCCGCCGTCAGCCGCATAACAAGCATTGCATCGTCTTGTATACCAGATACTCCATATGTAGTATCCCTATTTAACACTTGCACAGGCCCTGCTGGGAAGCAATTCAAAGCAATGCATGAGCGATGTGTCAATGATTTTATCCAAGTCATTGTCGTCAATTAAGTTCAATGTTTCTGATATTTTTTCAAGAGATATTAACTCGGACATATCACCTATAGATTCTGCGTTTAATTGCAAGGGATTCTGGTTATTATTTCTTTCACTCATAAGTTTTGGCACAATGGAATCAAATACAGGTAAAACCTTTGCGATTACCAGTTTTGCTATCTTTAGGCTTGTTTTAGCGTCAAATTTTCTTATCTGAAATTTTCTGCCCTCAACTTCTATATATTTCAGGTTGTCAGTATTCATTTATACGCCTCCTTTTTACAGTACATTGACTTTACTAGGCTACTGCATTATAATAAGTACAAGCATACCGTGGGCGGTGTTTGGCTGGACTTCCGAAAGGAGGGAAGGCCATGACTGTATATGAAGCTATAACATTAATGCTCTTATTTGGAGCTTTGATAGTAGCAATAATGACAGACAAAAACACAAAAAAATAAGCCGCCCCGGACAAGGATGTGGCTTATTTTCGTTTCTAACTAAATTTTAGTTAAAGCGTCCAGTCATTCCACCGTCAAACGGTATGCGACCAAACCGAGAAGGTGTTCACAGCGCCTTCTCTTTTATTATGCCCTAAGTATATCATACTAATCACAATTTGTCTAGTTTCATATTTTTATAATTAATACTCCTTCAAATCCCCCGCAAGGAACGTCCATGTCACCTGTTGCCCCTGAGCTTGATACGGCTTGTCGGGCCGTTTTTGTATAGACATATTCGTTGCTTCATGCGTCGCTTGTATATTTGCCGCCCCCGTCGTCGTACACATAAGCGATATTCCGGCCCATTCCGATGACGGTGCCGCGATTAAATAGTTGTATAGTTTTGTCAGCCATTTATGAGCATCCGATGTCTGCTGTACAGAAATTGCAACGGTTCCGTTTTCCGCCTTTATTTTTGACGTCATTACCGAGCCGTCTGCCGCCAAATCATGTGCAGATGTATCGTTTGACATAGTAAACGTTATGCTGCCCGTTCCAACGCCCTGTAACGTCAATTGCCCCATAGCGCTATGGCTTAATACTGTTGCTAAGTCCTCAAATGCATAAGTAGATTGAGACATATGTTTTTTCTCCTCTCTCTATATTTGTTTATCTTATTTGTTATCTGTTTACATCTATCTGCACCAGCACCGTATGGATCGCGCCTGCCAGTTTGATCGGCGTATAAATAGGCGGCGATTTTCTTTCGTCCCTGTCCGCCTGTGATTGGGAATCAATCGGCTCGGACAATATCATATATCCGTTTGGCATCATTTCGCCTGTTTCCAGCGCGCAATGTGTAGCTGTCAAATAAATATCGCCGCCGTTCCATTTGCCCGGAGCTATAAAACCGATTTTTCGCCTTTCCTCCAAGGGCGGTTTTATTGCCAGCTTGATCTGGTTCATGCCGGATTCTGTTTGAGGTATTTTAGGCCGTGAATTGAACAAATCCATAATTGCCAACTGCATGTCGTTTACCAAAGAATCAAGGTTTATCATTTCATCAAAATATGTGCCGTCAGACATTACGCCGTTTTCAAACATGCTGTACTCTCCGTCATAACCTCGGCTTACATAGTAGTTGGCGTTTGCCTTTTGCAAATAGCGAATCTGTGTATCTGTCAAATCGTCCGTGAATACGCCTATTTCTTTTTTATGCATAAGCGTATACGCGCTATAACTTGTTCTGTTGTTTGCGCCCATCGCATAGCCTACAATTGCTGAAATAGCGTTGTTTGTTTCGGAATATTGTCCGAATGTCCTTCTGCGGTTTAAAGCTTTTAACAAAGCAAATATGCTTTCTTTATCTCCGGTCAATGCATCCTGATCCTTTGAAGTAAAAGCATATAAAGAATTGGGCGTTGCTGTCTCAATGTATTCTGAAATTTGCAGGATATCGTCTTTGTCAGCGTCAAGGAAAGTAACCACATACCAATCTGTATTTTTATCTCTGCAAGCTCTTACTGCCTCCAAAGCCGTTTCATTAACAGGAAGGCCCAGAGGTATGCTTTCTGCGCCTATGATTGCTTTGCCTGCCTTTTTCGCCTTATCGTCAGAACTTACTTCCATAACTATGATCTGATGACCGGATGTAGCTGTTATTTCCTCACCATCGGTTATCACGTTCCACCCGGCAGTTAATACTCTGTCATATTCAGGTACGGCAAGAGTTGCGGCCGCTGTTTTATAAACATATTTATTGCCGGTGTTCGGAGTAGGAGTAAAGTTTATTATGTATTTGCCGTCTGTAGTTTCTGTTGTAGTGACGTTTAACTCACTTAAACCATCGTTTTTAACTTGCCTGCCTATGGCTATTCTCGATGGCTTTTTGGATTGCTGGAAATACAATGAAGCCGCTTTATATTCTGACGTATTCTCACCAAAACCATCATCATAAACCGCCGCTAAACTGTTGTATACACGAACTCTCTCATCAGCAGGGATTACATCACTCGAACCAATAAACAAGCCTAGGTTAAAGCCTTTTCTTATGGCTGACCTAGGCGATAGGTTGACTATTACATTTGCTATATCATTTAGAGATAATTTAGCCATTCTCTGAGTTCGTCCTTTCTATAACTGTATTTTGATATATTTCTTTACCCATATTGTCTACTGCCATAACTCGCAGAGGGACTTTTTCAATAGACAGCATAGGATTTTCCCGCCGTACATATTCATTGAATACAGCCGAAAAGTCAACCCTGTTCCACCATTCGCCGTTTACCAATTCGGGAATCCTCTTTATTGCCGGAACATCGGGCGTTAAATAAAAATCATTTTGTTTTAAATACCGTCTTATATCGTCCCTGAATAAGCCGTCCCGTATATCTCTGGCGTATTCATAGGCGTTAGGGCCATAGTTTACAAAGTTAAAATAATGTATATCCGTATGCTCGTCTACCTCTATCAAATCCCTGTGTCCGTCGTCTACAAACTTTCTGTCCCTTTGGCGGTTATATAAGCCGTCTTGGGGCAGAGCGTATATAACGCATGTATCTTTGTTCTTTTGCAATGCAGGGGAAAAGTTGTTATTATGGTTGTCAATATTAGAACCCCACGGAAACAGTATTCTTTCTTGGTTTTCTTCCGATTCGGGATTTAGTTTTAAAATCTTTAAGACAACCATGCGGAATATATCTTCTATTTGCTTACTGGATTTAATAACTTCTGCCAAAGCTGTTACACCTCGGTTCTATGGGAGCGTAGGGTAAGTTAGGGCATTGTCCGTAAACTCTATTCCGATTCTTACGCCAAATGCTCTGCAAAAGCCATGTGCGCCCCATGTTGATATCTGAATGATTTTGTACCTTTCGTTTTTGTATTCCACAATGTCCGTGGTAACAAAACCGGATTCCTTTTTTTGCATATATATTTCATTTGGTGGCGCGCATAAAAATTTCATAACCGCTTTTTCTCTTTCGCCTTCGGGCAATATTTCCAAATCCTTGGTTGTGGCAGGCTGCACAGGGCCGTAAAAGTTTAAAGTTTTTTCTTCAATTACTTCCATGCGTCCAGAGGTCATTTTGCTTTTTGTACGTATAACTTTATAGCTTGTTGCAAAATCACTGTCGTTCATTAATTCCGCTACATCTATCATTGCGTCACTTCTCTCTTACAACATATACAATAGATTTCCGCATTTCCCCTGTATCAATAAGAGGGCGGTTGCTTTTTTTGCCTTTAATAAATTTATTTCCTTGTTTATCCGGTTTTGAACCGTTAACCGTAATATCCGAATTCGACGCCCAACCATTTTTAGGATTGGTAAACCACTCCCTTGCGGCATTTTGCCCCTGCATACCTGCTTTTTCAAGCCCTCTCCTCATCCCTTCCTTATTGCCCGCAAGCGCGCTGTCCGCCGCCTGTTTCATCAAATCCGACAATATTTCTTTGCTGTCTGCGATAGCAGGCTCTATGACGGGCCTTGCCGGTATGTTTCGGGCAGGTGAACCGTTTGTGTGTATATACAAAAGCTCGGCGTTGCTGATTTTACCCTTACGGGAACTTTTTTCCTGAGGTATGCCGATAAGCACTTCAAGGCTTTTAAGCTCTTTTAATGCTTCGTTTATTTGTTTTAGGTTATCGTTTTCTTCTTTTATATCCACTATAAACTCAAACATACCCATCCTCCTTACGGGACATACATGCCGCCTTTGCCGTATAGCTTTGCTAACGTGGCAAGCTGCGCCCCGTATGCCGTAGATTTCCACCCGGCCCAGCCATCCAAATCGGCAAGCGTCTGCGAATAATCATAGGATACGGATACCCCGTCAACAGATTTTGAGGAAACAAGCCCTTTTGCAAGCCCGGCTTGCATAGCGCCTTTTGCTTCTGACGCCGGGTCGGCCATAGACTGCATATAAAGCGTTATAAAGTGGGCAATGAATAACCCTATGCACATTTCCCAACCCGCATGATACCTTGACTGTTTTATTGAACTATGGGCAAGATCTATATATATGTTCAGTACCTCTTGAGGAATTAAGGGTTTTATTTTACCCTTTGCGGTTCCAAAAAACTGTGGATATTGCTTCTTAAAATCATAAACAGTAAAGGGCGGATTCTCCCCGCCCTTTAAATTTGACGCCCCTGCTATGATTGCCGGAATGTTCATATAAACACCGCCTCACCTGCTTTACTCTGGAGTGTCAAGGCTGTTTTGTCCGTTTGCTTGCGCGGGCTGGTTTTTATTATTTTGAGCGGACTCTACCTCTGCAATTTTCGATTTTAATAGGTCAGGCTTCATATTCTTGTAGTTTTTGATACAGTAGGCTTTTGCCTTATCTTGAAGCTCTTCTATTTCGGCTATGGACAAACCAGTAACAGTATTACCCATTATTTCAACATTTCCGCTTTTTTCTGCCAATAGAAATAATTCATGTTCCAAAACCCATTCGGGTACCGTTGCCACCACAAAAGGCTCGACCTTTATACGTAACGTATCCGGCGGTGCTTCATTGGTTGAAAACTCATAAGCCTTTCTTGCCATAATTCTTACAGACATATGGATCTCCTTTCCGGGTATTATATACCGTCATAGTATTTTGCCGGTGTTTGATATTGGAACTTAACAACGCCGAATTGTGCTACATATGCAGTCAAAAACGAAAGATGCTCAACGGAGGGTTGTGTCATAGCCCTTTGCAGCGGAACCGTTATATCAAAGTTGACCATATCCTCGTCATTCACATAAGCCACCATTCTGTCTGTGCCGTCTTCACCCGCGCCCAGACACCAACGGCTTGGAACAATCGAAAGGTCAATGCCTTGGTTGATGCCAATGTTATTCTCAAGCAGATACTTTAGTATGGAAACAGCGCCGTTTGTACCGCCGATTGCAACAGGCGTTTCAACAAGATATGTGAATAACAAAGGCGGCAGTAAAATATGATTCGTCATACCGCTCGTATCATATTCTGACGCCGCCCAAGTTTCTGTCATTATTTGATTTACTTCACGAAGAATTTCTTCAGGGGTTTTATCCCGCCACTTTCTGGAGCCGCTTGCGCCCATAGGCGAAAGCGCCGTTGTGATCTCCGGGTTGTTCACAAGCCCGTATGTACCGGCCTCGGGAAATCCGTTATATACATTCATATCTAATGTTTTGTCATGGTTTAGGCGAATGCCCTTGTCCAACAATTCGTCTAAGCTTCTGCCTATGCCTTGCAATTTCTGCTGGTCTACGAAAGGGATTTTCAGGTTGTTCGCCCAAGTGAAAACCCGATAGGTATCCTTGCCGATATCCGCCTGCATCACAGGTATATTGTTTGTTTGGCCGCCGATGATACCGTTTTGGTTACTGCCTGTAGTAGCATATGATACGTTATAAGACGATGTAAAATCGACCCAGCCGCCGCCCGTTTTTGCAACAATGTCCCTCGGCCATGTTACCGACGTCAAAGGCTCTTTGAGCTTTGTGTCTCTTTTTTCAAGCTCTCCCATAAGAAAAGCCATACTGCCGCTGATGGCTGAATCCTGCATAGTCATAGCGACAGGGATGCCTTTCATTTCAATAGTGGGCGCTCCTCCGCGTAATCCGTTTAAACCGTAAAACATATTCTTCCTCCTTATGCCTGACGAGTCAAAATAGTTATCTCAGCTATGCCGTTGGCGTCCTTTTGACCTGTCGTAAATTTGACATTCTTTAGTTCTATTGTGTTTGCTCCATCGGCTGCCGCTTCAAAATTGCCTATTTTTGCGTTTGGGTATGAAGCGTTTTCAGCAATGCGTATATAAACTTTTTCACCTGCTTTTGGAGTGCCGTTTTTGATTTCCACCATCACAGACCCTTGAAATAATGTATCTGTTGGTTCACCGGGGTAATATATTCCCTTAGTATCATACATATCTGTCTGCTGTTTTACCTCTCTGACAGCCACTCCAACAAAATCATCGGCTGTATTGTCAGTACCAAAGAGTGAAAATGTATTATCGTCATTTAGCACTACCGGAGAACCAAAAGCTATTTTATCCTTAGCGATTCTATTCGCTATAACACAATCATCCATCCGGCTATATGTGCCCGGATAGCCGAACCCTAAACTTTTTCCTATTACTCTGCCTGGCATATCGTTTCCTCCTTATTTGTTTTTGTAATGTGGATTGAATTTCTTGGCTATATCTTTACCTAACTGTTCATCATTAATAGTCCTTTTATTGATTTTCGTATCCATTTGTTGAGCCTTCATCTGCTTTGTGCTAATAATACCGGAATAACCACTTGCTTTTTTATTGACAGCGCCAATGCCAAGCGACTGCCTGTATACTCTTGCAAGGCTGTCTGATACCTGCTTTCGGGTCTTTGCATCCTTAATCTGTGCAATTACAGGCTTGATTACCTTGATTTCACTTAGTACGGTTTTTCTGTCCGTATTACTAATTGGATTTTTAGGCAAGTCGGATTGTGGAGCTATTACGCCGTCGGAATCCGTGGTTTGTTCATTGTCTTCCGCTTCGGTTTCACCATCGCTATCTGTTTGAGGTGGCTCTTCATCAAGCAAACCGTCGTTGTCCATTTCTTCTACAGGAATTGTTACACTTTCTTCGCCGGATAACTCATCCTCCAATTTAGAAAGAGGGTCGTCTGCCGTTGTTTTTGATGCTTCCATGTTGTCTATGCGGGTACTTAGATTTTGGATTGACGCTGCAATCTGTTTAAGCAAAGCTGCGTTCTCATCATCTTGCGTCGCTGGTGAGTCGTTATCCGCTTGCGGAGCCGCCGCCGGAGTTTCCTCGTCTTGATGTGACTCTGTAATACTGTCAACTAACGCCTCAACCGCATCAGAGATTTCATCAGGCGCAGCGTCTTTTGAAAACATTGGAAATAATCTTGCAATTGCGGATGCTACACTGTTATTGCTATTACTTCTTTTTTTTGACATAAATTTTTTACTCCCTTCAATAGTCTTTTTTTGATTCGGAATTCCATCTTTTATTGCTACACTACTGCCGGCTCGTCCTTCACCCACAATAGCTACATGATTACCTTTTATATTTCTTTGACAAAACTCGCCTTTTTCGTTTTGTTCATATATACAATCATAACCGCATGAGACCTCGCGTTTTCCGGCTTCTATTTCAGATATTAAAATTGAATCATAAATAATAAGGTCAGAGATTACTTTGTCATTGTCCCCGCCTTGTCCTTGCCTTACATTTGTAGCTACACCTTTAAGATATCGGCTGATATTGTCAGGGCGTACTGTTTCTTGTGGGTGGTCGTCTGTTGCAGGTTTACCCTCAAAACTTGCCAACGCTGCCGGACTAAATACATCATCCGGGTATCTATGAACAGGAATAAACTGATTATTCAATTCGCCGCCTATCCCTAGTTCACTTCCTAAATACTCTTGAATGCCTGTACGTGCTATAGGAACGTTGTAACAAATGAGAAACCCCTCTGGTGTTCGTGCCATGTTTTCTGATATTTTACTGGCATAATAAGCACGCATACTCTATATTCACCTCCTTCTAGAATAAAAGAACAAAATAAAAAAACAGCAGTCGATTTTCTATGCTGTTTTTGTCATGAATTCTGTTTTTGTCATAGTTGTAATCTTGTTTTGATGATAAACTTTACAAGGGAATTTTACATATTCCAAATCAACAACAGGTTCGGGATAGCACCTACAGTTAAAAGTACTTCCTGCATGATATTTTCCATAATATCTTTTTTCTTTGCTCAGTTTTTCAGGGTTTGGCGGATCGCTCCAGCGTACCAGTACGCCATCCATAATATCATGCGAACTTCTAACCCTGCTGTCTTTTGATGTGCGCCAGATATACCAGTCTAAACCTAAATTTTCAGCTCTTGCCTGCGTTAACGCACATTGGGTTTTGGAAACCTCCGTACGGGCAATTAAATCAATATTGGCTTTAGATTTATTTGTAATTCTGTGCCTTAAATCGTCGGAAATATCTGAAGCTCTGCTTCCTTCATATGTTTGTGACTGTATATAATCTGTAAATTCTACAGCAACGTTAATCGGCAAAGTTTTAATCATGGCGGCGTTATACGCAACTTGTTCATTAATAATAGAACCTATCATACCACTTTTTAATTCTTTCATTATGGCACTATATATTTCTTTTCCCGTACTGCTTTCTAAGGCGGCTTGTTTCCAGCCTATATCATTTTTTTTATATAGTTGTGTAACCATGCGTAATGCAAGGCTTTCACAATGCTTCTGAAATGCTTTTTGCCTTGAAAGCGATTTTAATATTGACACAATTCTATTAGGGTCTTTTACGTCGCCTATAGCATTAACCATAAGCTTTGTTACTGTTTTAAGTGTTCTGCTATAGCTTCTTTCAATACGTTTAACGGGTTTCCAAAATTCATAAAGCTTATTGTTCAATTGTCTCACCATCTGTCTCAACTTCTGGCATTAATCCCGAAACCGCATTAAGCAAGTCAGAGGGAATATCTTCTCCGGCTATGTCAAAGTCATCATCTGCTTTTTCAATATCTTCATCTGTTATATTGCTCCACATACCGGTTAACTCACTGGATTGTTTGAGTTCTTTTAAGGCTGTTCTGTGGCTTATGATACCTGCATTGAATGCTCCAATAACGGCTGTAGCTACTTGTTCGGCAAGGTTTTTCTTTTCCTGTTCTGTTGGCCGTCTGCAATTGACAAAACTATAGTCTAAATCATCAGGAACAGCCCCAAACTCAGACATACACATAATAGGCAGCAGTTTATCAATGATAGGCCGCAAATAGCTTTCCTGCTTTTCTTCAATGGCATCATAATAATTTTGCATATCACTTTCACCTGTTGCATTCATGCCGGCAGGCGAACGGCCGAACAGCTTTGTAACAGGCGTTTCGGCTGCCCCGGAAACGTCTAACATAAAAAGTTCATAAATCTCGGATAGCCCTCCAAAAGAATATTGATGCGTTTCAAAGGAATCATCCTTACCGATAATTTGCATACCGTTAGAGTTCATCATCATGTTTAGATGCATCATAGTTGTATATAAATCTTTTTGAACGTTTTCCGGCATTAATGCAATCTGATCCATCCCTTCCATTTTGTAAACTTTGAGATTAGCCGAAAAAATAAGCGTAGCAATATTATAGCTGGCATTGTCACGCTTTTTTAACTCCTCATATACATGCTCAAGTTCCGATGCTCCCCAATACTGCTCTCCCACTTTTTCTATGTATGGTAAATCCCGTCCTGTAAACCGTACTATTCTGGAATGATGTACTCTAATACCAGAACCTAACGCTTCGGCTGAAATTGTATAATACTCAGGCAACCCAAAATCAGGGTCGTCAATATCCGCAACGAGGCTAAGGCTAGGAGATATGCCGCTCCAACGATCTAATATAATAAGGCCTTTGAAACTTCCCGGCATCATCATATCCAGCTCTAAAGGGTGGTCCAACAGATCGTCATGGCCGTCAATAACAATTACAGCGGCAGCGCCGCCGTATAGCCTTCCCCATTTTAATCCTTCAAGTACCTTTACTCTTATTTTCGTTGTGCGTTCCAATCGTGTAAAACGCTTGATATCATCCGGCGGAAGCTGTGTTTCAAGCTGATACCAGTTCTTTACCATATCTTCGGGAATAACATCAATAAGCTTTTTAACTACCCAATTTTCACGGTACAACGTATTAAGGAGTTGATTATTATTTGTCATTTTGGACTTAACATATCCCGTGGCTTCAAGCAGGCTGTTGGAGCCTGTACCCATGCCGGCAAGAGGATTAGAAAATCCGTCAAGGGTCAAACCGATACCGGGCAGAGGATAGCCAACGCCAACACCCATAGGGAGGCTGATATTTCTATTCTGAGGCGGCTGTTGTATTCCTTGGGCTTGATATTTCTTATCCTTGAACCGTCTTTTACTCATTAAGCACCAAACCTCCTTTTTGTAATCATGGTTTTTATGAAGTACCTAAGGGCATCGCAAGCGTGGTCATTTTGTTTTACTACTTGTTCTACGCCTCGTAATCTTGCTTTTTCATCCCATACATAAGATGCAAACTCTTTTCTCAAGTTGATACAGTTCTTATGAACTCTTATAAGCCGCCTGTTTAACATGCTTGCTACCATGCGTATACCATCATTAACTGAATTGTCGGCATCTTTTATCCGATAACCCCTATTTCTTAACGTTACCTTAAAAGATAATGCCGAAGGGTCAATTATTACATATGTAGGAAATTCGCCATTTAAAAACTCACCCAAATCATCAGCGTACTGTACATCTTCCTTTTGCATGCCACTTTTACTCTTGTTGCTGTCATAGTAATATTCTTTCATTATCCATATTGCTTCTCCATCGTCATGAATGTCAAGAAACACCATAGGATTGCTTGTACCGTAGTCAATTGTAATATATCTGGTTGTAGAACTCATAAAGCCGGGCGTTAAATCTTTTTCATCAAACAGCAATGAATCGTTGAACATGTCATAAATCCGTCCCTGCGCCATTACCCACAGCCCTAAAACCATACGGTCATACCACATGCCGGTATAAGCGGTACGGATAAACTCCTTGTATTCACTGTCAAGATTTGGATTATCGTCAAGCGCAAAATGCCATACCTTAACCATACCATTTTTTATTTTTTCATCGTCTGTTATATATTCTTTATTAAGGTAATGAAAAGGGCTATCTGGATTTGTAGTACCATATAGCTTCGCGCCTTTTACAGACATACGGTTTAAAAGCTGTTTAAAGAACTTTTCAGGCATCAAAGAAAGCTCGTCACAATATGCGCCTGCAATTGTTTTACCACGCAGATATTTTTCTGAACCTTCGTCTTTTGCACCGATAATTTTAATTTTTCTTTGTCCCGGCACTTCTTTAAAACCATCGCCGTCATGTACATTATCTTTCCAGTAAACAGTCAAGTTACCCGAATTGCTTTTATAGTCGTAATTGTTTTCGCCTAAAGTATCAAACAGGTCATTGAGTACATTGTCATAGATGGTATCTTTGGATACGCCTGTCAATAAAAGTAAGCCTTTCGGTCCATTCTTAATATACTCGCACCATTTAGGAATCATTGTAACAGTTTTAGAAGAACGGACTGAGCCTTCTAAAATATTGATACGTGCGTCTTTATAAATAGGATTAAGAATAAAATCAAGGGATTTGTCACCCAAGATTCCCCATTCAATCACTTTTTACCGCCCCTTTTCTTGCGGGCATTTTCTATACTTGACACAAGCATTCCCATGTTACCGTCTCCGCTACCGTCTTTTTCAAACTTTTTCTTCTCAAGCTCTAACTTTTCAATATCAAAACCATATCTAATAAGCGTCTCTACACAACGAATCCTTTTACTTTCCCATTTATGAATCTCGTTTCCATACCTTAAAATAAGGTCGTGTGTAGTTAATGTATTAGTTTGTATTGTTTCTACAGAGTTGTCTTTGCTGTCGGAATTATCTTCACTGTCCTTCTTGGAATGAAAATTAACAGTCCTTTTAAATCCGCTTTGTGCGAATATACCACCTGGCTTTGCCGTGGCTTCATTTATGGCACGGTGATATTTAAGGATGTTTATATCACACTCACGAATTGTCTTACGCAGTTCCATTTCCATGTCAATGTTGTCTATATCCATTAGTAATTTCTGTTCTTCAGGAGACAGCATTTCAAATCTTAGTTTCTCATATATGCCGTGCTTATAATTATTTTGTGAACCTTCTGGAGCACCGCCGGAATTACCTTTTGCATTTTGATTGCCTGAAGGAGCACCTTTTTTCTTTTTTGGTATGCATACCTCTTTATTTTGGTGTGCATACTTTTCTTCATTGGTATGCATACCTTTTTTTCTCCAATAGCGTTGCTGCCAAGATTTTATTGTATTCAATGATACGTTATACTTTTTCGCTATTTCCCTTTGTTTTAAGCCTTTTTCGTAATCGTTATATGCCTGCTCATGCAGCGGTTTATTGTCGTTCACTACATATCACCACCACCCGAATGTTGTATTTGAGTTAAATCAATTTTTTATATTTTTGTAATGAGTTTTGCTTTTCCGTAACTGTTTTCATTTACTACCATATTTAAAAAATCCTCTTTTGAAAAGTTAGATAAACGGAATACTTCTTCTGGTTTCATACCAAGTTCTTTGCCTATTTCTGATGCTGTCTTTCCAGAATCAAGCAATCGTTGTACTATGGCTTTCATAGGCTCTAATAAATGCGTTCCTCTGGCTCTGTTGTGAGTTACAGTACCATATATATTTTCGGCTTCGGTAGTATGTTCTACGATAACTCTCGGCACTTTGCCCTGTAATGTCTCATACAATGTTCTTGTTTCTCCGGCTGGCTTCCACTTCCAGTCAGGACCTGCTACTGTATGCCTGTGAAAACCGTCTATTATGGTTCCATCGGGGCGTGTAACTATAGGCAACGTCCAACCGTTTCTAAATATAGATGTTGTCAATAGCTTTAGATTTTCCTCAATAACTTTATTGGGGTTGTAGTCATTTGCTTTTAAACTATCCCACGGTACAATCTCTATGCTATGTATTGGGGATAATAAATTTTTATCTGCCAATGTTACTTGTCTCCTTTTTAGCCAATTTTACGTTTGCTTCTGCCGATGTTTGTATTATAGCCCTCAGCTTTCTCATTTTAGGGTCACCTGCTACTAATGCTTCATACATTTGTTTACATAGGTAAGGTACATCCGGTGTCATATCGCTTAATTTGAGAAACTGCTTTCTATAAGTTTCAGCTACTTTTTGCTTATTGGGCGTAGTAAAATATTTAGAAAGATTACCAAACATTTTCATTAATTCTGTTTGGTAATCAATGCTTATATCAGTGATTTCCTCAAGTTCCCGTCTTTTTGACGTTCGCCGCCCAAACATTTCACTATCCCAATAGAGGGCTGCTAAATAAGCATTAGGTTCACGCCGCATAATACGTTCCATTAAATCAGGATAATACTCATTCATTTTAACAAGTGAACCAGCCGTATCTACTGAAAAGAATTGAGATACTCTTAATTTTGTCCTATTAGCTCCAGTTTGCCACAGATACAAATAAATATCCGGAATATCAACATGATTATCATGAAGGTAAAGCCAAACATCGTTATTATTCCAGTCATAAATAGGGTAGACAGCGTTTTTCTTTGTAATGCTGTTTCCTGCTTTTGTTGATTCAGCCATATATTTTAGACGTTGAAGTGATTCTGCTGTTCTTATGCCTATAAGGTTTATACCGTCCATGTAGTAACGTTCAAGAAAGTTCTGATAGGAATATTTTCTTGGCTTTAAAAGAGGATGACTTCTTATTGCAAAAGACGGAGGCTGCCTTACCCATATGTCAGCTTTTGTATTATCCCAACATATAAAGCTTTCATCATTTTCCAACTCATTAAAACAGTTAAAATGCTTTACCTCCAAGCAATACCATTCAAAAGGTATACCTAACATTAGAAATTTTTTTCTCCAGTCAAGCACAATCTTTTCAACGCATGGAAAAATGGCTTCTTCATCAATAAATATTACAACAAGCTTTTCCCCATTTATTTCTCCTGCCTGTAGCATACTGTATATTAAATGCCCTAGACACAGGCTATCTTTTCCTCCGGAGAATGATAAATAGACTTTTACATTATTGCTGAATACATTTTTTATTCTTTCCTTTGCTGCTTGTACTACATTTATACTTGCCTCAATACTTTTTATAGGCATATCTTATCTCCCTTGGTTGCATAGGCGAGCAGTGTCCGTAGGACACGACCAGCCACATTTTGGGCATACAATAAATCTATTAATATCAGTTTTGTCATTCGTTCCGATTTCTGTATTATCTGCCTGATACACATTTTCTTTGCTGCTGTTTATAAATGAATTGCTGTTTTCATCCGAATTTTGTTCTATAAGAATTTCTTTTCTTTCCCCTGCGGCATTAAGGGAGTTTTGAATTTGAGTATCTATTTTTCCATAGTCCGCAATCTGCCTTGTAACCGTTTCGACTTCCGATACCATTGCTTGTAAAATGCTTTCATCAAATCCCGGTATATCTAAATCATTACTTAGCTCATGTATGAACTTTTCCATAACCGCTAAATTATCTACGCCTAATGAATAAACCTTATTATCGGCTATCATAAGCTTTTTCTTTTGATTTTCTGAAAGCCCCGTCATTTGATATACTTCAACCGTTGTTTCGCCTTTTGCTGTTAATGCTTCCACAAGGCCGCATCCGGCTAGTATGACATTGTTTTCATCTATTACAGTAGGGCGGATCTGTCCAAACATTTCAATACTGCGAATAATCTCTTTTATCTGGCGTTGTGTGTGCATCCTTACATTTTCTTTCGGAAAATGTAAATCTTCTATATTAACTATCTTCGTATTATTACTTAGGCTCATGCCGTGCCTCCTCTAAAAATTTTGCCGCTGATTGAATATGTTCCGCTGCGGCTTCCACAATTGATTTATCTATATCAAAAATTTCTTTCCAGCCGTTTTCTATGCTTTGAGTATATTGTCTTGCAGCCCAAGGGTGTGTACCGCATTTATAACCATTAGCCCATGAGTAAATAGGCGGCATTTCTATTTTGTTATAGTAAATATAAGCAAGTATCTGCTCATGGCTCCAATCTGCTAACGGGGAATACCGTGTAATACCTTTAGCGTTGGTGTATATATTGCCTTTCCCTACATAGTTGCCGTCTGCTTTTCGCCTTCCCAAAAGAAGTAAGTCCAGCCCGTTATCTTTAAAATATTGCTCCTGAGCAGCGTGCTGTATTATAGAAAACCACCGGGCGGCTTTGGATGAGTCTTGTGGAAACAACATTGCCAAATGCCTTGCCAGCCATTTAATATCCTGCCCTGTGTTTATTATCTGGAGTCCAGAAGGTTTATGTTCATTAACCCACTTGATAAAATCAGGATATTCTAAATCGCATATACCAATCATGCAGTCTTTTATACCAGCTTTTTCACATATAGCACCCAATACTAAACTGTCTTTGCCACCGCTCCATGCATAGGCTGATTTTTTTCCTGCTATTTTTTCTCTAATTAGCGATATGGTTTCCTGCTCTAGCTTTTTTATATCCGCTTTTTCTGCAATAGTTTTGATTTCTGCCATTGCTTTTATCCAATCATTATTAGATACTGACTGTTTTTTACCCAGCATGTTAGCCTCCTAATTTATAAGTAGATTGTATTCATTTGTCACAAATTCGTTTATCTTAATATCAGTATTTGTAATATCTCCCCGGCTTTTCATATACTCTAGCCAATATTCCGCATCTTCACAAATAATCATCGCATTTTCTTGAAAAGAATAATCCTCAATATATTTAACATCAACACCAGTATATTTAGAGATTATTTCTTTAGCTTCAACTTGATTATCCTGTATCCAATTAGCAGCTTCCGCAATAGCTGTTGTAAATCCTTGTGCCAAGTCCTTATTTGCTTTAGCCCAATCTTTATTTATTACATGCGTAGTGAATTGCTTGTCTCCGAATATATCTTTTCCAGTAAATAATACATTAAAATCTGTATTATCTTTAGCGTGAAGTACATAAGGCTGCATTAAGCCTATGGCATCTACACTGCCGTTTTCTAAAGCAAGTTCCTGCTGTTCAAAAGGGAGTATAACAAATTCAATGTCGTTTTCATTCAATCTGGCTTGTTCCAGAGCCATAAGCCATGTATAATGGAAAGATGATTTAACAAGGTTAACTGCTATCTTTTTCCCCTTTAAACCGCTTATATCATTTATTCCGGAATCGGCTCTTACAAAGAACTCCTCCAAAGCTTGATTGCCTATTGATGATTGTATATCAGAAACACAAATCAAGGGTAATCCTGTAGATACTGCACTTATAGTTGCCATATATGATGATAAGCAAGCTACCGCACTGCCTCCTGAAATAGTCTGCAGGGCGGTAGGCCCGGCTGATACTAAGTCAATAATCTCTACATTCACATTATGCTTTTCAAAAAAGCCTTTGTCTTTTGCTATGTACACAGGGTCATAGACTTTGAAGCCTATATACCTAACTTTGTTATCATTTACACTGCAACCCGTTAAAATCAATATTACTAATGTCAGTAACATACATACTACTTTCTTAATCATTGCTTTTTAATCTCCTTTGTAAAAATAATATTATATAATTCATTAATCCACCTAAAAAGGCAATTAATAAAATAGCTGCGTAAACCTTGCCAAATTCAAATGATTGTGAACTCCATAAAAGAAAGTAACCTAATCCTTTGGTAGCTCCTAACATTTCAGCCGCCGTCAAGCTGATCCATCCACTGCCTATTGCAATTCTCACCCCGGTTAATATATTGTCTCTGGCAATCGGCAACCTTATTTTAAATAGAATCCTTCCGTCTGCAGCTCCATCAATTTGTGCTGCTTCTATTACACTATTATCTATCTGTAAACTTGCAATCGTTGAAATGATAACAGCGGGCCACGCAGTCCAGAAAATAATAAATATCCTAGATAGGTTGCCGATTCCCAATAACATGATTATCAATGGAAATAATGAAATAGCCGAAATACTTCTTATACTGTCGAGTAGAGGGTTAAAAAGCATTAACATGATTCTGTACCTATACATAAATAAAGCGAGTATACAGCCCAAAATAATGGCGCTGATTATACCCGCTAATACAATAAATAAGCTTGAACCAATATGCTGTAAGAATGTAACATCAGCAAGCAAACTAAAAACAGTTGCCAATATCACTTTGACTTCCGGTAAAGCCGGGCTTTTCATAATCACGCTTATTAACTGCCACAATATAAGAAATAGAATAAAGCCAATGAATCCATATACTTTTTTATGATTTTTCATAGTCTTTAGTGTCCTTTGATTCCCAATTATGCAAAAAAGAAAGGCTTAATTAAAAAATGATTAAACCTTTCTCTGGGTACTAAATTAATTCTTCACACTATTAATATATCATACTTTTTAAGAGAAAACGTCCAGACTTTGTCCAGAAAATGTCCAAGAAATGTCCAGAAAGTGTCCAATGTTCGACCAATGTTCGTGCAAAATCATATCAATAAGATAATGGAAGCATTTGACAGGACTGCAAGTTTAGTTAGTCCTAATAATTTAAACAAAGCAAAATACTATTCTTAAAAAAGTAGTAAAAGAATTTCAGATAATTTATATTGAATTTGAATGAACCTTGAAACAGCTTGTTCGTGGCGTTGAACAGGAACGCAAGAAGCACGGTACGATAATCTTTTTGTAATGAATATTATACCAAGATAAAAGCTGTTTTTGCCATAAATATGATTGACAATTGAAGTGAAACTGATTACAATATGATTAGTTTAATAAGTATAATTTCCGGTTGGCAGGTATCTGTATCGAGTTTTTGCTTTAGGGTGGAGAGCTATATTTAATTTTCTACCTTTTTTTATTTATCAAAAATTGAGAGGGGGACCTTGCTATGAAAGACATTGATCCGGATATAAAAAAAGCTTTGATTTTTTTGTTGTTGCGATAATAGTAATTATAATAATAAAGATAGTCTTTCTATCATAAAAAACATTTGTATGATATGTTAAATCTTCTTTGGATTAATAGCCTTCCATGAGGACTCAGAGTGTTGCCGACAACTTAGAGCCTTCATAGAAGGTTTATTAATATCCGGTTTCCTTATGCTTTTTTCCAAATAGATGGATTGAATAAAACTAAAATAGGGAAAAATTCAAGTCGGCCCGCAAGCATACAAAATGAAAGTACAATTTTTGAAAATGGAGTAAAGGTTGAATAATTTCCCATAGGTCCGACAAGCCCTACTCCCGGCCCAATATTACTTATCGCAGATATAACCGCTGTCGTGGTTGATATTAAATCTTTTCCTTCAGTGGAAATAAGTATTACCGAAATAACAAAAATAGTAAAATATATAAAGAAAAACATAGTTGACATCGTCAAAACATCTTTTTCTATTCCCTTTCCGTTAAGAGTTAAAACTTTTACGCTGCGAGGGTTAACTGTTTTGTTAATTTCAATTTTTACTGTCTTTAAAAGAAGTAATACTCTTATTAGCTTTATCCCCCCGCCAGTAGAGCCTGCGCAACATCCTGTAAACATTAATAATATTAGAATAATTTGACTAAAAGTTGGCCAAAGGGCAAAATCTGTTGTTGAAAATCCGGTCGTCGATATAATTGTAGAAACTTGAAATGACGAATGTCTTAATGCTTCTAAAACTGAACCGTACATGCCTGAAATATTAATTGTAATAACTACAATGGCTGTTATTACTATACCACTATAAAACCGCAATTCCTCGTCTTTAATAATCTGCTTGAAATTACCTTTCAGCAAATAATAATATAATGTAAAGCTGATACCAAATAAGAACATGAATACTGTAATAATAATCTCTGCTGCGACATTATTATAAGCGCCTACGCTGGTATTCATATTTGAAAACCCCCTGTTCCAGCGGTGGAACAGGCATTTATCAGGGTGTCATAAACAGGAAGCCCTGATGCGAGAAGAAGTATTATCAGTAATATTGTCATTGCAAAATATATCAAATACATCAATCTAGCGGTTTCGCGTATTTTAGGCACAATTCTGTCGGGCGATGGGCCGGTACTCTCGGCTCTTAAAAGATTAACCGACGATGCGTTTACCCCCGGCATTACTGCAAGCATGAAAACCAAAACTCCCATCCCACCTATCCAATGGGAAAAACTTCTCCAAAAAACAATACCTTTAGGAAGGCTCTCAATTTCAGTTAATATCGACGCACCTGTAGTTGTAAAGCCTGATATTGATTCAAAGACGCAATCAACGAAGCTGTTAAAATATCCCGAAAAATAAAAGGGCAAAGCACCAAATAGTGAAAAAATGAGCCATGACAGCGCCGCCGCTGCAAAAGCGTCTTTGGTTTGAAATTTCTTATTTTTAGGCTTTAAAAATGATAAAAGAAAACCCACAGCAACTAATAATAAAATAGTCCATATAAAAGCCGCTTTATCGTCACCATTGTATATAAATGAAACTATTAACGGAAATATCAGAAATAACGCTTCAACTTTAAGCATGTTTCCAATCAATTTAAAAACAAGAGAATAATTCATGTTATATTACTTCCTTCTTTCCCTATCATTAATAAAGTAATATATCATCAAGTTCAAATATATTATCATTTTTTGCAATTATAATAATGCTGTCGCCAAGTTGCATTGTTGTTTCGCCGGACGGAATTATAATATTGGAGTTTCTGACTATACAGCCTATCAATATTCCTTTTTTTATTTTTAAATCTTTTATCGGAATGTTAAGGCATTTTGCCTTGTTGCTAACACTAATTTCGACCGCTTCAACCTTATCATCATTATTGTCGAATATTTTATATATTGTTTTAACATCACTTCCCGCAACGTTTGACAATCCCCTTATATAACGGATTATTTGTTCGGTAGTGATATTTTTAGGAGATATAATGCTGCCGAGTTTTAAATTCTTAACCATATTAGGATCAATATGGTCTATCTTGACTACTACCTTCCTTATCCCCAACTGTAGTGAGTATAATGCGATAACAGTATTTTCCTCATCCCTGTCGGTCAGGCATACAACAGCGCCTGTCTTGTCAACAATTTCTGAAGATAGTACATCTCCATCTGTGCCATCTCCGTTTATAATAACGCAGCGCGGAAATTTTACGCTTAAATCTTCGCACTTTTCTCTGTCAATTTCAATAATTTTTATGCCGGTATTACCGCTGTGCCTGTGTAAAAGCTCCACTAAATAATGGGTTATTTTACCGCCGCCTATTATGACTGTATTCTTTATTCTTTCGATATTTTTTCCTATCAGTGCAAAAAAGTTCATAATGTCTGACGGTCGGCCAAGTATTCTGATAATATCCTGCTTTTGAAAAATCCAATCGCCGTGAGGTATTATAACGGTATCATCCCTTTCAATAAGAGCTAGGATTACATTCATCTTCTTTTTATAAAAAACTTGAGAAACACTTTTATCCCCGAAAAAATTATATGCCTCAGAAACCTGAAATGAAACAAGCTCCACCCTACCGCCTACAAAAATGTCTATATCATCTACAGTCGGAAATCTTAAAAGTCTTGATATCTCTCGGGCTGTTTCCTGTTCAGGATTTATAATCATGTCAAGCCCTAAATTCTTCCAAAATTTGTTTGTATCAAAAGCGTATTCAGGATTCCTCACCCGTGCTACCGTATGCTTAACCCCAAGATGTTTTGCTGAAATACAACATAAAATATTTACAGCGTCATCATTTGTCACACTGATTAATAAATCAGCTTCTTTAACTCCGGCTTCGATAAGAGTGCTTGCGTTTAGCCCGTCACCTTTAACAAGCATCGCGTCTATAGATTCGCTCGTTTTTACAAAGGAATCTGATTTGTTATCTACTATCGTGGTATTAACACCATCTTCAAGCGATAGGTTTTTCGCAAGCGTATATCCGACTTTTCCGCAGCCTATGATTATTATTTTCATGATAATATTCTCCTTTTATAAAAAATAAAAAGGCAGAGAACTAAAAAAATAGCTCTCCACCCTAAAAGCAAACTCGATACAGTAACCTGCCGACCGGAATTTTTATTCATATTAATTTTATATTAGTATATCATGTTTTTTTGAAGAATCAACGTAAAACTCATATCTTCCATAACAAAATTTTAACCTTTTTATATTTAACATGATAAGGCTAACCACTTTCATGGTATGCTTAGGTTTTCAATATATCACGCAATAAAGTTTTATATATGGGACTCAAAACAGGAAAATAAACGGACAAAGGGCAGGAATATGAAATCATCACCCTTGGTATATGACTTGAAATGAAGTTGTTTCAAAGCGCTAAATCAACCTGCAATAAGCATTTTTGGGGATAGTCCAAAAATTTACATAAACCGCAGAAAACTAATGTTTTATGTTGTAAAATCATTGAGGAGGTTCAATCGAAATCAATATTGAGCCTCCTTTAAAGATAGAATGCTGTATAATTTCAATAACCTAAAAGCCCGTAAATATCTACCAAAATCTTTTCTTTTAAATTATATATGCTGGAGCGAGATATATTCATTACACAAGCAATATAAATGTTGCTTTTCTTATCTTCATATTTTAATTTTAAAAGCTTCTGTTCTTCGTCTCCAAGTGAATGTAAGACATACTCCATTTCTGCAATCTCTAATTCTTTTTTACTGATTTCCTCTTCTAAAACCATAACGTCTAATGATAATTTGTAAAATACTCGTTCAGCATTGGCATAATAACGTTCAATATCTTGTTCTATAGGACTGGTCTTAAATGTACTGACTGTGGTGGTCTCTGATAATGAAACACCCTTAATATCATAAGATAGTATAGAAAATTTTGCCTCCATATTTTCTTTGGCTTTATCACGATGTTCTTTTGTCTTTTTTAGTCTATAGTATAAAACTTTAATTTCGTTCTTAATGCGGTAATAATCAATAACTTTTTCTTCTGCTGTGCTGATTTCGCCTTTGTCTTTTTCATTTTGCAACAAACTTCCTGCCCCCTTTACTTAAACAATGTAATCGTTTATAATAAATGTGGGGTTGAACTGGGGCGGGTGCTGTGGCGGCGGAAGCCCTTTTTTATTTTCAATACTCTAAATTATGTAATCCTGTCAATGTTCCATCAGGCTTCTCCGCTAAGTCTATAGTCCCCTTACACGTATAACATATAAGTTCCTTGGCGTCATTTATCACGGAAAGGTGATAAAATTCTCTTCCGCATTTAGGACAATCACCAAACGCCTTTTTAATGCTCCTTATCTGTATATCATTGCCACATCGACAGGTAATAATATCGCCAATGTTTGTGTACCTGCTAGTCTTTACAGTAGCAATATCATTACATTTTTCACAACGAAATACGATTAGCTTAGTATCTATATACGGTTTCGGAGTTGACTTTATCGGCACTCCCAGCGGCGTCTTTGAACTGCTCATTAAGTTTTCTGGCTTCGTTATCTCAACACTTGATTCATTAGTTGTCAGCTTTGAGACAAAATCATTCACTAGCTCAATCCCGCTTTCTTCCCTCATTTTAGCGCTTATCCTTATTCCATTTTCTAAAATCAGAGTTACTTTCATTTGTTTTTCTCCCTTCGCTCCCGTCAAGGCTCAGACCTCGCTTATTTGGCATGGCGTTGCCTCGTTTAACGCTCTATTTTAGCAATCCTTTGAAAATAGCTTTAATAATCCTGAATGTATTTATTGAGCAACCATGATTTTTCTTATAATGCATTAACTTCTTGAAATAATGCTTAATGCGGTTTACGTAAGTAAAATATTTATATTCATGTGTTATTCCTTCGCCACATATCAAACAATATGTACGTATGTATTTCACCTTTCCCCTTTCTATCACTTTCACCACCCTTCATAAAGCACATCTAAACGTTTTTAGTTAATCTATCTGCTCAGCCCACTCTTTTAGTATAAATTTATCTCTCTTGCAAATACTAAAGCAAAGGAGGTTTAGCCATGAACAAGGAAACTAAACACGATCCCAATAATAAACTTACGCACGAAAAACAAGATAGCCAAAAAGAGTCTACAGACATCGGCGAAGGACTTAAAAAAGCAAACAGATGGGGTTCTCAATTTAAAGATAGCAAGTGAAGGGCATAAGCCCTTACACTTCACCTTTCTCGTATTCAGCAATACATTCCAACAATCCATCGCATTTATCCTCTATGGTTAAATATGCGCGTAGGTTATTGTCGTCGTAATTCCAAATTGCCATTTTTCTTATCTCGTCAAGACAATTTTTGATAATATTCAACAATTCGGCATATCCTGTAAAATTTTGCATTTCAAAGCAAAATTCGTCTTGTGCTTGCGTATCCATGAAAGACAATACAAAGCGTGGTCTGTCTCCCTCTTTTTCGTAATATTTATTATATCTAAGCACAATTCTTGATTTTACAGGTAATTCTTGTATTTGCTTTTTTGTTATTGCCTTTGAGCGATATACACCCTCTCTCGTATTCCATAAACCTAACCATTCACTTTTTTCGGACACTTCTAACACCTCGTTTCAGATATCCCTCAATCACAGCCTGCGCTTCATCGAAACTACAACAAACCGCCGCTTGATTGTTTTCGTTAGACATAATGATATGTTCCCTTTCGGTTTCAAATAATGGTTGTTTTATAAGTTACTCCGCAAAAACTGTTCAAAAGTGCTCTGATTTATTAGAACCTTGACTCCGACACGGACAACGGGAAAGGCTTGCTCTTTTACCCATCACCGGATAGCTCTATCAGAAACGCCACTTTCACGGTATTTTATTGCAGTTTCCGAAATGATTTTCATTTCAGATTTTTCATAGGCTATCTGTGTCACTCGATTTCAACTCCAGCCATACCACGGGTTTCAAAGTCCCTTAGATTGATGTATTTTTCAGGCATCGTTTTCATCAACGTTCATGCTAATCATCAAAGCATTTTCTGTCTCAAACAAATACAAGCTATTATTGCGTACTACCTTTTCATAATTAGCTTTTCCTTGAAACTCGTCAATCACTCCTTGCGCTTCTTCCGGCATATCCTCATACTTGATCTTCCCGTAATACGGAGGCAACCAGTTACGCTTACGTGCTCCGTAAATATTTAGAATATCAACTGTTTCCTGCGACTTAAATTTTATATGGCAAGTACCTTTTTTGAATAAATCCACAGTAAAGTAATCAAATTCAATGCCCTTAAAATTGTCGTTATTTTTATTGGCCTGCAATACGCTGTTTACACTTCGCATCGTTCCAACTCTACCGGTTAAGTAATCAATCGTTTTTAGCATATCCTCAATCGTTTCCGAAACTTTATATGCTTCAAAGCTGTATTCCGTTTTGCCAGAATATGTCCATGATGAAAAACCATTTATAGGTAAAATCACCTTATTGTTAATTTTATGGGCTTTGTTTGTAGCCCAACCGTTATAGTAATGTACATTTTTCTTTGTCTCAGGATACCACGCATGATTACCGGACAGTTTATCAAATAACGCTAAAATCGTATCTTCAATGCCCTTAACGGTACTCTGCTGTATTTCTGATTGAATCTCCATGATATTAAACTCCGAAAATTCATAGTCTTTCAGTTCCGAAACTTTATTATATAACTCTTTTTGTAAGTTAGTTGTCAATTTCGCCGTGAATTTTGGATTTTTAAACAACGCGCTCCAATATTTCATACGTGTTTGCTTGATGTATCCGTTTTCAAGTGTAGAGTAACTGTTTCTATCGGATAATTTAAGCTCTAATATCGTGTGATGATATTTTCCTTCACCATCGATTTGGTTCAAAATATAAGGTTTCAAGGCTCTATATTCATCAATCAAATTCAAACCGACCTTGATTTCAAGATTATATTGTGAAATAATTGCCTTGATATAATCGGCAAATATTATTTCCGTATGCGTTTGCTCCTGTCTATACTCTTCATCATGTGCTTTTTTAAGCCGTTCAAAAAGAAAACTTTCTTTTTGTTTTGACTCTATATAAACCGACACAAGAGCAATCTCAACATCTGTTTGGCGTTCGGCGGTTAAAAATTCATCTTGTAAATACTCAATCTCTGCACCGTATTTCACAAGTGTATCATTAAGCAACTTCCTCTCATTGGTATATTGATTTCTAAGCGTTTCAGCGTTTACTAATGCGATAATGGCGCCGCCGTTTTCTTGCATTTGCAACGCCTTTAGAAAGTGCTTCGCACCCTCGTCAAACGGGAAATTAGCAATAATAAGGTCATAATGCTTATGTGTTTTGTAGGTCAAAAAGTTGTCGTGTACGAGCCTAAACTCTTTATCTTTTAAAATGTGTTGTAATGTCGGTTCAATTTCGATAACGTCAATATCAAAACTTTCGTTATGATACCCCGGAATGTAGCGTTTGCTTCGTACCGCATCCGCAAGGTCGCCTTTACCGGCAGAAGGTTCTAGCACAGATTGTACAAGCTTCCAGTCCGTAATTTTAGACAACATCTTGCGTTGCAAATGTTCCGGCGTTGGATAAAAAGTTTTATTATCTTGTAGTCCTATCATTTTCATTTTTTCCTCTCCTTCTGATTTGAGAGGATAGCGCTATCCTTCATCAACGGGTCATGACGCCGTTGGGTTTAATCTCTTATATACATATTTCTAAAATAATTACAGACACTACAAACAGAGGTGATTTTATGTCAGTAGAATATAATGATTTAGAACATTTACTTTTCCAAAATGTTGACGCAAGACAATATTATAATGAATTACCTGAATATGTGAGGGATAAAATTAATTCCCAGCCAAATCACATAAACTCTTATGAAAGCCTGCAAGACTATGCCGAAAACCTACTAAAAGGCGATAGCTAGGGCGTGGGATTTTACTTCACGTTCTTTTCTACCAGGCTTGTTTATAGCCACAGCATTTACTTAATCAGCCGTAATTCCAAATATGGGTACTCCCATTCAAACAGCTTCTTTTTGTTTTTAAACGTTGTTGTCTCTACCCCTTTTACATCTTCAACCCATATGTCGCCCGCTTTACCGCAAACCATAAAATCTGCGATATATCTCGTTCCGCACTCAAACCGAAAAGAAGGCTGCATATTGAAATATTGTATCTCTCCCGCTTGTTTCAGCAATTTAAGTTCCTCATACCGCCTTGCTTCTGCCTTGCTGTCAAAGATAAATCTGTCAACTTTGGTTTTGACGTTATTGTATTTTTTACTCATGTTTACCCCTCATTCAGCTTCTTTTGCGCCGCCCTTTCGATTGCATCATAGTCCCATTTCCGTCCTTCGTAATTGTGAAACTTTGACGCTCTACGGGAAGGATGATTTGCCTTTGGCGTATTTTTATTTAAGCTGTTTTTATATTGCTCTATATCCGCCATTGTCGTATTGTTGATAATGCCCAGCACATAGCTCTCTTTTTTGTCGTGCATGGTTGGCGTGTGTATGTATTTATGCAATGCGTATATAACCTTCCCGGCTTCGTGCTTCTCCCAATCCTGATATATCTGCAAAACAACGCTGCCCGCTAACTTCGCGCTTTTTCGAGTATGCTTCAAAATGCCAAAGAATTCATCAATGACTTTTAATTGCTCCGGCGTGTATCGTTGACGCAACGCGGCAACAGGAGATATGTCGTTAGACATATCTATAATATTATTTTGTTTCGTTTTGTTTCGTTTATTTATGTCTAGCGTTTCTACTCCGTTTTGACTAGCGTTTTCACTCCGTTTTAACTCCGTATCAGCTCCAAAATTTGGAGTATAACTTTTTTTTACTTCATTTTCTGGAGTGTTTTCGATAGTATATAATTGAATCATTCTATATTTATTTGGCGTGCCTTTTTTGCCTTTTTGATATTCAATAAGGCCGGTATTTATCAATTTATCTCTGTTGTTTATAAAAGTAGTTTCGGATTTAATATCAGCCAATACCATCAATCTATAGTTATCTACTGTAACCCACTCAGCCCAACCGCATCTATTAAACAGCATAAAAAGCTTATACCATATTAATTGTGATGTGCCAGGCAAGTAATTCGTTTCGAGCCATAGTTCAAAAGCATTAAGCTGTTTTATATAGTCCATAATCCACGCCCTTTATTTCTGGTCTTGCCCGGCGTAAGCCGGGCTTGTTGCTACTTATACGGTTAAATGATTTTTCTAATACTGTGGCGCACATAGCTTCCTGCCTCTACCGTGTATGCACTCCGCCTAACTGTTTTTATATCTATCATGTATGAGGCAGTAAAAATTCTATTGGCATCGCCAATTGCATGTGCAATCTGTTCTTTTACCTCTTCAAGCTCCTTCACTAATGGCTGCAATTGCTCCCTGCGCCGCAAAAGCTCTTCAAGTTCTCCGGTGTCAATAATTGCTTCACCGCGGTCGATTTTCGCGCCGCAAATATGCAGTAATGGGCAATCAGCGCAAACACCTTCATCATCTATGCAATCTGGCAAGGTTGAATTTGATATATGCGCGTAAATATGCTCGGCCTTTTGCAATAGTAATTCGACATATTCATAATCCAGTGCAGCCTCGATAACTTTTATCTGCCCAGTTAGTTTGTTAAAAAGAAGGAAAAACCCCTTTTCTTTATTGAAATTCAACATGTAAATTTGCAGTTGTGCCGGATACTTTCTTATGTAATATGCCTTATGATTTAACATATCTTCAACACTGTTTATTTTATCAAACGCTATAGGAGACAATCCTTTTATTTCACATGGGTATAATTCGCCTGTTTCCGGGTCTTTTAACATAATATCTTCCCGGCCTGTTATTAATGGTCTCTGCATTTTAAAATTCTTATTTGCTGTTAATAATTCAAACCCTGCTTCTTTTAACCGCCGAATGACTTCCGCTTCAAGTACATTACCCAAATCAAAAATATTTTGAAGCGCTGCGTCGTAGAGCTTCTTATCCGGCCAATTGGTTATCGAAAGAACAAGATATCGTTCGCATGGGTGTCCAATCTCTGAAGCTCTAATATTATTACAAGGATAATTCTTAATTTTCGCTTGGCTCGTCTGGTATAGTTTCTCCTGAATTGTTTGGCTGTCCATGCTCTTTCACCCACTTATCGTATATAGGCTTAATTTGCCCGTAAGTAACAGGAATCTGTTTTTCTGATAATTTATTAATGTCTGTCTTGCCAGGAATTTCCTTCCCGTCTTTGCCAATAAATGAAGTATAATGCTTTAATCCTTCTGTCCATTTGTTGCCATACATATCGCGTAGCATACGTTCGATTTCGGTTCTTTGGTCTTTGGCTTCACCGGACATTGCGACAGGGACATTGTTATTAAAACCATACCCCTTCATTTTACTTGTATCTATACCGCCATCTTGCAAGTATTCCATTGTAATATTGCGTAACCCCGGAACTATGCGTTTAATGCCATTGTTAAGACAATTTGTATAAGCAGCTTGCATAACATCACGTTCATCAACATCTTGTGGTTTTTTTTGTGGTTTCGGCGTACCATCTTTATTAGTTGCCGTTGCGCTACCAATAAAAAATTCGTCATGCGTAGAACGTAGGCCATAAGTATCAATTTCTGCTCCGGCAAAAAAGAATTTCCCGCTTGTTCGATATGAATAATGACCGCTGCCATCTTCATCATAGACTTTTGAAGGCGGTAATATTTGCCAGCTTACACCCATAAGCCGAGCTATTTTGCTTGCGCCTGTTTCCTGCAAATACGGATTGCCGCCTATGCATACCCAATCAAGATGTGTTGTCATTTTTAACGCCGATTTCATAATCGTGTTAATTGCGGCAACACGTTTTTCAGCTTGTTCTGCTATATAAAGCAACTGGTCATTTCCCAAGCTTAACTCGTTTGTTGCTTGCATAATTTCTTCGCTCATCTATATCCCTCCTCTATGCATATACCATAGATTTATCCTGGCAGTCTTTACAAATATAAATATCTGTCTTGGGGAAATACAAGTAATCTTCATCGTCATATATGGTATGTTCATCGCATTCGTCACATATAGCTACTTCAATTCTTTCCGGTTCGTCGGCGTTCGGACAACGCGGGCTGCATGTATATAATCCGCATTCAGTACACATTCGTCAAAACCCCTTCCAGCTCCCTTATCATTTCGGGGAGGGTTATTTTTAATTCATATTCTGTCCAAAATGCTATTTCCGCTTTTTCTGCCTCTAGTTCGCCTAGCTCTTTATCCCTAGCATCTGAGGCCGCTTGCGTCTTTGGTTTTGTATGTAATAATTCACCGATTCTATCATTAATTTTATCTAACTCTGATTTAGTATTGTTAATATCCATTTACAACCCGCCTTTCATGTGCTATACTGTAGATATGTTTTATTTTTTAAGCCCCGAAGGGTTGCCGTTATGTTGACGCATAACGGCTTTTTTCATTTACTCAAACCATTCCAAATCCTTTTATAAGATTCCATCCGTTTACGCTTCCGTAAGCGTTCTAAAAATTTCTTGAACATTTTTTATTCCTCGCGCTATTATTTTGTTATTGCTGTAATTGCCTGTTTTATGTACAACATACATGTCTCATCTACCCTCCTAGAATGGAGGTAGTGCATTGATAGGACGATAAGCCCAGATGATATGAAATATTTAGAAATGATTATGTTCTTTTTAAGAAATGAATACTTTTATTGATTTTTGTTTTGTTTCATGGTATTATTTTGGTGGAATTTGTTTTCGTTGTCGGCTACTGCAAATAGCTTTTCAACGGTTGTGTTTCCCATTAACTCATGTAATGGAACTTTTTTGTCGAACAAGTAATATAACTTTAGCCAGTGGAATTTGCTTGTTCCATTAACGCCTAATACTCTTTGTCTTTCTGCCTGTCATATATATGTGGTTCAAGTCCTGCTTGTCCCACTTTTCACCTTAAAAATATGTATTCCTTTTGGATAAGCCTTATATCTCTTTTCCGGCCGCTCTCGCGTCTTCAACGATTTCCCAGCATATTCCGTAAATTCTTTTCATTACCTTTTGTATTTCTTCTTGAGATTTACCAGTATATGCATCGTCATACACCCTCACCCTGACATTGCCTTGCTTCCATTCGTCTACCAAATTTCCTTTCGGCGCTGCCTTCACGGCCATAAGAACACCCCCTTGCTTCAGAAGTTTCGCTTACATGATATGCGCTGTACAAATTGTCCTATTCCAGACAGTCAAGCCAGATTATTTCATCCGGTTCATGTTGTAGGCAAAAATTCCAAATTGTCCTACCCTACTCACTTAATTCCGGCTCGTATGTAGATATTGAAATTAACTTACCAGCAGCTTGCCTAGCCAAATTTCGCATTTCGTTCCATTGCGGCATTTCTTCTTTTGTAATCCGTAAATCATATAGTAAATCTTGAATCGATGAAATGATAGCCAATATCTCTTCTTTAGCCAAACATGCCTGCATATAAGTATCAGAATTTGCCTGCGGCATTTGAATATCAGGTAAGCATTCCTTGCCAAGTTCGCTTGTGTTTTTGAAGTGCCACCATCCCAGTAACGGCATCTTATACAGCCGTACCATTTTTAATACCGCATTCTCAGGTACAGACGTTTCCCAATTTTCATAAGCTGATAAAGACCGTATGCTTATTCCTAAAAGCTCGGCGGCTTTCTCTTGCGTTAACCCCGCATGGTCTCTGCACATTTTGTAGTAATTCATGTACTTGTGATTCATTCATTCCACCTGCCTTTTAACGTATACTTTAAGTAATCTAATTTTTGACAAAATCATTCATTTTCAGAATTTTGATAATCTTAGGCATATAATTATCACCGCTACGATTGCCTTTTATGATGTCATTTAGGTAAGCCGGCTTTATTCCTAATTCGTTTGCCAACTGGACTTGTGTCATTCCCGCGTCGATAAGTCTTTTTTTTACTTCTTTGTGAAACAGCAAGCCTTGAACATTCATCAGAAAACCTCCTTGTCTTTATTTGTTTTTTAGTGTAGAATAAAATTAGCACATAGATTCGCTAACTTTATTCAGATGGAGTAAAAATACTATCGCTAATATGCTGTTTTAATTGTTCCAATAGCTTTTCAGCCTGTGCTTCTGTTATTCCGGCGGCTATCAGTATGTCACTGGAATAATAGACGTTAATTTGACTGCCATATTTGTCGAGTATGGCGTTTGTGATTAGTTCTTCTCGCGTCATGGCTTCACTCCTTACGCTTTTTATTCGGCTAATTCATTAGCGTAAGTTTATTATAATTGAAAGTTTTCTAAATGTCAATACAAATATTGAAAGTTTTCTAAATTTGTTTTGAGGTGATATTTTTGAGTGTTTATGAAAGAATTAAACAAGTAGCTAATCAAAATAACTTGACTATCTCAACAATTGAAGCTGAAGCCGGTATTAGTAATGGTTCAATTGTTAAATGGAAGTCTACTATGCCTAAAGCTGATAATTTATATAATGTATCTTTATTTTTAGGCAAATCCGTAGAATACTTTCTAACAGGTATTGAGACTTCAAGGGAAAATCTAACCCCCGACCAACAAGAAATACTTGACTTATACAATAAACTTGACCCAATAAAACAAGCTGAATTTAAAGGTGAACTAAAAGGTTTTATAAAAGCTGTTAATAATTAGGAGGTCATACTTTATGGCAAACGATATTTTATCGGAATTACAAACGTTATCAAAACGAATAAGTCAAACTAAAGACAAAATACAAACCGAAGAAGCTACAAAAATGTCATTTATAGTACCTTTCTTTCAAATACTGGGCTATGATGTTTACAATCCTCTTGAATTTGTACCTGAGTTTACGGCTGATGTTGGAACAAAAAAAGATGAAAAAGTTGATTATGCTATAATGGAAAACGATAAACCTGTAATTCTTATTGAGGCAAAGTCATGTAATGAAAAATTAGATAAGCATGATAACCAACTTTTAAGATATTTTTCTGTTACAAGCGCTAAATTCGGTATCCTTACAAACGGTATAGAGTATAGATTTTATACAGATTTAGACGAGATAAATAAAATGGATAGAAAACCGTTTCTTGTTATTAATATGCTGGATTTAAAGGACAATTCAGTTAACGAACTAAAAAAGTTCAACAAAGACAGATTTAATATAGATGAAATTCTTACAACTGCTGAAGAGCTTAAATACACCAACAGCATAGTATTATTAATATCTTCTCTATACTCCGACCCTTCGGACGATTTTGCTAAATATATTTTAAGCAATGTCTTTGAAGGTGTAAAAACCCAAAATGTTATAGATAAATTTAAACCTATTGTAAAGAAATCATTTTCATTATTTGTTAACGAACTTATTAACGATAAAATAAAAACAGCTTTTGAAAATAATACAGAAGAACAAATTGCATCTGCCATAGAAGAAACTGCCAATGAAGAGAAGCAGGTTATATCTAAAGTATTGACTACGGATGAAGAACTACAAGCATTTTACATAGTTAAAAGCATTTTAGCCGAATCCGTTGGCCTAGAAAAAATTGTTTATAAAGATACTGAATCTTATTTTGGTATTCTTTTCGACAACAACGTTAGAAAATGGATTTGTCGTTTTAAACTTAGCGATAACAGGAAATTACTTATTTTACCTGAAGGCGAAAAAGATACTATAAAATATACTCTTGAAAACATTGATGATATATATAAATATAAATCCGAATTAATATCATCAGTTACAAGATTTAAGTAATCATTTTCTATAATTTTTTCTTTATGGTATTATCACTTACTCAAATCTGTAAAAATTAACAAATTGTAGTTTTCAAGGTTCAAATTTCAGCGTATGTATTAGCATAATAACATTTTAATGCCTTTGAATGCGTTTGTCAATGCAAAAACGCCCAGAAGTACATTTATGTTAATTTTGTATAATTTTAGGAGGTGGAGTTTGTGTTTTATGACCAATTAATATATTTGTGTAAAATACATGGGGAAAAGATTACGCCTTTGATAAAGAAACTAAATCTTAGCTCTGGTAATATAAAAAGATGGAAAGAAGGCACAAATCCTAATAGCGAAATTGTCAAAAAATTTGCTGAATACTTTGGCGTATCTACGGATTTTCTGTTGCAGCAAGATAATGAAACGACTTCCAACACCTCTCAAAACACCTCCGCTGTGTACATAGCCGGCAGTGATGGAACGCATAAATTTTCTTCTATAGATAAAGAAAAGGTTGATAGTTTTTTAGCAAAACACCCTGTTCGTCAACCTTCTATTACTCCTCAATATCAAGAACTTGTTGAACTTTGGGAACAACTCGACCCAATAGAACAGGCAGAACTTAAAGGGCTAATGAAGGGTTATATAAAATCTAAAAAACGAACCAAATAACTTTTACCTCAAGTTTTGACAACAACGTTTAGTAAACTTTTCTAGTCATCTAATCAGTGGTTTTAGACAAACTACTATAAAGGTGACTAGAATGGAGCATAAACGAAATATCTATGGTAGGTATAAAAAAATAAGAAACGCTATATGGGATATTTACTTAAAGTACAATATAACTTCTCTGCCTGTCAGTGTTATGGAACTTTGTACAGAGATGGGAATATCTGTTGTGTCATATAAAAATGGTTGGAAAGACATCATTAGCTTAAAGCTTGAGCGTGAATGTATTGAGCGAAAAGCCTTTGCCGTACACTTTATTGAAGAAGATAGATGGTGTATCTTTTATAATTGTCAAACTGTTCCACGCACAACAATTCGATATTATCTAGCACATGAGCTAGGACACATAATCTTAGGTCATGAAATGGAAACTGCAAACATACCAAACCGCCCTATAGAATTTTCAAAGCGCAACCCTGTTCAGACTTGGAATGACGTTTTTGAGAAAGATGCCCACATGTTCGCTGTGCGCTTGCTTGCCCCTGCCGGTGTTTTAAAAATCTTAGGCATAAGAGAAGCTGAAGATATTGAATACCTTTGTGGATTGCCTCTTGACGCTGCTGTCGAAAGAGCAAAGCGCATGGAAATTTTATATGAAAGAAATATGTTTGGTAAAGATAAGCGAGAAAAACAAATTATGGAAACTTTTCAAGCGTTCTCTTCTGTCTATCATTCCATAAAATATTGACAATACTAAAGATAATACGAATTATAATAAATGCATAAAAGAGATTGTTATGGCTCTTTTTGAAAGAATGACAGAGTGGTGTGTTTATGCAATATTGTATTTATTTAAGAAAATCCAGAACCGATTTAGACATCGAGTCGCATGGAGAAGGCGAAACCCTCGCACGCCATGAAAAGATGTTAATTGAACTGGCAAAACGGCAAAAACTTAATATTACCGAAATTTATAAAGAAGTGGTTTCTGGTGAAACAATAGCCGCCCGTCCTGTAATGCAAAAGCTACTTTCAGAAGTGGAAAGTGGGATTTGGACCGGTGTACTCGTAATGGAAGTCGAGCGTCTGGCCAGAGGCGACACGGTTGACCAAGGTATTATGGCACAAACCTTTAAATATTCCGATACTAAAATCATTACACCTATGAAAACTTATGACCCAAATAATGAATTTGACGAGGAATACTTTGAATTCGGACTTTTTATGTCGCGCCGTGAATACAAAACAATCAACCGCCGCCTCCAGAGAGGGCGGTTAGCTTCAGTTAAAGAAGGGAAATATGTGGCAAACCAGCCGCCCTATGGCTATGTCCGTAAGAAGATTGAGCATGACAAAGGTTATACCCTTGTGCCTCATCCAGAGGAGGCCGAAATAGTCAGGTTAATATATGAGCTTTATACTCGCGGGGAAAAGCAGCCTGACGATACATATAAACGCAAAGGCGTTTCTTTAATATGCCGCAAGCTAAACGCCCTTAAAATACCTCCAAAAAAAACAGATGTATGGGTACCCGCGTCTGTCCGCGACATTCTGATAAATCCGGTTTATAATGGCAAGATACGCTGGAACTGGCGGCCTGTCTCAAAAAAAATGAACGACGGTGAAAAGCAAACAGAGCGCCCCCGTAAAGCCCCTCCGGATTGCGTCATAGTGGAAGGTCTGCATCCTGCTATAATAGATAATGAAACATGGAATCTTGCACAAGAATTGATCAAAATGAATCCCCCTCACCCTGCCCCTTCACAATACTCCCTTAAAAACCCTCTTTCCGGAATTGTGTATTGTGGAAAATGCGGCCGGCGAATGGTACGCAGACCGCATAAAAAAAATATGCAAGACACGCTTATGTGTCCTGTGGCATCTTGTGATAATGTAAGCTCTAAGCTTATAATTGTTGAGGAACATATATTAAAAGCTCTTGCAAAATGGCTTCGCGACTATAAGGTTGACTGGGGGATAGATGAAGAAAAAAAACCTCAAAATATTCATATAGACATTAAGAAAAAGGCTTTAAAAAAATTGGATGCAGAAGTCAAGACTACCGAAAAGCAGATAGAGAACCTCCATGATTTGCTTGAACAAGGTGTTTATTCCACTGAAACGTTTATAGACCGTTCTAAGGTATTGTCCGAAAAATTATCAATAGCAAAACAAGACAGAGAAACACTTATAAAAGATATTTGTGTAGAAGAAAAAAGAGAACAAACTCGAAAAAACATTATCCCTAAAGTTGAGTATGTGTTGGAGGTATATCCAAACACTGATAACCTGAAACTAAAGAATGATTTGTTAAAAAGTATATTAGAAAGAGTAATTTATACAAAAACAGTAAATGCGCGCTGGCACAATAGTCCGGACGATTTTACAATTGACTTAATTCCCAAAATGCCAAAATAAGCCGTTAGTATATGACTTGCTTTGGCATTTTATCAATATATCACTGATAACATACTGGTACTAAAGAGCTTGCGCATTTGGAAATGATTGGGGCAATGGTAACACAGCTGACGCAAAATGCCACTCCCGAAGAAATGAGAAAGGCTGGACTGGATCCGTGTTATGTGAATCATGGCCTGGGAGTATACCCACAATCAGCCGGAGGTGTCCCGTGGACTGCATCGTATATTCAATCTAAAGGGAATCCTATTACTGATTTGTATGAGGATATGGCAGCAGACGCTAAACCCTTGAAATGACTGGATTTTTATCGAAAAAATATTACATTTTTTTACAATAAATACTAAATATTCCAATGAATTTCAATAGGTAATTGTTTATCCAAATTTCTACGTCCTACTAAGATATAGTCAATTAATTTTTCAACCATTTCTCTATTTAGTTCAGTAATGTTTGTATATTCGTCAAATATACTTTTTTTATAATCTGTAATTTCTGATTTTGTTTCAATTTCTTCTAACTGCTTAATTGTTTCTTTTAACAATTTTTCGTTTTTCTCTTTTTCAATATAGAAGTCTTTTGAAAACTCTATAAAATTATCTTCGCTTATAATTCCTTTTACCTTATCAAAATATAATTCTTTAATACCTTTTGAATATTCATTGATTTTCTTTTCATAGCTTTTAATTTGGTTTTGTAACATTTCTTTTTTTTTGTCTAAATTGTTTTGTGTACTGATTTTTTGTTCAAATTCATTTTTATTAAGATATTCTCGTACTATTGCATTAATCTCATTTATTATTGTTTGAGAAAGTAATTCGTATGAAACAAATGCACCTATACAATTATCTCTTGCAATATGTTTAGTCGTGCATTGTAAATAATGTTTATCTCTGCTTTTGGTTGACCTCATAGTGTAACCGCAATTCATACATTTTACTTTTTTTGCAAATATTCCAATTTTACCAGTAGTAAACGGCTTGAAATTTGCATTAACTTTACTTTGTACATTATCCCATAATTCCTTATCAATAATGGGTTCATGGGTGTTTTCCACAATAATCCAATTATCTTTTTTTATTGGCTTATTTTTCTTTGTCTTAAAAGAGATACTTCCGTATTTACCTTGTACCATATTACCTATGTACATTTCATTAATAAGCATGTCGGATATAGCATAATATTTCCATAACTTACCAAAATTCAAGTCACAATTTCTATGGTAACCTTTTGCAACTCTATATGCTGTTGGATTAGGTATTCCCCTATCATTTAAAATACGAGCGATTGCAGTTTTTCCATAACCTTGTGAATACAAAGTAAATACTTCTCTTACAATTTCAGCAGCTTCATCATCAATTATCAAATGCCCTTTTTGTTTTGGGTCTTTAATATAACCATATAGCGGAAACGCACCAATATGAAAACCTTGTTTTCTTCTATTTGTTAGTACGCTTTTAATGTTGTCCGACATATCCTCAAGATACCATTCATTTATCAAGCCATTGATTTGCCTTGCTTTTTTATTGCCCTTAATTTCTGTATCGGCATTATCAACAACACTAATAAATCGAATATTCCATTGTGGGAAATAACCATGAATATATTTTTCGACAATTTCCAACTCTCTTGTAAATCTTGATTGAGTTTTACATAGAATTATATCAAATTTTCTTTTTTCAGCATCAGCCAAAAGTTTTTGAAATTCTGGTCTATTTCTGTCAGCACCAACAAAATTATCATCACTATAAATATTATAAACTTGCCAACTTCTTTCAAATGCATATTGCATAAGCATTGATTTTTGATTTTGAATACTCTCGCTGTCATCACTAGATAATTGTTTATTTTTATCTTCTTCCGATAGTCTACAATATATGGCAACTTTCATTGTTTTATTTCCTCCCAGTTACAGATTCAATAAAACAAGCCAGTCCTACTCATTTATTATACAATAAATAGAACTGACTTGTAAATAATTTATTAAGATTTATTTATTTGATGTAATTTTACTAATTCTATCCATTTTTTGTTAAATTCTTCTTTACGTTTACAAATATCTTTGTTTTTAAAAATATTTTTGCAATATATATTTTTTTTCATATATTTGTTACTCCTTAACATTGTTTTCGTAATAAATATATGAAATGTATATTTAAGATATACTTAAAATGCAGAAAATTTAATTATAAGAATATAAATCAACTATTCTCTTGTTCGTCCATTTGCTCTAACTTTTCAATTCTATATGCTAAATGTGGGTGACTAGCTTTCAAGCGGTCTAGTATTTTTACATCAGCAGACAAAGAGATTTTTTGTAATATGTATAATGAATTAATTAAATATTCGCCAAATCCAATATCATATGCAAATTTATCTGCCAAATATTCATTTTGTCTACTGTTAATGGATAAAATAATATCTCCCAACAACATAAATAACCGTAACAATATATCAAGCAAAATTCTGAATATTGCTATAAAAAAGTTCATAATCGCTAGAAGAAGGATTAAGTCTGTAAGAAAATCCAAAATCGCTAATATCATTTTAAAAAACATTATAATAAGTGTAAATATGCCATTTCCTATTACATTTAATAATAATGCTTTTGTATCGCCATTTGCTATATGTCCGAACTCATGTGCAAGAACTCCCCTCAATTCATCAGCAGAAAAAGTCTCAATTGCTCCTTTGGTTAATGCAATAGTTTTTTTACCGATGGCAAATGCATTTATATGCATTTTATCAATAACAAACAATTCAATATTTTCATTTAAGTTTTTGTATTTTTCTTTTGCTTGTTGGTATACCTCTTCAAAAATAGGAGTTAAATACTCTTTTTCTTCTTTTGTGCTTACTTTTCTTAATCCCTCCAAAAACCGCAACAAATACTCGCCCATTGGGGATAAAGCAATAGAAATAGAAATTGTATAAGCAATGATTGTTATTATAAAGCTTTCTTTTGACGCTCCTAGAATAAGCCATGATAATGTTATATAGACTATAACCCATAAGAGATATACCCAATTTGTTTTTAGTAATCCGCCTTTTTTCATAATATAATTAATCGCCTCCAATTTAAAATGGCTTGTTTATTAATATTTTGCTATGATAATTACTATCTTTTGTTAAGTAAATGCCCCTACCAGTTTGTAATAATTTGATATCGTCTGGGTGATATAAAAATTCTCTTACTCTTTTAGCGGAACCGAAACCAGTTTCAGTAGTATCAAATCCTTGTTGTTGCAATTGATATGTTACTTCCATTGTTGCCCTTGTTCCTAAGATATTAGCCCAATTCTCTGCATTTATAGCACTATTTTGACGTAACACAACATAATTGTTGCAGTTTTCAATTATTTGTTCTTTAAATTGCTCCGATATTACGTCTAAATCTGACAAGCTTTGTGTTGCTAAAATATTGGTCACTCCTGCCGAGCGTGATTTATTCACTAAATCTAATAATGAATTGCTTGCATAACTTTGTAATTCGTCAAATATAAAAAATTTTCTTGTTTCTTGTCCTTCTCCGTATAACTTTGATACTGCTTTTTTTGCGTCTATCAATGCCAATTTTCCAAAGGCTGGACTTATTTCTGGATACATTAAAGGATTTAATACAAATAAAATAACTGCATTTTCTTTTAATGCTGTATATATATCTATACCTTCTTTTTTAAATATTTTCCCAATTTCACTTTCTAATAACGTACTAAAACGTGCGTTTGCTCCTTCTGCAATTTTCCCGCTTGTATTTGCTAATTCGATATTTTCTAAATGCTCTTGTTTTGTAATTGTTTCTGCTTTTAGCAATTCTGAACTCGCTTTCGTATATTTTTCTATAGGAATACATTTGATAACGCTGTTAAATGACAATTTTATATTAAATTTATTTAGGAGGTTAGCAACTCGCTGTAAATATCTTTCTGTATTTAGTTTGTAATGTTCTTCGCTCCAGTCACTCATATTTATTAACATGTCTTTTACTGTGCTTGGATTAGTGTTTTGAAATGGATTATATTTATCTGAACTATCGGGGTCATTTAGATTAATTACATATACTTTCTTTTTGTTTTTTGCTAATTTAAGAGTTGTATCTAATATTGAGCCGTTATTTGTATCGCCTTTACCGTCAATAATAAGACAAGGGTAATTTTTGTCAATTGCTGTTTTAATAAAATTACTGATACATACTGTTTTACCACTTCCAGTAGTTCCGCATATAAATATATGCTTTATGTCATCATTTACAAATATCTGTTTTTTACTTGGTGTTATTCCTAACAATGTATTATTTTCATTACCAACTGTTTTGGGTATTTTATTTTTTATTTTAATTTGCTTCAACTCCTTGGAAAAATTAAAAATCTTTCTTAAATCAAATTGTATTTTTGTTCTTAAAATAACTACTGTAATTGGAAATATACTTAATAAAACAAGTAACCACCAAATATTATTAATGCCGATAGCGTCCATCAATTAAGCTATCAATTAAGCTGCTTGACACATTCTTGTACCTCCTCCAAATATATTATTTGTAAACCAGTAAAATTATTCTTTGATTTATTTAGTAATTCAATCAACTTTGATTGAGTTTTCGGAACAATCCAAAACTGCTCGTCATAATTTAAAAAATTATTTTCAATATTTTTTAGTAATCTATCTTTTTCTTTTAGACTTAATTCAATTTCAACACAAATTGATTTATTATCAAATTTTATTACAAAATCGGATTGATGTTTTCTATTACTGAACCCATCTAATTTGTGTAATTCTTTTTCTGTAATTATACTATCTGTTTCTATATTGTATTTTTGTAAAAAATAAACAACCGTATCCAGTACATTAATATCATGTAGTAATTTACCTAAAATTATCTTGTCTTTTTTTAATCCTAAATTTAATAAATTTTTAGATTGATAAGTTAAATTATATATATATGGCACACCATAAAGAAGTTTTTTCCTTTCAACATAGCCATTATCAACTAATACTTTTAACCTTCTGTCACATACTCTGGTACTTGAAAACTTAACAAAATGTTTTACATGTCTACCTAGACAATATCGCCAACGCTCTAATTCATACATTACCTTATAATCTCTCTCAACTAATACCACCCTTAATACGCCTTCCTTCTACTTAACTACTTAACTACCTAACTAAACACACACTCTCACACCGCCCGCCACTATCTACAACACCACCGCCACACACACAAATAAAACCAACCACCCCCATATCATCATTCACACACTACACAGCCAAATTTTATATATTTTTTAGACTAGCTTGCTAGTCGTGTATACATGTTGAAGGAATGAGGTCTTGGAAGTTAGTCCAAGACCTCATTCCTTCAACATGTATACAAAAAATATATAAAATTTGGCGTTAAATAGGCGTTTTTTTTAATATTGTATTCGGCGGTGGTTGGTTTTATGAATTTTTTGACTGTACCAGTCATGTCGCTACTACTATGTATCTTGCTAAAGGTACGGTATATAAATGAAAAAAAGCTTGTTTAAGCTTTTTAAAATTATTATACGGCTATTCTTTTTGAGCTTCTGTTTTATAATAGTTTACAATTTCTAAATCTAATTCTTGGCTTAATTCTATTAATTCAGAAAGTGAAACACCATTTTCTATATTCTTATTTAATTCTGCTCTTAATTTTTCAAGAATATTCATTATTATAGTGACCTCCTAATTATTTATATTTATCTAAAATTATACAACATCTTGATTGTAATTACAATATTTAACAATATAAATATGGTTATCCATGACTATTACAATTTACAAAAAATAGTAATAATATATAACATATTGATTAAGGAGTAAATATTTTATGGGATTTATTCAAGATAAATATTATAAGAGAGAAAAAAGAATAAGAAGAAATTACGAGATAGAAGATAAACTATATACAAAATTAGAAGAAATAACAAAAGTATATGAAGTTTCTGTAACTGAATTAATCAATGGCTGTATTGAATATTTAATCAGAGAAGAAAATATAAAAATATATGAAAGAGAAGAAGCAGAAATATCTATTTCACATTCTTTATTAATAAGAGAAAGTAATATTATTGGTTTAGATATATTAAAAAACAAATATGGTATAAATATAACTAAGCTTGTTAATATAGCAATAAGAAACGCATTAGAGGAATTATAATATATTTTTGATACTCTTTGAAGAAGCCTAGAGCAAAATTCAAAATAGCTAATAGCCTAATGAACGTTTTTTCGTGCTATAATTAAGTAACGACGGGCAAATTAAGTTTTTGATACTCCCCGTTTTCGCCCGTCGCTATAAGATATCAAGCACGAAAAATAAAAAAATCAAGGTGGAGATTTCACGAGGTACGAGTGAAATACTACCTTGATTTTTTTAAGTGAATGGAAAATAACCGCATTACTCTCAATCAATTTATTTCTTTAGTCATCTATTGTAAAAATATCATTTGGAGTACATTCAAAGATTTTACATAACTTTTCTATAGTCACAAAATGAATTGAAGTTAAATCACTTTCTAAAATTTTATTGACTGTAGTGTAATTACTATCAAGCTTCTTTACTAACCAATATTTTGACTTACCTTCTTTTTTTAATAATTCTTTTACTTTTAGATATATCATACTAAAATCTCCCTATAATTATTTTATGACATAATTAACTAAAATATAAGTAATTTTTGATACAGTCAACTAAGATTTAACTAATTCTTGACATAGTTATTCATAACTTATATAATTATGTAAAAAATAGGGGGGGTGATAAAATGGAAATTAGGAAAATCGACGAATTGGGTCGAATTGTTATACCAATAAAAATACGAGATGAATTAAATATAATGGAAAAAGACGAACTAGAAATTTATAGCGAAAATGACACGATTATTTTAAAAAAAATACATAATTAAAAAATAGCAAAAGGGTTTATCGCTTTTGTTCTCCCTAAACAGATAATAAAAACAGATAGCTTTTTACTATCTGTTTAGTGCAAAAACTTATACGGCGCTCGTGTTGCTCCCCAGCATTGCACTATCCTCCATATAAGCAAGAACTATTTTATTATATTTATTAAAAATTAAATATATTACATTTTATTAATAAACTACTAAAAAGGTATATATTTAATTTTAATTAATATAAAATTTTAGAACTTGTTTATTTTTTCTTTGCATTTTACTTGTGTAAACTTGAAAGTAGGTAACTTGTTTTATTGTGTTGTCTTTTAACAGTATCAGCTATGTAAAAGCTTGTACAACCAAAAACGGCTTGATTTCAAGCTTTTTTGACTGTGTTGTCACTTCAAAGGTGTAGCAGAGCAGAAAGCTAAAGCGACGTATGAATATTTATTAGATCTAATTGATGATCCGGATGTAGCCGGGCCAATTAAATTTCTCAGGGAGCGTGAAGTAGTTCATTTCCAGAGGTTTGGAGATGCGAACCGTACTGATTTAAGTGGATTTTCTTATGAACTCTCCTCGCTTGTGGCGAGGGAGGGTTCATTTCACGAGGATGTATAGACTTTCGTTTAAATGGTAATAATACCCAATAAGGAGATATTGTCAAATATCAAGCATAAATAAGTATGACATAAGAGCATGCAGACTTATCTTTGTATAAACAATACTCGTTTATGGCTGGACAATCAGTCAATGTCTGTTCTTCAGGGTAATCTTAATATAAAGAAGAGATATGTTTGTTAAAAATCGTTTACCCCGTCTGTTGTGGAGTTGACATCCACAAAAAATTTGTTGTTGCCTGCATTGCTTCTAAAAATGACAAAGGTGTTACCACGTACAAAACCAGTCGCTTTTCAACCTATACGAATAGTCTGAAATAACTGTCGGAGTAACAAGCTGAAAAGCTTAAAATTATTAAACAGCATTTCGATGCTCTCGCTTCTTGAAAAACAACTTAGAAACATTGATATTTTCCCTTTCGAAGACCTATACCAAAGAAATTAATTTGATTTTGACTATTCCGTCATTCAAAAATCCTTTTTCTGCTATTGCGATTATTTCAGAAATAGGCGTTGATATGAGCGCGTTCCCGACATCAAAACATTTATGCTCTTGGGCAGGACTTACACCACAAAACAACGAAAGTGCCGGGAAAAAGAAATCGGTTTGGATATCTCGCGCAGGGGTTTACATTAAACCTCTTTTGGTTCAGCCTGCCAATGCTGTCGTTACAAGCAAGAAGCATCCTGAAATATCGCATCGCTATCTGTCAATTAAAAAGCGTAGGGGGCACAAAAAAGCTATTATCGCTATTTACAGTAGTCTCCCCCTTTAAAAGAACAACATCCACCACATTACGTTTTTCAACTGCCTCGTTCTTTATTTTTTTAATGATTAGTTGAACGCATAAACTACCCATCTTTTCAACAGGCTGCGCGATCGTAGTTAAAATTGGTTTGAAAAGAGTATTGTCTTGTATACCGTCATATCCTATAATCGCCAACTCATCAGGCACCTTGATTCCCAGTGAAGTAGCCTTGGCATAAATTTCAGCAGCCAAGAGGTCATTTTCAGCAAATACAGCATGAAAATGTTCTTTCTCCCTTCGCCGAAATAATTCGTCAACCATAAGCGGAAGGTTCGTGATGGGATCTTGCCGTAAATGTGGGATATATTTTATTCCGTATTTTTTTAGACCGTTTTGAAAACCCGATTGCCTATATTTTATTTCGGTATTTATTTTCTGATTATATGTACCGAAATAGGCAGCGGCATTATATCCGCAGTTCGAAATATGTTCGGCTGCAAGTAATCCGCCTTGATAATTATTTGACGTAACATAAGTAACATTTTTCTTAAAGATACGGTCAATAAATACAATGTTATTATTTTTATTATCAATATGTCTTTCAATGTCATTGTAGCTTATACATACAGCCCCGCTGATTTTATTTTGTTTCAACATACTCAGGTATTCAATTTCTTTGGACGGCAAGTGTGAAGAGCTGCACATCATTGTTTTATATCCATATCGATCAAGCTCTGCTTCTACATAAAATGCAAGTTTTGAATAGAATGGATGCCATATGCTTGGTACGAATATAGCAACAATTTTGGGGTCTTGTGATTTAAACATTCTAGCTGTCTCGTTTGGTACATACCCCAATTCATTGATTACAGACATAACCTTCTCTCGGGTCTTTTCACTAACAGGCCCGCTGTTATTCAGAACTCGTGATACCGTGCCGGCGCCTACGCCTGACTTTTTAGCGACATCGGACAATTTTACCAATCGAATCTCCCCTTTACAATCATAATTTCATTGATATGATATGAAAACTGTTTAACCCACAAAAATATTAAAAAATATTCCCATTTTTCTATTGACAATGAAATAAGATTGTGATATATTCAAATTAATCAATGGAATCCATTCCACTTTCAAGCTATTAGGTTATATTATACACGAGAAATCATTATAATACAATATGAATAGTAAATTTTTATAAAGAAAAGTGGAATCCATTCCAATTGCGATTAGATTGTAAAGTATATGATTAGGAGGGGATAAGAACAATGGGAAAACTCAGCAAGTCTTTGAAGTTTGTCACACAAAATTTCCAGCTATACCTCATGATGTTGCCAGGGCTTATATTGCTTATTTTGTTTAAGTATGCGCCAATGTATGGGCTCATTATCAGCTTCCAAAATTTTAATCCAAGGAAAGGTATTTTGGGCAGTGAGTTTGTAGGATTGGCTCATCTCAAGAAATTTTTCGCTTTGCCAGCATTTGGGTCATTGATGGGGAACACCTTGATTTTGAGTATTCTGAGCATTGTTATTGGTTTCATCGCTCCAATAATTTTGGCGTTTTTGGTGAATCAAATCAAATATGCAGGTTTTAAGAACAAATTGCAGCTCGTCTTCTACGCACCAAACTTTATATCGACAGTTATTGTCTGTGGTATGCTATTTATTATTCTTGGTCCAGTTGGTCCGGTCAATGCCTTTTTTGAAGGGATAGGGAAACAAGCGTTGCCTTTCATGACAAGTACAGAATGGTTCAGACCTGTCTATTTAATCAGTAACGTGTGGCAAAGTACCGGATGGGGTTCTATTATTTACATTGCGGCGTTATCCAATGTAAGCCCCGAACTTGTCGAATCAGCAAAACTGGATGGCGCAAACATTTTACAAAAGATTCGTTATGTTGACTTTCCAGCAATAAAACCGATCGTGGCTGTTTTGTTAATATTATCGGTTGGTGGAATCATGAGCATAGGCTATGAAAAAGCGTTTCTTATGCAAACTGGACTCAACATAGGAACATCCGAAATCCTCCCCACCTATCTGTATAAGCAAGGATTGCAAATGGGTGATTACAGTTATTCCGCTGCTGTCGGGTTGTTCAATTCGGTGATTAACCTAATCTTGCTTGTTTCTGTGAATTTAGTGGTTAAAAAATTTAATGAAGGGGAGGGACTCTAAAATGAAAACGATAATGAAAGATTTCAAACGTGAATCCGGCATAGACAAAGTAATTGTCATCTTAATCGGAACATTGCTTCTTGCTTTGTTTTATTCCAATTTTTACCATTAACTTATGTCTTTGTTGCATCATTTATGGATCCTGACCAGCTTTTGAGCAGCGGGATGACCTTTAATATTGCGGATTGGAATTTAGACGCATATAAAAAGGTTTTAGCAGATGATTCTATTTTAAGCGGATTCATTATGTCGATGTTTTACTCCTTTGCCTTTTCTGTGATATCCATTCTTGTCACCGTCACAATGGCTTATCCGCTGTCAACACCCGGATTTGTTGGCGCTAAATTTGTCAATACGCTACTCTTGATTACTATGTTTTTTGGCGGCGGATTAATTCCTACATATTTACTTATTAAAGACTTGAATTTGTATAATACGATATGGGCGATTCTGTTACCCGGAGCGCTTGGTGCATGGAATGTTATTCTTGCCAGAACCTTTTTTAAAGGGTTGCCACAGGAGCTTAGAGAAGCGTCCATGCTGGACGGCGTCACAAACTTTCAATTTTTTATAAAAATTGCTATTCCACTTTCAAAACCGATTGTTGCTGTTTTGTTTATGTATGCCTTTGTTGGGCAATGGAATTCATTTTTCGATGCAATGATTTATTTGGAGGAAAGAGCTTTACAACCCTTGCAGCTTGTTTTGAGAAGAATATTGATTCAGAACACAGTGCCTGAAGGCATGATTGGCGCACAGCAAGCCATGGCTGAACTCTCTAAATTATCGGCCATGATTAAATATTCTACTATCGTTATATCAAGCGTTCCTCTGCTGATGTTATTCCCCTTCTTTCAAAAATACTTTGAACAGGGAGTTATGGTAGGCTCACTTAAAGGCTAGGGAATAGTTTGAAATATAAAATGCAAGAAAATGAAAGTAAAAATTAAAAAGAAGGAAGATGTAAAGATGAAAAAAAATATTTTGGCTTTATCCATGGCGGCATTAATGCTTGTTTCAACAGGATGCAGTGGAACCAATGCTGAATCGCAGTCAAAAACATCACAGTCGGCCGGGACCAGCGGGCAAACTACCACAACCGACGATAATGCCTCAAAGGACATCACTTTTCCCCTTGAGGAAAAAGTAACTTTGACAATGTTTACACAATCCTCTGTTTTAGCACCGGCAGACCCAAATGATAAACTGATATGGCAGCGATATGAGGAAAAAACAAATGTTCATATAGAGTGGACTAATTATACGCCCGACGTCTTCGCTGAAAAAAGAAATCTTTTGATGGCTACGAGCGATTTGCCTGATGCAATTTTTAATGCCGGTCTTTCCAATTATGACATCCTGTCATATGCTAAGAATGGTTCGATTATACCTGTAGAAGATTTGGTAGATCAATATATGCCGAATTTAAAGGCAATATACGATGAAAGCCCTGAATATAGGAACGGAACGACTGCGACTGACGGTCACATGTATTCATTTCCATGGATTGAGGAATTGGGAGCTGGGAAAGATAGTATCCATTCCCTTGCCGCAATTCCATGGATCAATACAACTTGGCTTAAAAATGTAGGTCTTGAAATGCCTACCACAACGGAAGAATTTACAGAAGTTCTTCGTGCCTTTAAAAATCAAGACGCTAATCAAAACGGTGACATGAATGATGAAATTCCGATGTCATATATGTTTACAGATCCTGGAAATAAAGCGAATAGCGTTTTGTTGGGCGCTTTTGGCTATGGTGACAACGGTGACCGTTATATTGTAAACAATGACGAAAAAATCGTGGTTACGTTTGCGGAAGAAGGCTATAAAAATGGTATTTCTTGGATTTCTCAGTTGTATAGTGAAGGTTTGATTGATAAAGAAATCTTTACCCAAGACTGGAATACATACGTCGCAAAGGGTAAAGCGCAAAAATATGGCGTATATTTCACATGGGATATGGGCAATGTTTCAGGTTTTGTAAGCGGAGATTATTCTGACCCGGATAACATCGTATCTGATTATGCGCCAATGCCTGCTATCGCAGGACCGGACGGACAAAAAAATATCGCCAGAAGCAACGGGCGTGGTTATGACAGAGGCCGAATGGTTATTACGGCAGATTCAAAAAATGCAGAATTGGTTGCAGCATGGACTGACGGTCTTTATGACCCGGTACAATCTCCACAAAATAACTGGGGCACATATGGTGACGAGACTATGGCCAATATCTTTGAATTTGACGGAACGATGCTAAAGCATTTGCCTCTTGGCGACACATCTCCTGTTGAATTGCGTGAAAAAACCAGTGTTGGCGGGCCTCTTGCCATTTTGGATAAAAACTATGGAAAATATGTCACTGTGCCCGATGATGCTGCATGGAGAATGAACATTATCTCAACGGTTTATGTGCCGGATATGCATGAAGATAATATATTCCCTCCTGCATTCATCTCACAAGAGGACATTGCTGAAATCGTGAATATTGAAACACCTTTAAGAGAATATGCATTACAAAAGGAAGCTGAATGGATATCAAAAGGCGGCATCGAAGCCGAATGGGATTCCTATCTGGCAGAATTAGAAAAATTAAATATGTCAAGGTATATTGAATTGTTCCAAAAATACTACGACCAAAATGCGTACTAAAAAATAAGTATAGACAAATAGATAAGACCTTTCCATTCCATTAGGGGAAGGTCTTATCAACAATTTAAGGAGAATAACTTATGGTTAATGAACATGGACTCGAAAAGGCAAACCAATATATTGGCAAAAACAAAAGTAAAATTGACAATAAATACCGTCATCAATTTCATTTTATGGCGCAAGTAGGTTGGATAAATGATCCTAACGGCTTTTCGTTTTATCAGGGAGAATATCATTTGTTTTATCAATACTATCCATATGGTACTACACACGGTCCCATGCATTGGGGTCATGCGAAATCAAAAGATTTAATTATGTGGGAGCATCTGCCTGTTGCATTAGCTCCTTGCGATGCAATAGACGAAAAAGGTTGTTTTTCCGGCACAGCCATTGAAATTGACGGAGAGCATATCCTGATGTATACTGGTGTTGTACAGGACGAAGCCAATGGCATAAGACAAAGGCAATGCATTGCTAAAGGGGATGGAGTGATTTATAGCAAAACCCCTAATCATGTTATTACAGAAGATAGTTTACCTGACAGCATAGCAAAATCTGATTTCAGAGACCCTAAAATTTTCAAGCATGATGAAATGTTTTACTGCATTCTCGGTACAAAGAGTATCACGCAACAAGGATGCTTGGTTCTTTATGAATCGACGAATATATACGACTGGAAATTCAAAAACATCTTAAATATGTCAAGAGAAGTGAATGGTGGCGTATATGAGTGTCCCGATTATTTTACGCTAGATGAGAAAGATATATTTTTGATTTCACCACAATATAAAAAGCCTCAAGGATACCGTTATCACAATATTTTTTCTTGTGTATACAAAATTGGAAAAATTGATTTTGAAACAGGGTTGTTTGATTTAGAAAAAGAAGAAGAAATAGACAGTGGGTTTGATTTTTATGCGCCCCAAACATTATTGGATGATAGAGGCAGAAGGATCATGATCGCATGGATGCAAATGTGGAGCCGAAGTATGCCGTCTAATATTGAAAAGCACAATTGGGCAGGCGCTATGACGATACCAAGAGAAATCATGCTTGTCGGCGATAAGTTGTACCAATATCCTGTATCAGAGTTTAAAGCATATAGAGACAAGGAGTTTGTTTTGGAATTGGATTTTAACGGAGAATTTAGTCATAATGAGTTAATGGGAAAACATATTGATGTAGAAATTGAAGCAACCTACGAAGAAGATTGTTTATTTGGTATCAAACTATTTCAAGGGAAAGAAGCGGAAACCATTTTTACTTTTGACACAAAAAATAAAGTTGTTATATTTGACAGGAGCAACAGCGGTTTTAAAATTACCGGTGACAAGTATGAAATTTCCAATTCAGGAATACGTACAGTGGCAATTACTTGTGATAAGACAATAAAAGCACGGTTCATATTGGATAATACATCAGTTGAAGCCTTTTTCAATGATGGAGAAAAAGCCATGACAGGAAACATATATTCTGGAGAGCAGGATAACGGTATTTCAATTTTTTCAGATAAGCAAATTCATATTAGCATTCATCAATACCAATTAAAATAAATTTATTAATATACGCATGATTTGTGAGGAGTGATAAATATGTTTGATGCCATTAGTATAGGCGAGCTTTTAATTGATTTCACACCAAATGGTTTCGGCGCTAATGGAAATCCGTGTTATGAACAAAACCCGGGTGGTGCGCCGGCAAATGTTGTAGTCGGAATGGCTAAATTTGGAATAAATACTAGCTTTATAGGTAAAGTTGGAAATGATAGTTTTGGATTCTTTCTTAAAAAAACACTAGAAGATCATGGAGTAAATACAAGCGGACTTATAATAGATGAGAAAAACCCTACTACACTCGCTTTTGTACATATTGATGCAGATGGTGACAGACACTTTAGCTTTGTAAGAAACAATTCAGCCGACGTGAATTTAAAACACGAAGATATTCAATTCAAGATGATTGAGGACTGTACCCTAATGCATTTCGGTTCCGTGTCCTTGACACATGAAAACACAAGATTGGCTACATTTGAAGCTATAGCCTATGCGGAATCCAAAGGCAAACTCATTTCATTTGACCCAAATTACAGGGAATTTTTGTGGGAAAATGATACATGTGCTAAGCAAGTGATTTTGACTGCACTTCAATTCCCTCAAATTGTGAAACTGTCGGAAGAAGAATTATTTTTTCTTACAGATGCTACAGAATTGGAAGATGGTATTCGTGAGATTGTCTCAAAGTATACCATTCCTTTGCTTGCCGTAACGCTCGGCGAAAAAGGATGCATATATTGTTTTAAAGGAAATATCAAAAAAATAAATACAATTTCTATAAAGGCGATAGATACATCTGGAGCTGGGGACTCATTTTTATCGGGCTTACTTTATTGTATTTTGAAAGGTAACAAAAGCCTAATGGAATATGATGAAGACGAAATAGAATATTTTATAAAGTTTGCAAATGTGTGCGGAAGCCTAACAACAACAAAAAAAGGAGCTATTCCTTCCATGCCAAATATCAACGAAGTTTTGTCTAGGCTTGAAAGTTATGAATTCCCCATATGCTAAGGAAGAGGTATAACAGCGTGGAAGGAAATAACCGCGGAAATAACCGCAATGAATGCCCTAAAAGGTGGGAAATCAAACCCGTATCGCTACGGAAGGTCGCCGATAATACGGCGGCCTTCCAGTTGCAATCAGAGTGTTAGAAAATATTCAATTTCACGAGAATGTTTATACCGTTAATTCAAAATCCAGTTTTCCCCGCTCTGCACCATTAATAATAAGCGTAATCGAATGAGTTCCAGGATAATGTTTCCTTGTACTTAAATCCGCAAAAGAATGCTTCCATTCGATTTTACGTAATCAATCCCATATTCCAGCCTTGCCTTTGTCGCTTCCTTTGCCCCAAGCGCAAATGAAAAAGAAATATCCCCTCCAATCGAAATAGACGTCGCCCCTAAAACAAAATCTTCAACCTCTATGGAAGTGACATCATCGCATCCAAAAAGAGCCAACATATTACGATTATCCTTTTTTAGCAGTGTTCTGCATCCATGTTTTACGATCCAATCAGTGTATTCATTTTTACCATACCAATCCTTTGCCAGCTTTACAACTAAATCTGGGTGTGTTTTGGAAATGTCGTTTAGATTGTTGGCGACACTCTTTTGTACATGCTTTGACGGATCGTTCTTTAATTGATCCAATATGGGTAAGATAGGTACAGGGTCTTTTATAAAACTGGTTAAAAGCCGGCGCCCACGGCAACGCAGAGCGGCAGCCTTCACAGGCAAGTCTTCGGACGAGTTCATTTTCATGTTTAGACCAAGCATACATCTGCGCCATCATACGTTCTTCATGTTTGATGATAAACGGTCTCACCGCTAATTCCGAAGATGCATATGGGGTATATCTTTCTAAGGCAGCTATAGATATATCCCAATTTTCTTCATCCTGACCATAAACCTCAATAAAATCCGGAAAGAAAAAGACAAAACCGTCCAACCAACTGCCATAGTTCATTACCAGTCTATCCATAATGCTAATGGTTTCCCTATAATCCGACGGCAGATATCTCCCTAAATTCGTACTAATCTGCCGAATTCTTGCTTTTAACTCTAAATTATCCCATGTCTCGTTAATTGTCGATTTTAAAAATTCGTCTACTTGAAATGCGCTATAAACTGATTGAGTATCCAAGGCGAATCCAAGGCGAATTTACGAAGCGAATCATGATTGTACATGTTTTTTATTAAATCCGACATGTATTTACTCCTCCCTGTAGTATGTCTTTAGGATATTAACCCTGCAGCTTGCCGTCCCCACCGATTAAAAGCAAATCATCACGCTCTCCCGCCAATTCTGCCAGTCGATTAGTAAAGCCGCCGATAGAAAACAATACAAACTTCTCCCGGCGCTTTTCTTTATTCCACAGCACAAGTTCTTTTTTACGCAACAAGTCATAAAATACATCGGCATCCGTCGGTTGGGTACGATATTTACACTCCGCAAAAACTATATCATTGCCAGTGCTGTCTAATGCCACGATGTCAATTTCTTCTTTGCTGTTCCACCAGCGCCCCAATTTATTAAATTGCAACTCACCTGCGATAGCAAGCCGCCAAAGCTCGCTTCGGCAAACGGTTTCATAAATATGCGCCACATGGTTGTCAATGAAATTAGCTTTGATTCTTTCCATCACATAATCAGACTGACCGAGTTCTATCCGTCCACGTTCCGGGTAAACAAACCGAAACCAGAAGCGTAGGAAATTATCTTTGATTTGATACAGGCTCATCTTGCTCTTTTTGGGATTATTCTCAGTCACGGGAACCTCGCGTTCTAAAATATCCAAATCAATTAGCGTTTTCAGTATTTCGGAAGACTGGTTTGTTTTACGCCGATATCAGCGCAGATTTTCCCGGTTTTCGATTTCCTTCCGCGATGCTTTTTATGATAGAAAAATAGCTGCCGATTTCTTCAACTTCACGGCGGAGTAAAAATTCCGGTTCCTCGAATAATAAACCTTCCGGTGACAGCATCAACCGATTTATTTCATGAAAAAGATTCTTTTTCCTATCAAACAATTCGATATATCTCGGAACACCGCCGGTGACGGCATAATGCTCAATCAAATCACGATAAGGCATATTTTCATAAAATTTATCATAATGCATGAAATCAATTTGTTTCAGCTTGATTTGTCCTGTCCGGCGACCGTAAAGAGGACTATTGTAATTCAAAGTATATTTTTCCATCATGTTAATAAGCGAGCCGCACAAAATCAACATAATGTTTTGATTTATAAACCATGTATCCCAAATCCATTGCAAAATGGATGGGAACGCCGGATTTGCATTTACCATATAAGGTAGTTCGTCTATAATGAGCAGCTTTTTTTCATTTTGATTGTATTTCAAAAATATTTCAAACAAGTCTTTCCAGTTTTTAAACGACACGTTTTTCAGGTACTCTTGCCCGGTATATTCAGAAAGTCTTCGGCAAATTTTTCATTCCAACTGTTTCATTTTCTTCGTTGGCCAAAAAATAAAATGCTCGTTTATCTTTGATAAATTCATTTATCAGTGCGGTTTTACCCACTCGTCGGCGTCCGTAAATAACCATAAGAGACGCCCCATCAGCGGCATATTGTTCTTCCAACGCAGCAAGTTCGCGCTCACGGTTAATAAACCTTTTCATTATTAATCAACTCCTTATAATATATTATACCACAAAGAATTATTCTGTCAAGAATTATTCTTGAATTAACTCATATAAAAACCGTCAAGAAATTTCCTGACGGTTTTTATATGTTCCAGATTATCTTGGTATCGCCACTTTCACTTATTATAATCTTATGTATCATTATCATGGCGACCTCTTTCTTTCTGCTGTAATCGGCAGTTTTCCATGACTTTGCTAAGTTGACTACGACATCAGTTTCATTACCGCGACTTTTCAATTCCTCTAATTCGGTCATATAGTGCCAATCTTATCCCTCTTAAGTTGAGTAGCCTTTTGGTTGGCAAGTGCCAGCAAGTCATCATTGAAGCCGCCTGATAGCATAGTATCTATAAGCTGCTTCTCTGCTCTTTCAACTTCTTGATTTTCAGCTTTAAATCGTTGATTTCGGATGTATTACTTTGCTTGCTGTAGTACGCTTTGTTTCTTTTAATTCCGATAGTTTAGCATCAATGCAGTCATAAACCATATTTCCAAATCCTCTGCATATATGGATACCTTCGTTCCAGTACAGCTTTTCTTATGAGACTTGCCGGTACAGTTGAAATACCGTCTCATTTCACCGCTCTTGTTGATTTTACCCTTAATGGTAGTCATAGTATGGCCGCATATTTCGCATATAATTTTACCGGAAAGCCAACTTGTTTTATTGCTTATGCTATTTCCTATTTGCTTATTTTTCTCAATTTTCCGTTGACATTTTAGCCAAACATTAGAATCTACAACACCGTTATGAGTCAAAGAACCAACTTCATATCAGACCAATCATCGTTTTCGGGGTTATGCTTGGTGCGCCCGTATAACTGCGCCCCATATTCCCCGTAAACATCTTCATATCGGTTATCATCTGAACACCATGCCGCTCATAATAATCATACATATCGGAATCAGCCTTAGCATATATGGGATTCTTCAGAATCGTGGACAGTTTTGAGGTCGTCCAGTCACTTCCGTTTAAGGCTTTTTGTCCTCGGCTATCAAAATATTTAACAACCGTCTTAGGGAAACATTTTCCTGTGCGTAAACCTCGAATATGTACCGTAGTTGTTCAACCTCAGAAGGTATGGGGTTAAGCTTTTTGGTTTTGATATTGTTTATGACTGTTGGGATAAGTTCGAATCCGTAAGGCTGCCGGCCTCCCATGTAAAAGCCCATTTCGCTCCGGTGGGCGTAGGCTTGGGTAATACGGTTGATGATGGACGTTCTTTCAAACTCGGCAAACACCATTAAAATCTTTACAATCAATTCACCATAAGGGTGAAGATGTATCAAAGGATTCCTGCGAAGATACAAATTCAACTTTATTATCCTTAAATCCTTGCAAATATTTAACAAAATCGTTTAACGAGCGGCTGATTCGGTCGAGCTTGTAAACAATTACTTTGCTAATCTTTTGCTGCTGGACTTGCTTCATCATCTTCTGAAAACCATCACGGTTGATATTACCGCCGGAATAACCGTTATCCACAAAGATCACTATCTTCTGCTCCCGTTCATCCGGTTTGATAACGACTTACAATATTCAAGCTGGGTTTCACAGCTAATACTGTTCTCCCGCTCAACCGATTGTCTGGCGTAAAGCGCAATAGCCACTTGACACACCTCCCCTCATGATTAATTTTTAAGTACAACTGTTATGCCGGAATACGCTTACCGGATCTTGTTAGGGCATTGACCAGTTCTTCAACTATCTGTTCCTTGTTGCTTTTATCTTTATTAGGAAATGCTAAGGTGTTCTACTTTGTGATTAATATTCTTGATGTCTGTATACTCCTTTTTCAAATTAGTCATATGATATCCTCCTATATTGCCCCACAAAGAGGCGTTGTGTTTGAATTTAAATCTATTCCGTCTGTTACAATGATATGATTGAAATTGCAGCAAAGTTCATGGTTGAAGAGATTCAGGATGTCCTTTTTTGTGTATGGGAAGAAGCAGGTTAAAAACTGTGATGGTGTAACTTTGATGTCTTCCCGTTTGTATTGCCGGTCGTAATAATGGCATTGCTTGACAACGCCGTTACCATCCTTGTAATACTCAAGTTCAACGTAAATTGATCTGTGGAGCTTGTTCTTCAGCCGTGTTTTGAGGCGTACAGGCAAACCGTTGTGTTCGTCGCCCTCTCCAACCATAATCAGAAAGCGGTATTTTTTGTCCTGCCTGGTTCTTCTTCGCTTGCAAATATTCATCAAGAGATAGGTCGGCATTGTCGTCCCGGATAAACTCCACGCCATAAAATTTCTTGTCCAGTTCTGCTTCGATTACTGATAACAGATCGTCTACTGAAAACTGGAATGTTTGTAGCTTCAGCGGCTTTGAACTATAACGTGCCGCACCATCTCTGCCTTGGTTGCGGTCTGTATAAAAACAGTCCGTTATGGTGCAATCAGAACCATCAACTTCTAACAAAAGGAACATCACGCGGCCATGCTGGGTTTTTATGATTGTTCTGAATGCGTTTGCGGGGCCGTTACCGGTAAATGATTCAAGCTTTAATATACTTTTCTCCAAGCTATTCACTTCCTATCATCGCGATTTACACAGAAAACAATTTGAGAACGTCGCCTATCCCCTCCAAAAAATCATTATTAGATTGATTTGCGCTTGCGATTCCTACATGATTAGAATATATAAGCATAAGCGGCACTAATGTTATGATTCCTTCCTGCCCGATAGTAGGGGCTGGTGCCATATTATTTTGAAATTACAGTTGGAGATGGCGATGAATGGACTGTATTGTTCCAACCTATCATCTACTCCCGGCGTCCGTTTGGATTGTTCTATCTGATATACAACGGAGCTTACATCGGTATCGACAATTCTAACGGTCACGCTTGGGTAGAGGAATTTCCCGCCCGACCCTCACTTGATGGAGTACAAAGAATGGCGTGATGACGAACCTTACACCAGTTCATCTGACGAAGAAAACGAAGAGATTGCAGGTATATCGGCCCTCACCGACATACCTGCTTTTTGTTTGGCTGAATGTTTTTTGTATAGAAAAGCCTCTGAAGAAATGGGGCTTGAAGAAGATTGTATTACCTTTCTGCGGCCTTTTAAATTCAAGGATGTTAAATGTATTATGGTATCTGCAACAGCCAACAAAACCGTATGTGAGCATGTATTTGGTGCAGACAAGGTTCAGTTCTATGAATGTAAGAAGGCTGCTCTTACAGGCAAACTTTATCAGTTTTATGACCATTCCATGAGCCGCAGACATGTAGCCCAAAACCTTGATGTGTTTGACAAAATAAGGGATTGGTCTGGCTTTGAACACATGATAACCTTTAAGAAGTATGCAAAACTTGTCGGAACCTTGTTATGGTTTGGCAACTTGGCGGGAATTGATTACCTCAAGGGGCAAAACATAAATGTGGTTGGCACACCACATTTCCCGGAGTTTGTTTATAAGTTACTACCTCATGCACTTGGTTTAGACTTTGACCATGACGCTATAATGAAAAACATACCAATCATCCGTAATGGTTATCAATGCCACTTTATGACCTTTGAAGATGAAATTTTGCGAGAATTTCATCTGTGGATGGTTGAGAGTGAACTGGAGCAGGCTGTAGGACGCGCCAGGCTACTTCGGTGTGATTGTATTGTGTATCTTTTTTCTAATTACCCTTTGGAACAAGCGATTATGAGGGTGTCTGAATATTAAACTAAATTTATATCAACAAACAAACCACTATCCCTAAGACTCGCTGGGATGGCGGGTCTTTGGGATTGCTGTGATGGTTGTTTGGAAAATAAGGTTAGGAGTAGATGAGGCAGCCATCCGGTTACGCTGGTTTACTTTCCTCTCGGATTATTTTAATTATATGTTTGCCTAAAGGTTGTTTTTATATAGGTTAGTTTGCTTTTCAAATAAGTGGCCATTAAATAATACTGGGAGCGCATTTCATTAGCCAACTGTTGGTAACAGCATAATAAAAAGTGTCATTTCCATAACAATAATGTAAAAATTATTTGTAGATGGAGGTTTTTACTATGTTCCTGCAAACCGCATTTGAGCTTACATTGACTCTTGATTCAGGTAAATTCACCAAACTCTATGACCGAGCTTATAGCACATTAGAGCATGTGGATGAAAACAAGTATGCTGACTATGAACTAACGGCCACAGGGATAACGGTTGTATATTGCGATAGCCAGTATAAAAAGAAAATCAAACTGATTGTGAACCCATGCCGACTGCTGGACACTGACAAACCGAACCTAGATAAGTTAATCTATAAGTTGGACAAGAGGATTGAGCGTTATTTTGATAACAAATATCAGTTAGACGATTTTGAATTATCAGGAATGGGTCTAACAGTTGATATTGATGTCCGCAGCAGCGAAAAGGTTTTTGACTATTTGAAAGTCTTACGTCGCGTCGGAAAGGTCAAAGGGTTTTCGCCGTCAAGAAATAATTGGCTAGATGATGACAATAGCTTCTGTCTTGATGGAAACAGCAACGGCATTAAATTTATGCTATACGATTTGGAATCCATGCTTGGAGAGCAGGCAAGCGATGAATATTTTAGTAGCGGACAAACATCTATACCGGAGGACTGTGAGGGTCTGCTCCGAGCAGAAGTTAGATTGACGAAGCCTAAAGCCGTTCGAGGACATACCAATAAAGCATCTGTGTCTAAACAGATAGCCGACTTGTACGCCAGTAGGCAGCAAATATTTTTTGATACATTTCTGAGGATAGTGCCTTTTGGCAATTTTTATAAGAAAGATAAAGCCGAAGAGATTATCAGGACGAAGGTAAAGGATGCGACAATTAGGCGTAAAATGTTATGGCTAATGGAGCTGGTGCCTGAGAAAAAGTCGTTGCTACTGGCGCAGAAAGCTTTGAACTATCGCAGGATTGATAAAGTCATGAAAGCTTTTTTTGATATTGAGGTCGCGCCTATCACCATCAGCAAACGTCATGATATTAAGAAGCTTGATAATCTGTATGAGTACATGTGACGAGCGTGATATAATGTGATATAATTGCGCTAAAGCGGAATGAGGGTGAAATCAAAAAAAGTGGCCGAGACATTTAAGCGTTGCTGGCTAAGTGTTCTAGGGAGCAAAAACAAGAGTGTCCCGGCATATTTTTCGGCTTACTGCAACACCCATCAAACCCGCACCGCATCAGCGTTTTAAGGCTGTTACTTAAATTGATAACTTCGGTGAGGCGTTGGAGATCGTTGAAGATTATATGAACAGCAAAAGAATGTTTTATAAATAAATTGGATCAATATTTTTTGTCTTCTATAAAAAATAATCTGTTAAAAGTAATAACACAAAAATTATAGTAATTTCAAATTTCATACACACTTAAGAAAGTACGCCGAAATTAATCGAATAGTATTTTAGAAATTTCTAGCCGTTTTAGGAAGTAATTTCCAAAATACATTCGCTTATTAAGACGTATTTCCTAACTTCGTCGTTATGTTATGGTGAAGTATTCGTGATAAATGCCTTATTATTTCGTTGAAATTCTGAAATTTCTCTAAATGATTATAAGAAAAAAACTTATAGATTTTATAAAATCTATGAGTCAGATTGTTGACAAACGGCTCCTTGAGATAACATTTTCAAGAAGCCGTTTGAATTTTCGTTGTTATTTTTTCTAAAGCTTCAAAAACTAATGAAAATAGCTGTAAAAGTAAAGGGGTTAGCCCATTCTTCCACAACCTATTTGCCAGCTTTTTTACTATCATCTAAAATCATCTTTGCGATAGCGGGGATTTTGTATCCGGCATCAACGACTACATTTTTAATGCTCTCATATTGCGTTTTGAGTTTGTCATAAAGTAACGGAAATACTGCTGAATCTTGTAAGTTTCCGGCGGTTGTTTCAAATCCTAAAATATAGTTATTCCTATCACAAGCGACATTAGCTGTATAGGCAAAGACTTTCTTATGTTCGCCTTTATGGAAAACACCGGAATCGGGGCTGGTCGTTCACTTCGTGAACTGCTCCCCTCTGCAACCTAGGTCAGTCGTGCTTTGTTTGATCTCTTTTATTTCCAGTTCGCTGTTATCTTCTTTTAACGGCTTTTTTCCATGTTCCCTCCTCACCGTCTTTGGCTATTTCTTTTTGCAATTCGGCTTCATAGAATTTTGCCGATTTTTCTACAATCGCTTTTTGGTACTTGTGATTGTTCGCATTCGCTTTAATGTGAGAACTATCTATAAATACGTTTTCTTCATCAATGAAACTGTGTTTTATGGTTTCAGTTACTACCCTACCCTACCCTACTCTCGTAAATATTTGCTCAAATAAATCTGTACCCTCAAAACGCCTTGCATCGTTTTTACTAAAAGTTGAGAAGTGTGGTATCTTTTCTGTTAAGCCATAGCCAATATACTATCTGTAAGCAGTATTAACCTCTACTTCTTTTATCGTTTGACGCATGGAACGAATACCAAATAGATATTGTATGATATTTAGTTTAATTAAAACAATAGGGTAGGGTAGGGTTGGGTTGGGTCTATGCTTTCTTTGCCCAAAGGCAAATAAAGGTCTATGAATAATCCATGGATAAATCTTAAATCTATTGACTTTTCAAGTTTCCGCACCAGGTAGGTCAGATGCCCTGCCCTTCTGGTACCAGATTATCCAAACTGCGCATTTCAACCTGATATTTGTCTATCGGATTCTTAATTCCCATCATATTTATCACCCTTGTTATTATAGCATAAAATATGATATATTGGTGATTTTTGAATAAATAAAGCGCATATAACCGATGTATATACGCTAAAAATTTAACAGTAATCGTACAATGATAATGAAGAAAATGCTTATTATATTTATTAGTCATTCATCAAAAAAACGTTCAATAATATCGTTTGTAAATTTTTCAGCCAGAAGATATGTTTCATGCATATTTGGAACTCTCATTTGACGTTCATTCCCCCATATAATAGCATTGGAGATGAGTTCCCGATATTCAGGAAGAAAATCCATAGCCCAACGAGTACCTCCAAGTTTAGATGTTTGTTCGCCATTTTTTAAGGCATAAAGTGCTCTGCATGAAGTCAATATTACATCAGCTTGACCGTAAGGATTATTCTTGCTTTCTTTTATGCGTTCATTAAAGCTGCGCACATAGTTGCAAATTTCTTGGATAAATTCCGATTTTTCTATGCGTGGCGTGGTATCACTTCCGATTTATCAATCCCAAAGAGCCTTATGGCATATTCTTGCACACAATACCATTCATCAACCCATTCAATCCCTGCATCAATGATATGAAGCGGCTCTCCGGGCGAGATATTCCCCATTTTAGAAGGAAATAAATTTACGAAAATGACTTAATCCATATAGTGAAGCGTAATGCACCTCTATACGTCCTCTCCATAACGGGTTTGTGTTAGATATATCTTCATGCAGAACTTGCAGAAGTTCAATTTCTTCTTGCCTAACCTCAGAAGTAATTGCACATATCGTATATAACGTATCTATATCACTGCAAACAGTGCCAAAATCGCCCCAAACCAACGAGCCGTACAAATAGAAGCCTACCAATTTATCGCCAAAGATACGCTCATGCACGTTGAGCATTTTTTCAAGTATACTGTTTACCTCAGCATGTTGTGTCTAATTCATATGTATGTCACTCACTTTATCAAATGTAATTTTTCTGTACTACCACATATTCTATACTACACATAATCCCACTAATGTTATTTATTTTATAGCACCATTATTTTAAAAAGGCTATCCGCATATCAATGTCAACAGCCTGACTCATAGATTTTATAAAATCTATGAGTTTTTTTCGATTATTTTAAAAAATTGTGTATTTATTTGTTGTATTTTTTTGACCATAAAAATATATGCAAAAAATAATTCTACCCAGTTCATATTAAATTCATATATAATGATTATGATTCAATAAATTTATAATGATAGAAATTCCAGTTCGATACTTTTTATTAACTATGGCGATTTTAGAATTTTATACAGAATTGCTATAAGATCTTGGAAAAAGGCTATCAAAAAAATTATGGAGATGGTATTATGAAAAAAAGGAGTATTATAACTGCAGCAGGAGTAGTTCTTGTAGTTGCCGTAGTAGCATGGCAATTAATAGTTCCTGCATTTGCATCCAAGGATACTTTGGCTGAGGTAAGAACATTCAGTCTGGAAAAAACTACGTTGACTGACAGTGTCAGCGTCACAGGGACTGTAGAGAGTACAGATGCAAAAAATGTTTATTCTACACTTACCTATCAGATCAAAGAAGTGAATGTTGAAGTCGGAGATAAAGTACAACAAGGACAGGTATTATGCAGTCTCGACACAGAAAGTTTGGAACTCGACATAGCGCAACAAAAAGCCAACTTGGATAATACACAGAAAAACAGTCTTGTTCAATTGGAAAGCAGTCAAAGAACATATAACGAGGCACTTGCAAATATTTCAAACGGAACGAACAGTCAATTGGTTAGCGCAGAGTCATCTCTGAAAACGGCAAGCCTTGATCTGGAAAATAAAAAGAAGCTATACAACGAAAAGCAGGAACAATATGACAACGGTACAAACAGCCAGTTGATTAATGCGCAAACTTCGCTAAATTCTGCAAAGCTGGATCTTGAGGACAAGACGAAATCGTATAATGACAACAAAACATTGTATCAGAACGGGATCATATCCGAAAGTGATTACAATAGAGTAAGTATGGCATATGAAGCTTCCCTAAATACTTTTAACAGCGCACAGGCAACGTTGGATGCTCTTAAAATAACATTAAAACAGGAGTTGGATCAATCGAAAACAGCTCTGGATGCCGCACAGAATTCTTATGATAACGCACGGGCAGCTTATAATACAGCGCAAGTGAGTACCTCCCAGGAAGTAGAAAAGCATAAATCCAATCTGGAGAGTACTATAATTTCTGCAAACACGGATGCACAGGTGATTGCGATCCAAAAGCTGGAAAAACAACTGAAAGATTCTGTGATTACAGCGCCGATCAGTGGAACAGTTACAGCTGTATATGCGAAAGAGGGCGCTTCTGGCTCCGGGTTACTGTTTGTGATTGAGGATACTGATGATTTGAAAATCAAAACTCAAATCAAAGAATATGACGCTGGTTTCGTACAGCCTGGAATGATGGTTACAATCAAATCTGATTCGACGGGCGACCAGGTTTTTGATGGAGAACTAACAAAAATTGCTCCCACCGCTATGAAGAACAGCTCAGGCCAGTCCATTAGTTCAACTGATGTACAGTTTGAGGCGGAAGTTACTGTAAAATCAGCGGATACCGGACTCAAAATTGGTATGAATACTAGAATGAATATTATATTGCAAGAAAAAAGCGATATTTTTTCAGTTCCGTTTGACGCGATTACAACCAACAGTAAGGGACAGGATGTTATTTATGTTCTGGAAACCTCTGAAAATCAGAATTCTCTGAAAGAAGTGCCTGTAACTACTGGCATGGAGACAGACTTTTATGTGGAAGTAAGCGGAGAAGGCTTGGCAGAAGGATTACATGTGGCCAGCAATGCTTCTAGTGCTAATGGGCAAGGTTCCGGCGGAGAACAGGCCGGGGGATTCCGCATGATGATGGGTAATTAACGGCGCTAGGAGGGAGGTGTGGCTGTATGCCAAATACAATTATTGATATGAAGGATATTGTAAAAAAGTATTATATCGGCACGCCGAATGAGCTGCAGATTTTAAATGAAATCAGCCTTAAAGTATATGAAGGTGAGTTTGTATCCATCGTTGGGGCGTCCGGCTCGGGTAAATCTACGCTGATGAATATCATTGGGGCTTTAGATCGGCCAACCTCAGGCGAATATGTTCTGGAAGGCGCTTCGATCAAGGAAATGGATGATAATCAGCTATCGGATATCAGAAACCAAAAAATTGGGTTTGTCTTTCAGACATTTAACCTAATCCCCAGAAATTCGGCATTGAAAAATGTTGAATTACCCATGCTTTACAGCGGTGTTCCGGGATCACAAAGAATTGCCAAAGCAAAAGAGCTGCTGTCGATGGTCGGAATGGGCGATAGAATGAAGCATTTGCCTAATGAACTGTCCGGCGGTCAAAAGCAGCGTGTGGCCATTGCTCGGGCAATGGCAAACGATCCGGCGATTATTCTTGCAGACGAACCTACAGGCGCGTTGGATTCAAAAACCGGGCGGTTGGTAATGGATTTGTTCCATGAATTGCATCAGAAGCAAGGAAAAACAATTATATTGATTACCCATAACTATGATCTTGCAGAAGAAACGCAACGAATCCTAACCATTGTCGACGGCAGAATTGTAAAAGAAACGCAAGGCAATTCTGGGCCTGTCAGTCAAGAAAATGGGGAGGCGATCTAATGTATCTACTAGAAAATATTTTGCTTGCAATAGCCGGACTAAGGTCGAATAAAATGCGTGCATTGCTAACTATGTTGGGAATTATCATCGGTATTGGTTCGGTTATCGGTATTGTTATGGTGGGAAATTCGCTGACGGCAAGTGTGACATCCTCAATGCAGGAGTTGGGCGCGACAAATATTATGGTTATGATTCAGCAAAAAGCAAGAGATGGAGCGGGTCTTACTACAAGCTCACCCGACGAAAGCGATCTTATTACCGATGAAATGATAGAACAATTTCAGCATATGTATCCAGAAGATATCAGCGCTATTAGCGTAAGCACATCAATGGGAACCGGTAAGGCACAGGATGGTCGGTTATACGCAAATGTTACAATATCTGGCGTCAATGATGGATATGGCCCTGCAAATAATGTAGAAATAGTTGAAGGACGTTTTTTGCAGGAGAAGGATATCAAAGGCAATAAAAGCACCGCAGTCGTATCCGACGATCTGGTAAAGAAAATGTTTGCAGAAGGAGAGGATCCTTTAGGCAAAGAGATAAAAATTCATACTGGAACCGATATTCAAACATACACTATCGTTGGGGTTTATCATTATGTTAAGTCTGCATTTGCCGCAATGGCGATGTCCACCGCAAGTGAAAAAGATACCAGAACAGAACTATATATCCCGATCACCACAGCGCAGGCGCGTACAAATACTCTTAAAGGATATCAGATGGTTACAGTAATGGCTTCGGCAAATACGGATTCCTCTGCATTTGCCAGAATCGCACAAAATTTTTTCAATAAATATTATGAGAACAATCCTCGGTTTGGCGTAACTGCAATCAGCATGGAAACGATGGTCTCCAGCATGGGTAGTATTTTGGGTACATTAAGCATTGCAATTGCTGTAATCGCAGCAATTTCGCTGCTGGTCGGCGGTATTGGCGTTATGAACATCATGCTGGTATCAGTAACCGAACGGACAAGGGAGATCGGTACAAGAAAGGCATTGGGTGCGCGAAAATCATATATACGGATACAGTTTATCGTAGAAGCAGTCATAATCTGTGTGATTGGCGGTATTATTGGGGTAATCGTGGGTGTTTCAATGGGGTATTTGGGTGCGGGAATGCTTGGATATCCAGCATCTCCCTCGATTTCAATTATCATTATCGCAGTTACGTTTTCTATGTTGATCGGGGTGTTTTTTGGGTATTATCCCGCAAACAAAGCTGCATCGCTTGATCCGATAGACGCTTTGAGGTACGAATAATACTAATATGAATCTCAATTTAAAAGGGAGTAATCGAGCAAAAAATGACGGTGATTCTTCGGCATGTCGTATTATGGCTATTTTAAATAAGATTGGTATTAGGAATGATAAAAAAATAAGATGTCAAACTTTTCTAAACGTGCTTAAAGCGTTGCGCGTTTAGAAAAGCTTGTCCTTTAATTATGTCGTTACTCCTAATCTTAATTTAAAAAGGAACAATCAAACTGTGTTACGACTATTTAAAAAAAGATTAGTATACAAGCTTTTGAGTTTTGTGTTTGTATGAAGAATCTTCTGGCGGTTCTTTTTCAAACGTTGAATAACGCTTATGGAAACATATGCAAGGGGTTGTGTGAATGGTCAATATACTTGTAGTAGATGATGATGACAATATTAGAAAGCTAATCAGTACTTTTTTGGAAAATAAAGGATATAATGTAGCTATAGCATCCAATGGCGAAGACGCTTTAAATCTGATGGAAAACATCCATATTGATTTACTGTTGGCGGATATTATGATGCCTAAAATGGATGGGTATGAACTTGTCGAAAGTATCCGGACGATTGACCGCAACATGCCAATATTACTTATTACCGCGAAAGAAGCGATTGATGATAAACGCAAAGGCTTTTTGGCGGGAACGGATGACTATATCGTTAAGCCGATTGAGCTGGATGAGATGCATTTGAGGATTCAAGCGCTTTTGCGGCGGGCAAAAATCTCGAATGAGCGAAGGATTGTCTTGGGTGAGGTAGAGCTGAACTATGACAGCTTTACACTCCGCAATGGTGGCCAAATTTATGAACTACCCAGAAAAGAGTTTTATTTGTTATATAAGCTTCTTAGTTATCCGCAAAAAATTTTTACCCGCAGGCAGCTTATGGATGAGATATGGGGTATGGATTCGGAAGCCGATGAGCGAACTGTTGATGTGCATATTAAAAGGCTGCGTGAAAAGTTTGATAATATCGAAGAATTTAAAATCGTTACAGTAAGAGGGCTTGGTTATAAAGCGGAGCGCTTCTTATGATCAAGGGTAAAGAATATTATACCGAACGGCGGTTTCAGATTAAATCTATGTATGTCAAGCTGGTGGTTATGCATGGCTCTATCATCTGGTTTTCTGGTATGATTGCTTTTGCGTTGATTTTCTTTATAATCAACAGCCAGCACCGTATCACTTTTGATACAAGATTGATCCAGAAAGCAAATGAAATAAGGCAGTTAAACGATCAAAATTTAATTTCGACTAAAGAAGTTTTTCAACTAATGGATGGGTCGGATATTGAATACAGTTTTTATAGTAGTTTTGAAGAGGCTGCGCGATTATTAAAACTGTCTGGTGGTAGGTTTGAGAAGGCTGTGGATGATAAAACTATAATTCATCGGGGCAAGAGATATCCTTATTGTTTGTTTGAACTAAACGGAGAAGTGGTTGCGCTGACAATTAATCCTGCGAATAGTTCTGTATTCTATTATTATAGCGGCATGAGAAATTCGCTGCTGTTTTGTGCTATATTTGCTTCGGTGTTAAGTATCATTACAAGCAAACTGTTTATTAAGCCCATAAGAAAAGTTACAAACGCTATGAAGGATGTGGCAAAAGGAAACTTTGATATAGAATTGAAAACAAATGCGCGGGATGAAATTGCGCAGCTTGTGGATAATTTTAATATCATGACAAAAGAACTGAAGAATATAGAATTTTTGAGAAAAGATTTTATTTCCAATGTTTCCCATGAATTCAAAACGCCTATGACATCGATTAAAGGTTTTGCATCGTTGATTAAAAATTCCAACATTCCCAAAGAGCAGCTGGAAGAGTACGCGGATATCATCATCAAAGAGACTGAACGGTTGTCCAGCCTGTCAAAAAACCTGCTCAAGCTTAGTGAGCTGGATAGTATTGCAATCAATTCTTCCCGCACTTTTTTGCTGGACGAGCAACTAAGAAATATTATTTTGTTGTTAGAATCGCAGTGGAGTAAAAAAGACTTGGAGCTGGATATTGACCTAGAGGAAATCTCGTATACAGGCGATGACGAACTGTTGTCTTTGGTTTGGATCAATCTGATTCAGAATGCAATAAAATTTACTAAACCCGGCGGCTGGATTGGTGTCAGCCTCAAAAAGAATGTTGATGAGATTATCGTACAGGTTTCCGACAAAGGCATAGGAATAGAACATGAGGATCAAGGCCGGGTTTTTGAAAGGCTTTACAAAGGAGATCGGTCACGATCAAATGATGGTAACGGGCTTGGATTGTCGATTGCAAAAAAGGTGGTCGAATTATGCCACGGTACGATGGAGTTTGAAAGCGAACCGGGAAAAGGCACTATTTTTACGGTAATATTACCTGTATTAGAAAATGATTGATGGGGAGAGTAGGTATCAGGGCAGGGTAGGGCGTAAATGCTTTTTGATTCCGGCTCTCCCTATTGGTTCAATTACTAGGCTCCTTTGTAATATCATGTAAACTCAAACGTTTACAAGGTTTTACAAGAAGTCTATTCAACCTTCAAAAAGGAGCTGCTGTTGCCGGCAAAACCCTTCAGCTCGATCAACTGTTTGAGGGTAACAAATTTTACGCCCATGCTCTCCAGTTCTGCGCGCCGGTTCTGTAGGGCTTTATAAGTAGCTAAACCGCCTTCTTCGCCTACATGCCCAATGGCTATGCAGGTGCCAGTCTTGACTGCAATTTCACCGGCCTTGATGAGATTTTTTTCAATCTGAGCTTGGCTGTCCGTTCCGTCCAAAAAAATATCTCTGTCCAAGACAAGCACATTGTTTTCCTCACCGATTCTTTTAACAGGAGACTTAGCTGTGGTTTTGCTGTCAACAATCATGAGGTTTCTTTCTTTTGCCGCCTTGACCAACGCGGTCATAAGTGTTTCGTTTTCCATTGCACTTGAGCCCATATGATTATTGATGCCAGTAACCCCATAGATCTGATCCAGGGAACTATTAATCGCCTCGTAGGCTTGCTCGGCGCTTTGGCCGGTGGAAAGATATACTTTTCCAAGCCAGGAGACTTTTCCTTCCTTTGATTCCATGGGCATATGCAAGATTACATCATTCCCTTTATTATAGATCTTAAAGCTCTCCTCAAAGGTTTTGGGCATATTGGGCATTACGGCGGCTGTAAAAGGAATATCGCTGTTGATGAATTCTTCTGTACCGTTCGAACCATTACCAAAATCGTCGATTACCAGCGCCAGATAAGCCTCACCTCGGACTGTGCCAGAGTTACCATTCAGCAGGATATTGAATACCGTCATGGCATGGCTTGTTTTAAAATATATAAGCATAATAATAATAATAATAATTGGACATAATAAAAATAAGTATTTTAAAAATTGTTCTTTGCTAACGGGAAAAAGATTCATATACATAAAACACTCCTTGTCTTTTTGTTCTATAATCACAGTATATTTTTGACAAGGTGTTTATATGTTAGGAAAACGATGATGCAGAAATAAAAAACTTTGAGAAGAATCGGAATATATACTTTCTTCTCAAAGTTTTTTATTTTTATTGGTTCTGTACTAATCGTAAAATATAACCAGCAGAGAATGTAAAGGGTTTTGACCAAGCGGTGGTTATGTTTTAAATCAGAATTAGTATTATCAGTTTATTCCATCAAAGCCGCCTGTAATATCTCCATTGCGGCGTCAATATCCTGCTTGCCGACGATCAGCGACGGAACAAAGCGAATTACATATGTTCCTGCACCCACCAGCAGCAGTCCATTATCTATACATTTGTTAATGATACCAGCAACTGGGATATCCAGTTCGATACCTTGCAGCAAGCCAACACCCCGAATGCTTTGGATCGAGGAGTTTGCTTCCTTGAGCTTATTCAAAGACTGAGTAAGATATTGGGATTGCTGTTTGACATCATCCAACAGCCCGCCTAACAGTTTATCAATAACCACATTACCTGCTGCGGTGGCAAGCGGATTGCCTCCAAAGGTTGAGGCGTGGTCACCAGGTTTGAAAACGTCGCTGGTTTTTTTGTTTGCCAAAAGCACTCCACATGGCACACCGCCGGAAATGCCTTTTGCAATTGCAATTGCGTCCGGTTCGACACCAAAATATTCATATGCGAACAAATATCCTGTCCGTCCAATGCCGCATTGAATTTCGTCAAATATCAGGAGGATATCTTTATCGTCGCAGAGCTTGCGTACTTTTTGCAGATATTCTTTCTCTGCTGGTTTGATACCGCCTTCGCCTTGTATTGGTTCGATGAGAATACCGCCTGTGTGTTCGGTTATGGCGTTTGCCAATGCATCAAAATCGTTAAAAGGCACATGAGATATTCCCGGCAGCAGAGGATAGAGATCTTTTTGGTATTTTTCCTGACCGGTAGCGGTAACGGCACCATAGGTTCTACCATGGAAGGAATTCTGCATTGTGATGATTTCATTTTTATTCTTGCCGTCTTGGTTACCGTATTTGCGAATGAGTTTTAAAGCGCCTTCCACTGCTTCCGCGCCGCTGTTGCAGAAAAATACTTTCTCAAAGCAGCTGTTTTGTACCAGCTTTTCTGCCAGTGCAACCTGGGGCGGCGTCCAGTAAAGGTTCGAACAGTGGATCAATGTACCTGCCTGTGTAGCGATGACCTCGGTTAGATCCTTATCGGCGTGGCCAAGGCTGTTGACTGCGATTCCGGCTACAAAATCAAGATATTTTTTGCCGGTTTCATCATACAGGTACATTCCTTCCCCTTTCACAAAGGTTAAAGGAAAACGGCTGTATGTGTTCATAATATATTGCTGTCCTTTTTCAAATGTTGAATTCATTGCGGACACTCCTTTTATTTTTCTATTAATGTACCAACGCCTTTTTTTGTAAATATCTCCAGCAGCAAAGCGTGCTGCAATCTGCCATCCAGGATATGTACATTGCTGACGCCGGCTTCTACACCTGCAATACAGCATTCTACTTTTGGAATCATACCGCCGGAGATCACGCCGGATTGGATCAGTTCTTTGATCTCATCTACGCGTATCCTGGACATAACACTGGCAGAATCGTTTGCGTCACGCCGCACGCCCTCTACATCGGTCAAAAATACGAGCTTATCGGCATTTAGTGCGCCCGCTATAGCGACTGCCGCATAGTCGGCGTTAACATTATAGCTATTGCCCAAGGCGTCGCTGCCTATGGGGGAAATTACAGGCACAAAATCATTCTTTAGCAAGGTACGGATCAACGTTGTATCCACCTGATCAACTTCGCCAACAAGACCAATATCCTTGCCGTTGGGACAAAGCTTTTTGACCTGAATCATACCTGCGTCTTTGCCGCTGATCCCTACCGCATGGATGCCTTGAAGGTTGAGCTGCGACACAATCGCTTTATTTAGCTTGCCGGCCAAAACCATCTCGACAACCTCCATGGTCTCCTCTGTGGTAATTCTCAGGCCGTCGACAAACTCGGATTGGATTTCCAGTCGGCCCAGCATATTATTGATCTCTGGCCCACCGCCGTGTACCACTACCGGATAGAAGCCAACGAATTTCATAAGGGCGATATCCTGCATGATGGTGTTTTTGACATTCTCGTTGATTAGCGCGCTTCCGCCGTATTTGATGACGACAGTAATTCCGCTGAATTCCTTGATATAAGGCAGTGCCTCGATCAGTATATTTGCTTTTTCGATATATTTTTGATACATTAATGGTGCTCTCCTTATGAACGGTAGTCTCCGTTAATTTTAACATAGTCATAGGTCAAGTCGCATCCCCATGCCGTAGCGGTTTGGTCGCCCCCGGATAGCAGGATGTTAATCAGGATTTCCTTTTCTTTTAATATGTTTTTTGCGGCGTCTTCATCAAATATGATGGGAACACCTTTGTCCATAAGGGTTATTTCATTCGATTGTCCTTTTTCGTCCGTACTTTTAAATAGGATCGTCACATCAGACACAGCAAAGTCAGCCCCGCTGTATCCCATCGCACATAGTACCCGACCCCAGTTAGCGTCTTCGCCGAACAGAGCCGCTTTAAACAGGCTAGAGGAAACGATGGATTTTGCCAGTTTTTTTGCGTCTTCCTTTGTGGTCGTGCCCTTTACCTGTACTTCCATTAGTTTGGTTGCGCCTTCCCCATCCCGCACGATATCAATAGCCAACTTACGGTTGATGTAATTAAGCGCATTGGTAAATAAAGTGTAATCATCGCTCTCCGCTTCGATTTTGGGGTTTGCCGCCATGCCGTTTGCCAGAATGAGTAAAGTATCATTAGTACTGGTGTCGCCGTCTACTGAGATCATGTTATATGTTTCCTCTACGCTGTCTTTCAGTGCCTTATCAAGCATTTCGCGGCTAATATCGGCATCTGTGGTAACAAAGGAAAGCATTGTTGCCATGTTAGGGTGAATCATGCCTGAGCCTTTTGCCATTCCGCCGATCCGAACCGGCTTGCCGGAGAGCTGAATTTCTACGGAGACTGTTTTTACAAATGTATCAGTAGTCATGATGCCTTCGGCCGCCAGCTTTGCGTTGTATTCCCCATAACTGAGGTGGTCGAATAGGTGGCGAATACCGTTTGTTATTTTATTCATTTTTTCTTCGCCTAGAGGAACGCCAATCACGCCTGTAGAACATACCAGGATTTCTTCGGCCTGACAATCTGCACAATCGGCAAAGGTTTTTGCCAGTGTATAATTATCCTGAATCCCCTGTTCTCCTGTGCAGGCATTGGCGTTGCCGCTGTTTACGACAATGCCTCTTACCTTATTGCCGGATGCAGCAATCTGCATATCCCATAGTACAGGCGCAGCCTTGACGACGTTCTTTGTAAAGCAGCCCGCCATTTCTGTCGGACATTCGCTGAGTAGCATACTAATATCCTTTTTGAAGTTTTTGATCCCGACATGCCCACCGGTTGACTTGAAGCCCTTGGGTGCGGTGATTCCTCCATCTATTATTTTCATATGGTCATCTCCTGATTATAGATTAGTCTGTTATGCCGGAAAAACAGGGATATAGTCCAGTCCTGTTTTCTCATCCAGTCCAAACATAAGATTCATGTTTTGTACAGCCTGCCCTGCGGCGCCCTTTACAAGATTGTCAAGTGCGCCAACCACAATAACGCGGCCTGTTCTTCCATCCAAAGTAAAGCCGATATCTACAAAGTTTGTCGCCTTGACCCACTTTGTTTCCGGGTAGACACCTTGCTTGGTTAGGCGTACAAAATATTCTTCTGCATAGTATTCGTTATATGTATTCTGAATATCGTCATAACGAATTGCTTTGTCTGTCAAGCTTGCATAGCAAGTTGCTAAAATACCACGGTTCATAGGGATGAGATGCGGTGTAAAGCTTAGCTGGATAGCCTCGCTTGCAGCATAGGAAAGCTGTTCCTCGATCTCCGGGGTATGCCTGTGACTAGCGATTTTGTAGGCTTTGATATTCTCATTGGTTTCAGAAAAATGGACATCCAGGCTAACGCCGCGCCCTGCGCCGGTAACACCGGATTTAGCATCAATGATAATGCTGTTTTTGTTAATCAGCCCTTCCTTTAACAAGGGATATAAAGACAAAATGCTGCATGTGGTATAGCAGCCCGGATTAGCAATCAGGCTAGCGGTGGCGATATCCTTGCGATTGATTTCTGTTAGGCCATATATGGCTTGGCTCAGCAGCTCCGGTGATTCATGCTTTGTCTGATACCAGCTTTCGTAAACACTGCGGTTTTTTAGTCTATAATCTGCGCCCATATCGATAATCTTTGTTTTGTTTAATATATCCTGGGTTACCAGTTTGGATGCCACCCCATGCGGCAGAGCCAGAAATATCACATCGCATTCATCTGCCATCGCTTCAATATTTTCTTCACAGCATTGATATTCTGTATGCCTAAAGTTGGCGAATACGCTGCCATAATCCCTGCCTGCATAGCTTTGGCTGGTGACCGGGCCAAGCGTAACTTCTTTATGATTTGACAGGATGCGCATCAGTTCGGCGCCAACATAACCTGTTGCGCCAATGATTCCTACTTTCATGCCGAACCCTCCTATGACGATTTATCCGCCGCTCTCGCAAATTGATCTGATCAAAGATCGAGACATCGAATTTGAAGCAGGCTGGATAAATAATGATTAATAATTATACATTTAAAAAATATTTTATGCAACTGTTTTTTAAAAAATAATTAATTTATTTTTATAGAACCTATTTGAAGTCCAAGAAATAAAACTTTTAGGGCAGTATATTAGTTTTTGAATAAATATATTTTAGAAGAAGAAAGAGTTTATTTATAAAAATACATTGATTTTTTAATTATATGATTGTATAATAATACATAGTCGCGATAGCGAAGATTAATTACAGCGGCGTAGCGTTGTTGTATACAAAACTTTACTCTCCATCAAGGAAAATACAAAGTAGAGTTTTGCGTTTTGGCTATGAGGATACTCATGGTTATCAGATCAGGAGGATTGAATAACGATGAAAGAAAAAATTGTTTTGGCTTATTCCGGCGGATTGGATACTACGGTAATCATTCCTTGGCTCAAGGAAAATTATGAGGAATGCGAAATCATAGCAGTATGCGTTGACGTGGGGCAGGGCAAGGAAACAGACGGTCTAGTGGAAAAAGCCGAAGGCATGGGCGCATCCAAAGCTTATATTCTGGATGTAAGAGAAGAATTTATCACGGATTATGTATACCCTATGGTAAAGGCAAACGCAGTGTATGAATCCAAATATCTTTTAGGTACTTCTATTGCGAGGCCATTGATTGCAAAAAAACTGGCAGATATCGCATTAAAAGAAGGTGCAACCGCAATCTGTCATGGCGCTACAGGTAAAGGTAACGACCAGATCCGTTTTGAACTGACGATCAAGGCGTTTGCACCGAACCTTAAAATTATTGCGCCATGGCGCACCTGGGATATCCAGTCCAGAGAAGACGAAATTGAATATCTGCTTGCCCGCAACATCGAAGTGCCCATGACGAAAGAGCAGAGCTACAGCCGTGATCGCAACCTATGGCATCTAAGCCATGAAGGGTTGGAGTTGGAAGACCCAAAAAATGAACCAAATTTCAATCACCTTTTACAACTGGGCGTATCTCCAGAAAAGGCTCCTGACATGGCTACATATATTGACCTTGAATTTAAAAAGGGTATTCCCGTGAAGCTGAACGGAAAAGCGATAACGCCGATTGAATTGATGGATCAGTTGAATATTGTAGGCGGAGCAAACGGCATCGGAATTTGTGATCTGGTTGAAAACCGTGTTGTAGGGATGAAATCAAGGGGTGTATACGAAACTCCTGGCGGAACAATATTATACTATGCTCATAGAGAATTGGAATACCTTTGCCTTGACAAACAAACTACTTCTTATAAAGAAATCATCGCTAACAAATTTGCTGAGCTGACATATTCGGGCGAATGGTTTACGCCACTAAGAGAAGCGCTTTCCGCATTTATTGATTCTACGCAAGAAACTGTTACCGGCAAGGTACGTTTAAAATTGTATAAAGGAAATATCATTTCCGCCGGTTCCGAATCACCTTATTCCCTGTACAATGAAGATATCGCTAGCTTTACCACAGGAGAATTATACAGCCATGCGGATGCGGAAGGCTTTATTAATCTGTTTGGGCTTCCTTTAAAGGTGCGTGCATTAATGACGGAAAATGCAAATAAATAAAAAAACGGAATAACCAAGACTTCACCCCGACATAAGGAAGTGCATCTAAGCTCGCCTGTATGAAATTTGAAATTAGGGGATTTGTTCCGAATGTCATTAAATTAGGGTAAAACGAAAAGAGTCAGGTTAAATAACAAACCTGGCTCTCAGGCTGTCGAGATTCATATGCCGATAGCCTTTTTAGATTAATTGTGGTATAATTAGCCAGATAATGTGTAGTACAGAAATTTATATAATGATTAACAGGGGTTAATTATGAATATATATTTAGTTCGTCACGGTGACACGAAACTACCGTATTATGGCGATGTTGCTTCTATCCCTCTGACGGATCTCGGTAGAAAACAAGCGGATTTAACCGGACAGCGGTTGATTGTTGAGGATATTGACATCATATATTCCAGCACCATGACCCGGAGGAAACAGACAGCCGAGGAGATTAACAATCATCTTAGTGTACCAATTGAGTATCGTGAGGGATTAATCGAAATCGATATGGGCGAGCTTTATAAACACAGGGACGAAGTAGTAGCCGTCAAGTTTCCAGAGTTTTTTCCGGTGTTTGATAAGCACGAGATTGATATACCGTATCCTAACGGAGAAAGCGGTGGGGATGTATGGAAACGTACCCAAACTGTTTTAGAAGAAATTACCCGACTGGATTTTGAAAACATAGTAGTCGTTTCACATGGGGGATTCGTGCTATCCTCAGTGGCATTTCAGGGTTACCACAGGAAAAACGTTTCTTCTTTGGTTCACCCCCAGTAAACTGCGGTATTACTCATATTAAGTATCAAAAAGAAGGCAGCTACACGCTCCATGTTTTTAATGATTATAGTCATCTTGCGTCACTCCTTATACGATAATAAGCATTTTCTGCAACGCAATAAATCATAAATATTCAGCGCATACATTTCGCATACATTTGAAAAAGTACGCGCTGTTTTTATTGTAAACATCCTACAATCAACAAAATATGCTATAATAATGTGGGTGATGCGTGATGATGGGAAAGAAGAATCCGATAGACAAATATCAGATTGAAATGCTTAGTTTGGATAATATCGTACCAGAAGAACATCTGGTGGGGAAAATTGAAAAGACAATAGATTTAAGCTTTATACATGAACTGGTAATAGACTTATACTCACCCTACGGTAAAGAGAGTATAGACCCCATTGTACTGATTAAACTTAATATCATCCAGTACCTATTCGGTATTCGTTCCATGCGTCAAACAATTAAAGAGGTAGAGGTAAATGCGGCGTATCGCTGGTATATTGGCTACGGTTTATCTGAAAAGATACCGCATTTCTCTACTTTTACCAAAAACTATGCAAGACGTTTTGAAGGTACGGACTTATTCGAGCAAATATTTACAAAGGTAATAGCCTGTATCGGATTGCTTGACAGCGATAAAGGCGTGTTTACACCTTATATGAAGAAACTTTTTATCATTTGCCTAACGGCGGTTATACAAATATTTCTGTTAAGGCTATCGCTGGTTTTATTAGGCGCAGGGCATTTAATATGGGGATTGGCGTTATGTTTCGGAGCAATGAAAACGCCTAAATCCTTACAGGAATTTATGTTTGCATACGGCAACGGAGGAAACATATTAAGCGGAGCAGTAAACACAGGCTACCATGTTTCAAGGCTTGTGCAAATGGTTAAGCAAGTTAAGGGGGGATAAAAGCGTAATGGAGAAAATAAACGAACTATCTAATGTAATTTTACTGCTGATAAGAACAGGCGTAGTCTTTCGGGTTGCTTTTATCTTTTTTCAAATGGTTGCGAATGAGGACGAAGCACAGGCAGGGAAAAAACGGATAAAAAACACTTTAAAGTTTTACGTCATAGCTGAACTGGTTTTTATGTTAAAAGCTTTGATAATGCAATATTATTAAAAGACTATATCAATTTTTACTACTATTTCTCTACTTTATCTTGCAATAGGGAACGCAGATGATATATAATTATTATAGAAATATTTTCTACATTTTTAGTAGTATTATGTCTTTGTTAGAAAATTTATGTCATAAGAATTTTGCTACAATGAGATTAAAATATTTTGGAAAATATATTAGTATAGAAGATTAGTTAGATAGCATTAATTCCTTAGTAAAGTGGGTATGAGTATGGTAAGTATATGGATTTTAACAATATTATTCATTATTAGTCTTATTATATCAATAATAGCCGTAATTTATATATTTTTAGCAGACGAGAAAACAGTGTCTGTTTTAACGTCCATCGGAGGAATAGTCGGTTGCTTTATCACATTTTTTTAATTGAAATCCCTGAACCCCTCATATTTCCGCTTAATAATGAACAACCACGAGCTATGGCAGAAGAAATATTTTTAGAATCAGAATATGGATTGAAAATATATTATTCTCTTGATGGAACAGACCCAAAAGGAGGAGAGATATACTCTGATAAAATTCTATTAGAGTCATCGCAAACGATTGCGGCTAGGACAAAGTTTTTCATTTTTTGGAGCGATATATCAAAAAGTTATTATGACATAAATGCTGATTCAATTACTACATCAACATTGCCTACTCTTTCTGATGCACCCACTCCTACTGATACAATTAACATCTCTAATATTGATTGGAAAATGTGGCTCCTTCCTCTAATCCTCAGCTACAACCTGAAAAGACCGCAGATGATGAAAATGCTACTGCATTTACTTATATTGGTTTAAAAACTATTCCAGACGATAATATTACCAATGTGTCAAGTGAAGAATGGAACGCTGATAATATGGATACGAATGGTAATCATTATTCTGTCGGGTTAAGAATAGGAATATCTAATTTGATTAATTCAATTACTGCTGGAATGTTGGGGACATCATCTAGTAATGTTAATGCTCAAATACATCTTGCAGTAAATGATACCGAATATACTAATTTTTCAGGAAAATTTGTTGTAGATAGGGATTCACTAAATAATCAAAGTACAGCTATTGTATTTATAGAGGGATATGTTAATAATTCTGAGGAACCAGCAATTTTATTTGATGGCACCGAAATTAGTAATAGTAGTAAAGCTATAGATTTTGATATACCAATTAAGGGATATAATAAAATTGTTATTAAAATTGATTGCAGTCAAAGAGGCGAAGTATTTTATTTAGGTATTGTCGACTTGAAACCATATATACAATAATTAATATGATAATCTTTTAAATAATAAAACCATAATACTGTCAAAGACAAAGAAATTTACAAACGTACAAAATAAAATAAGTAGAAAAAACGTTTTGGATTAAACATTCAAAACGTTTTTTTATGAATTTTCAGGAGGAAACCATGAGCGAAAACAGAGAAGAAAACACGAATACCCTTTATATTCCCGTAAACATCAAAACACGCTTTGAATTTTTTAGCGGTTTTGGCTTTACAGAGCTTACAGTTACAGCGTTAATAACGGCTTGCAGTATTATAACCGCTATATTGATTCAAACATTGACGCAGAACTTTTACAAAGGCGTTTTAATCGTTCTAATCACTATGGCGGCTACTGCAATGGCAGTACGAAAAAACGAGATAAACCAATCAGTAACCGATATGATACGCTTGTTTTTCAGGTTTATGAACACACAGCAAAAATACAAATACGAGTATATCAATAAATACTTACACAAGGGGGATTGACTTTGAAATTTCCTTTTTCCTTTAAAAAGACTGATGAAGAAACAAATATAAGGTTAAGGCGCACTATGACAGCAAATGAATTTATCAATGTGAAAGATATTAAAGATGATATTGTTTACACAAAAGATAATCATTTGTTTGTGTATTTAAAGATTCAGCCGATTTCTTTAGAGCTTCTTTCACCAAAAGAACAAAAAATAAAAGGCAAACAATTTACGGCAGAATTTTCAGCAATAAAGAGGATTTACAAACTTTTTTCCATTTCAAGACCCGTTGACGTATCATTTATGCTTGACAATTTAAAGCGGTTACAAATGGAAACTACTGAGCGAAAGCGTAAGGAAGTCTTAACAAATAAAATACGTGAGGTGAATCAATTCGCTTTGTCGGGCGATATACTGGAACATCAATTTTTTATGATATTGTGGGTTGGCAATAAAAAGGACGCTGAACGGGAGATATTAAAGCAGACAAATGAGATTATGGCAAGGTTTAAAGCTTGTGAAATGGAAGTAAGCGTTTGCAGAAAAGGCGATATTGTAAAACTGTTCAATCTTTTTGCAAATCCCAACTATGCACATCTTGAAGATGACGACATACAAGAGCATATACCTTTTGTAACCTGAAAGGCGGTTGACAGCAATTTTCAATCGTCTTTTTTATGTTAAAAATAGGAGTTGATTGTCATAGCTAACGAAAAAAAAGTAGTTCAGATTAATAACGACTTGTTGAACGCAATAACGCCCTTCGGAGGAATGGAGTTTTACAGAAACAAAATACTAATGGGCGAAAATTACACGAAGATTTACGGTGTTGTAAAATATCCCCCTGCACTTCCCCGTGGTTGGGCTTCTAAAATATCAAACTTGCCGAATGTTATCACTTGTCAAATGTTTGAACCATGCGACAACGGCGTATTAATATCAGATTTATCAAAAAGCGTTGAAAAATACCGTGGCATTGTGGAAACAACACGGGACGCACTGGAACGCCAACGAGCCGAAAAATCGGCAGACGATGCGGAAAAGCTTATGCGCCAAATTGACGAAAATGGCGAGGTTGTCGGGTACATGTCAAACCTTGCCATGATAATCGGGCGTGACGAGCAAGCATTAGAAAAATCTTGCCGAAGCTTTGAGGGTATCATGGCTACTCTTAACTGTAAAGCAAGGTTGCTTGTAAACCAAATGAAAGAAGCCTTTAAAACAATAAGCCCATGCAATACGCCCCATGACGAGGTATTAAGGCTAACAAGGCGAAACGTTCCTATGTCGTCATTTATCGAGGGATTCCCCTTTACATCAAACTGTTTTGTTGACAATAACGGCTATCCGTTCGGAAGAAACTCAAAGAATGGCTTAGTAGTCCTTGACCCGTGGATACGTGGCGGTGACAGAACTAATTCAAACTTTGTGATTCTAGGCGTGGCAGGGGTTGGAAAGTCAACCGTTACCAAATCCCTTATGATTTCCGAGTTTATGACGGGTACGGTAAATATAGTAATTGACCCTGAACGAGAATATGCGGAACTGACGAGAAACCTTGACGGTGACTTGATAAACGCAGGGGGCGGAGCTTTTATCATAAATCCTTTACAGTTTGCTAATTGCCACTGCTCAAGGTGCTAACGGTTATGTTCAGATGAAGGCTTTAGAGGACGAGCCTTATGGTGATGGCGTGGATAATGGCGCTGTTGCACAGTTGATGAAGATGGGTCATGAAAACTTTGGAGCAACCTTTAACTTTACCGTTGGGAGTGAAACTTCTGAATATTTCTTATTTGTGTGCCAACGCTGTTTGACGGAAGTTCTGGACAATATCAATTCTCCTGCTTGGCATCATAAATTTGCGGATAGTTATTCGAGTGAAGATGAAGAATAGGCTTGACTGCAAAATAATAGGCTCTTGCCGGATATTAACCGATAAGAGCCTTTGTTTTTAATGGAATTTTTAACTATTCCGCTATATTTATTATGTTCAAGCCTTTCTTTTGGGCGTATGAAACTGTTTGTGCCGTTCCGCTATATCTGCTGATTAAGGCACAAATGCAATGAGAGGAATTTTCAACCATAAAATAATTCCGTAATTTCATACATTCGTCTGTGTATTCTTCTGATATATAGCGAATTTCGTCCGCTTCATCTAATAAATTTTTGTATAAGCATTGCTGTTCCCCAGTCCAACGCTCGTCTTGGTTGCGACATGGCAAGACAAATACAAGCCGAATATGCGTCCCCAACTCTTTTTTAGAAATAATCAGAGAAGCTGCTATTTGGTCAAAACCGATTGCACCGCCAGATAAAAATGTTGTTACGCCTTGGTTTATGAGTGTTTCTATCTCATGGTTAAGGCGTTTTATTATGCGGTCAATTTTCTTTATTGGCAATTTGCGGTGTCCTGTGAAACAGCAAGTATTATTTTTCATTTTATCATCATCTTTCTGTAAAAAAATTTAGGCTATACATAGCCTAATAGTAGCACGCATAGCCTACTATTTCAAGTCTTCTCCTATATTATTTATAGATAAGGACATGGAGATGATAAAATGAATACAGTATTAACAGTAAAAAGTCGTATTTTACAATTATGTGGTGAACGAAATTTGACAATAAATAAATTGGCTACATTGTCGGCATTGCCGCCGTCATCTGTTAAAAATATCTTGTATGGAAAAAGTAATGACCCTAAAATAACAACTATCAAAAAAATTTGTGATGGACTTGAAATAACACTTGGAGAGTTTTTTAGCACGCCCGAATTTGATGCGTTAGAGCAAGAAGTGAAATAGCGGTATGAAAATTTATTATAGGATTTTTCGTTTTTATGTTATACTTTATGGTATAGTTTTATTTTGTACGTTACCTGTTGATTGATAGGTATACGGCAGTATTTATATAATGCGTATTATGGAACATGGTGAGAACATGCTTAAAATTGCTATATGTGATGATGATTCAAGATTTTTAGATAATTTTGAGCAAATGATAGCTGAATCATTTGCAGACAGAGGAAAACAAATAAAGATTTCTACGTTTTCTGATGGAAAAAGCCTGATTGGGAAAGTGGAAAATGAAAAACAGATTTTTGATATCATCTTCTTAGACGTTAATATGCCGCTAATCAATGGTTTTCAAGTGGCACAAAGGTTGCGTGAAGTAAATGCAGCCTTTATTTTGTTGTTTACAACCTATATTGAGCATCAATCTCGCGAAGGGTATCTTTATGGAGCTTTTCGCTATATTTTCAAGAATAATCTTGAAATTGAAATTAATGAAGCTGTTTCAAGTATTATTAAAAAGCTTGACACTTCGGACACTGACCAAGAAGATGTCACTTTCAAATGTAGAACATCGGGCGTTCTTGAGAATTTGACATTGAAGAAAACGGATATCGTTTTTCTTCAAATAGAAAAGACGAGGCGTGTCATTTTGAAAACGGTATATTTGGAATATGAATTGTTGGTAAAACCCTTGTCGGAATACGCTAAACTGCTCAAGCCGCCGGTTTTTGTTCCTATTATGCGCAGTTATATTCTGAACTTTAATCATGTGGAGGGCATCGACTCCGATTCTTTCATACTAACGGGCGGTCTTACAGTTCCTTTGGGCATAAAACGTGAAGTGCGGAAGGCTTCGATGGAAAAATATCTGCATTTTTTAGAGGAGCGTATTTGATTTATGAATATTGGCACAATAATTGGTGTAATTATCGGAATTTTGACAATCCTACCTTTGTATGTATACAAACATTTTTTTATTACAAAACAATAGGATTAAATCAAAAGTGCAAAGGATTACGTCTTGTTTTTTCAATATTACTTTTTGTTGTTATCATGTTTTTATTAACCGTAAACTCATCATTTGGAGGAATACTATTAACCCTTATCTTGATAATTTTGTATCCAGTGTTTTTTTTGGGCTGTAAATTCAAAGAAGGGATTCTCTTTGGAATTTTGAATTGTGCAATCTTTTATTTTCAAGCTTGTTCAGTTACATTATCGTGTCTCCGGTAAGTCAGGACGACTTATATAAAATACCTCTTCCAGACCTGTTGATGATGTTGGCAGTTAGTTATATTGTATATGTTATTTTGGTGTTGGTTATTATTCACTTAAATACAGATGGCAAACGTTACATGCCTCGCAAATACTGGACAGGCATAATGATATGTTTTGCCGTTATTGTCGTAGGCTTATTTATTGTAATCAACTTTGATATTTGGATTAAGGACACTGAAAAGCTTCACGCATATATCACAATATTTACTGTTGGAGTTTTTCTCATCTGGTTACTGTTGTATTTCATTTTATATTTTGTCTGCCGCTATTTTTCTAAAGATACCGAAGCAAATATGTTATCTGTTCAAAACGACATGATAGAACGATATATACTGCGGAAGCAAGAATCAGACGAAAGGATTAGGATACTTAGCCATGACTTAAAACACAGCCTTGTGCAGTGGCGTACGTTGGCTGAGGAAAAAGGCGACACAAGCGCACTTCAATGTATTTCGGAATATGAGCAACAATTATTATCTTCTCTGTTGATATCCGTTGGGAATGAGAGTGCAGGCGCAATCATTAATCAGAAATACTTAGAAGCCAAACAAACGCAAGTAGAATTTCAAGTTGATGGTTTTTTTTTACAAGAACCTGCTTGTGAGCAAGCCGGATTTATGCTCATTGTTGGGTAATATGTTGGACAACGCCATCGAAGCCGCCGCGCAAGTGGAAACAGAAACCTTGCGACGTGTAAAGCTTTCTATAAAACGCAAAGGGAATCTTTTGATATTGATAGTAGAAAATGGTTATGCCATAGAACCTGTTGTAAAGAACGGCGTTTTTATTACGCATAAAAAAGATAAATTCCACCATGCTATCGGCATGTTGAGTATCCGATATGTAACTGAAAAATATAATGGTGTTGTCAATAATTCATATGAGAACAAGTGGTTTAAATCATCTGTTATGTTAAATGGTTATCCGACCGTACTTTCAGACGAAAAATAAACTTTCGTGCGTAAATGCACACAGGAGGTAAGTGATGGTATATAATCTTCCTAATGTGGGTTAAGCAGAGGGGAGATTTTTCGATTATACACCAAAAATGTTGTGTAAAATCAAAGAATAGTTGTGGGTTATATCGGTTAATTATGCCATTGATGCGACTTCGTTTCCACAGCTGCATCAAATAAGCATTAAACAATTATAGTTTTAAAATGCTATTTTACTTGGTTAGGGGGATTTTTTGCATTAAGAAACTAACTAAAAGGCATTAGCTAAAGTAAACAGTGTAATTATATTTTAAGGAGGAGAAATTAAATTATGGAATCAAAAAAAGTGCACCTAATATCAGTGATATTCTCTTATTGTTTGTAGATGACTTTAGTTGGTTTTGCAGTTGGCTTAAATGTTGGCAGTCAATTATTTACAGAAAGACCCGATTTTATTACGTGGATTATTGTAGGTGTAAGTTGTACTTACTTGCGTTATTATACCTTTTGTCAAAAAGAAAGAAAACGATAGGAAATAAAAAATAGCACATAGATGCAAGCTACAATGCCTAATAAGCAGAACGAAACCGTTGCGCAGTGGTAAAAGAAGTTGTCGAAAATCCCTATTTTAACGGGAAAATAATTGATTTCCCATAGGGACGCGCTCTCGTTCTGAAAATTATCTAAGGTCGGCGAATATCATTCGGTATTCGCTATTTTTTCAGCCGACCTCAGATTAATTTCTAAGAGCATTATCAACATATTTCCAATCTATTCTCCACTCGTACAAAATAAAAAGCAGTAGCCTTTTATCCTTTTAGGCAACTGCTTTTTTGACGTATTTATCGGCTTTTCTCTAATAGTTGAAGTGTGTACACGGGCGTACCTAAAGCATATACACTTGAAGCTAAGAACGTAAACATAAATCATCCTCTTTTCTCATAGAATATTTTGTAAGTCACGGGTAAAATGTAAAGCGTTTCAATGATTGTTGCGATTAATATTATATTTCTATAAGCATTTTCGCCTATAACCAACATGATTATGAATAAAACTGTCATTACAGATATTACGCCGATTTTTAACGGTAACTTTTGCTTATCATCTATTGGCGTGTTTTCTGTTGGCGACGGGGCGTATACGATATTTAATAAATAACACACAGCATAAATTATGATTGTCGGCTGAATACCGATTGTAAAATAAACAGATATATAAATCCCTGCTATATAATTAGCGAAACCTATTATCGTGCATAAAGTGTTGCTTTTTAAATGTATACCGTGGGCAAACCGCCTTAGACCCCCGAAAACCGCCATAAATGCCAATGTATAGGGCAGTATTTTAAGGATTAATGAAACAGCTATCAGCAAAACGGTTTTAGTGGTATTGTAATAAATCACCGCCGTACCATACCTTAAAATCTCGTAATCGTCAGTACCCTTTTTATACTCTTTTTTGCTTTTTTGCGCCATAAAATCAGTCATGACCGTTATTATTTTTTCATTCATTGCCTTGTCCTCCGTATAATCAGACATTGCACGAACTTGTCCAATTCAAGATATGTCATATGTTCCATGTTTTCATATGACGATATAATTTTATTTGTAATGTCAAGACCAATGCCGCTATGCCCCTGCTTTGTGGTGTAGCCGAGATTGTTTACAGAGCCTATATCAATTTCCTCATAAACGGGATTCATCACCTTTATCATCACAATATCGTTGTTGTTGGAAAACACTATATGAATAAAACCCTGCTTATTCTCGACCGCATGAAAGGCGTTTGTTATCCATTCATTCAGAATAATAAATAAATCCATTTCAGAAATAAAAACACTTTCAATCATATCCGCTATATCAATATAAATCTGAACATTATAAATATGTTCGGCTCTGACTACAGCGTCAAAAAGTAAATTTTTGATTAACGATATATTGATTAGTGCCAATTGGAGAGTATTAAAACTGCTGTCAATATGAGTTTTATGCAGAGGCGTAATGTACTTATCGTAATAACTCTTTAAACCCTGCAAATCCTCATTTATGATAAAACTGCTTGTTGTTTGATAAAGCTTGTTATAGTAATGCTTTAACCTGATTATATCGTTATATTTTTCCTCAATGATTTTATTATTAATTTCATCATATTTCCGAGACTTTTCAATGGATTTTATTTTCGTTTCCGCTATGGTCAGGTAATATGCCAAATAAAAAACAAATATAATTGCAACCGCAAACAAGAAATAATAAGAAAAATAAATATAATTGCTGTTTTCCGAAACCAAAGCCAAAGGCAGAATAAAAGAGATAAAAATAATGATTGTTGTTTCAACGATAACGCAAGTAATAACGGCTTTGTTGTTGTCATAAAAATATTTGAGTATATCGTTTTTACCGGCAATCCAATAAACCAAAGCAGAAAACAAAACGGACATAAGGGGCATAAAAATATCATAAAACCGCATCTGCATAAAATCAGGAAAAAAGATAAAAAACACGTTTCCTATTATTAAAACATAAAGCGTATAAACCATCATAGCCGACAATGACTTAAACAATGAAAACAGGTATTTTGCTTTTCTGCTCTTATTGACAAAAGCGGAAGTAAGGGTTAAAGGAAAAATAGTAAACGCTTCAGCACTAAGCAGTACAAAGCATAAATAAGTAACGACACATATAAGAAACACCCTTAAAAAAACCTTTATTTGATTGTTTTTTTCCGATAAACCTAAAAGAATCAAGCTATATGTAAAACTGACCGAAACACAATTTAAAAGGTTCATTTCTCAACCTTTCCAGAGCTAAAGGCATTAAGCAACTTGTTTTTGTTTACAAGCGAGTAATAGCAAATATCGCCGTTTTTTGTTGTTATGGAACATGTAGAGTAATGTATCTTAATTATTTCATTTACATTGACTATATAAGAATTATGACAACGTAAAAAATAATCGGGCAACTGCTTCAATAACCTACGTAAGCTTGTTCTAATTTCATAAATGCCGTTATGATGATGAATACATACCTTATTTTTGTTCTTGACTGTTTCAATGTAATAGATACCCTCGATTTTAATTGAAATAGTAGTGAATTTATCGCTGTAAATCAGAATATTATTATTCGAGATATAATTTACAGCTTCTTTCAAAGTATAAACTAACTCATATTCAAATTTATTACTGGATTTTAAAATAAGATTAAACGCTTTGATTTTGTAATGGGAATTAATAAGTATTTTTTCGGGATAATCCGTAATAAACACATTGATTGCGTTTAGTTGGCTTTTGCTTATTACGTCAGCCATTTTAAAACCCAGACTTTGCTCGCCAAACATAATGTCAAGAATAAAAATTGTCGGTTTTTCCAAAAGCTCAATATATCGGCATAGGGCATCAAGGTCACAGGTTATCAGAGCGATATGATAATCTATCAAGCTTTTGGCAATCACATCTTTTATGTATTCTGAAAAATTAATATCATCTTCAAAAATAACTATATCGATCACAATATTTTTTGCATTGACAGTAATTTTGAGTGGCAACCTCCACAGATATATTTATCTTCAGCGACGCTGACAGTGCCTTGCTCTGTTTCACAAATAACGCAGGGTTGAAGTGTAAGCATGTCGGTTTTTTGGTCATAGATTGCTTTAAATTCAATATCCATACTCAAATCGGCTTCCTCAATTAAATCAATAGAAAGCGGCAACATACCGTTTTCTTGAATAACAAAAACATTTGCGATATTTCTCAGCTCCAATAAGTCTGATTGCTCATTGTAATAAACACTGATTTTGTCCCCAACCTCCCAATCCGCAATAGCTCTAATTTTCTCATTTAAACACAATTCGCCGTTTCTATTTAAAGAAACCATTATCCCATTCATTTTAAATATCCTTTCAGTTATATTATTTTGAGTGGTAAACATCACTTTTTTTGTTTCCTTCATTTTCAGAGATTACAATACATATATACTAAATATTTTCCTGCATAATTAGTATATAGCCATCAGATTTAAAAGTCAAGAAAAAGCATAGCTTAAAAGATACCGCAATATATTTTAAGCTATTAATACTATGCTGTAATACATATATACTCTTATTGAGAGGTGATAGCTATAGATATTGATTTGAAAACTGGAAAGCAATTAATAAAATTAGGGCTTAATATTCAATATTACAGAAAATTAAGAAATTTAACGCAGAACGAATTAGCAGAGAAAGCAAATATTAGTGAGGCAGTTATTGGCAGAATAGAAGCATCGAATATTTTTGCTAATCCCAAAACCGTAACACTTTTAAAAATTGCAGATGCTTTACAAATAAGTCCTGAGAAATTATTTGAGTTTAAAGAAGATGTATAAAAAACAGTATCAACAAAATTCATATTTTGATTGATACTGTTTTTTTTGTATTTTTTTGAGTTATCAAGTGTAATTTCTTTTCTGTTTCTAAATATAATCCTTCTCATGTCAATTATAAATATATCCTTGCTAAAAATCAATAGTTTTACACGGAATATTCCAACTATATTATGACTGTACAAGGTTTATATATGAAAATTAATACTTTATTATTATAAGGAAAAGGAGGGGAGAATTATTCCGAAACATTGAATAACCTACACCAAACTAATACAGGGATTAATGATAGCCTGTTACCGTTAAATTAATTGGTACACAGTAGAAACCGCTATTTTGTATGCTTTACGGCATCATGTTAAAACGGTTTTATCAAAGGAACATATTATCAATCTGATTGATGAAAGACCTTATAAACAAAGAGAAGCCCAAGCGGTTATATAGAAACAATATTCCCTTTTTTCGGCGTTCGGTTTATATCGGTCAATGATAATTTTGATACTTTTTCACCTGATATAGATAAAGAAATGCTTGCTGTCCAGCTAAAAATGTTACTCCATGATGTGTATGCTAAAAATACAGCAGTCAACATAAAGGCAGTATTGGACGCAAAACGAAGAAACGGCGAATTTATAGGGAATTATCCACCTTACGGATATAAATTTGACCTTGATAATAAAAAAAAGTTTATACCTGATGAAGAAACCGCACCGATTGTACAAATGATTTTTAAATGGAAGTTGAAAGGTTTAACTTATGTGGGAATTACCAAAAGGCTTAACAACATGGAAATCCTTTCACCAAGTAATTACTTGTACAAAAAAGGGTTACTCTACAATAAAAAGTTTGCAAAAAAGATTTATTGGCAAGAGCGATTTATTAAAAAAACATTAACCAGTCAAATGTATATCGGCAACATGGTACAAGGAATTGACAGAACAGACGCTATTCGTAAACGGCAAAGAAAAAGCGAATCAGAGTGGATAATCGTTAATCCTGAACTATATTAAAACAAGTGCGGAGTTATCTGAATTACAGGTGAAAGAGTTTTTTGATGATGGAGTATCGGGAGCGCATTTCAACCGTCCTCACTTTGATATTATGTTGAAAGAGATAAAAGCAAAGCGTATACAAAGCATTATTGTCAAAGACGCATATGTCAAGAACAGACTAAAATTTTTCGAGGGTCTTTACCTTTCCGTTCTCAAAGAGTTTGGCTAAGGCGAAACTCTCTGAGAACGGGCTTTGATTTATTTTTAGTAGTGGTACATTCAGCTAATCAACAATAACCGAACTCATTTTTTCTCGAAGTTCAATCAAGGCTTCTTTCGGCGTAGTTCTATCGTTGTAGACTTCTGAAAGCACCTCATCCAAAGCTTGATACAGCATAGGCATAATGACAGGGCCAGCGTTATAAATTACATTTCCCTTAGTGGCAGTGTATATCAAATTCACATCAAACTGACCTTTATAATGCTCGTTGAGACGCTGTATTGTATCATCGTCGTAATATGCCGGGAAAAATGCCAGACTGTTTCCAAGTAGATTTTCTATATATCTATTTTCTATAGACTTCATGGCAAAATCTCCACTCAACAAATAATTAAGCGTCTTTAATGCTGCATTGAGTGACTTGCTATCTTTGTTAATAGCTACGAAGCTGTACCGCATATTGAGCATACCTTCATCGCCAGGTGCTACGGGCAACGGAACGATATTCATCTCGAAGTCAACGTAAACCTTATTGGGGCTTTCTTCATTTACACCAAAATTGTCAGCAGTGAATAATTCCAACTGGTATGTGCTGCACATGACCGTAGCAAATTCTCCTGTACTGAATCCCGTATTAAAGACAAAGCGTTGACTTATATCATTGTAACTATTGCCATATCTCCGCATAATATCACAGAATGTTGAAAAATAATAACTCCATTTTTCATTTTCAAAGATAACATCATTTTCGTTGAGTTTTGCATCTAATCCATAACCAAACATTAAAAAATCATCTGATGCGAACACAGTTTCCTCGCCCCAATTTTGGACAACCATTGCCAAAGGCTGAACATTTTCCATATTTTTTGCTTTTATTGCCGCGTCGATGCGATCAAGCTTTTCCAGATAGTCATCCCATGTTATATAATTGTTCGTGGGTTCGATTTCCAGTTCACGTAACAGGTCTACGTTTTCAATAAGATAATAACACTGTTCAATGGTGGGAGATATGGTATAAATTTTCCCATTTCCCTCTTTCAATACTGTGTCTACAACGCTTTTTTGAAGTTGCTCAAGATTTTCAATCTTATTTGTTAGGTCGAGGAACAGTTTTTCTTTAGGTAGTAACCGTAAATAATAATTGGAATCGCTAATAATCATGTCAAGCTCATTATTTTTGAGTTTTTCTGTTAGCCCAGCGATTACTTCATCCTCACTCTCGTCCTCACTAATAACCAACTCAATAAATTCAATTTGAATACCAAGAGTCGTTTCCAATTCCGTTTTCAGGCGATTGTATTTCTCGCTTAACTCAGATAAATACTGAACACCGATTCTAAGCGGTTGTGTAGTATTCTTACTTTCAAAATTAAAGCGCATGACCATTGCGATAACAGTACAAATTGCAATCGCAGTTATCGCAATGAAAATATTCTTTTTCATAAGTATAGCAACTCCCTTTAATCATTTTTAGGCTTGTGGATTATTCTATCAGGAGCGCCTTATCAAAATAGTATCGAAAATCTTATATTTTTCTTATCAAATCAAAAGAATGTTGGTATGCGAAAGTCCGAATTATAATTGATTTCCATTAGTAAGCATATGGAAGCCATATATCAAAGGCTGTACCTTTTTCCGTTCTTCGTGCTGTGAGGGTTCCATTATGTAGCTCAATAATCCTTCGACTTATTGACAAGCCTAAACCGCTCCCGCCGGTTTCAGAAGAACGTGACTTTTCCAAACGGTATAGTTTTCCGAAAATATTCTCCAATTCTGTGTCCGGAATTGGATTCGCATATGTCAATACAGATAGTAACGCGCCGCATTCCTTCCTTTGTACGTTAATATCTATATACTTCCCTTCGGTGGCATATCGCACGGCATTTGTTATAAGATTATCAAAAACCCTTGATAATAAATCGCCGTCTGTTGAAATACCAAATTTTTCGTCTCCAAAATCAATACGCAACTCCATACCAGCGTCTTGGAGTATAGGGAACGCTTCGTCTTGAACTTGTAACAAAAACTTTTCAAGCTGAATATCGCTTTTATCTATTTGTAGTTCAGTCATCATCAAATATGAAATATCAAATAAATCCTCAATCAGTCGTTCCATGCGCCTTGATTTTTCGTAGGCAATAGAGGCGTATTTTTGTGTGGTTTCCAAATCAAGTTTATTTTCGCGGATAAACGTCAGGTAGCCAATAATCGACATCAAGGGTGTTCTTATATCGTGAGCGATGTTTTTAATGAAATCGTCCTTTGATTGTTCCGTAGCCTTTTGTGTTAGCATGGCGTGTTCAACATTTCGTGCCATCTCATTTATTTCTTTTTCCAATACTCCAATATTGTCGTTATTTTTCGTAGGAAGATACAAATTGTATTTTCCTTTGGCAACTTGATTGACAGCAGATGATATATTATCGAGCCTATGTATTGTGTTTCGGCTTAACAGATAAAATATCAAGGCAAACAACCCAACAAATATACCGAGCCATATCATCCACGGCGTATACCTAAATATTATATCCACCGCAATAAAAGCATTGTAAAAATAATCTATCGTTCCTGGAGTTTGAAAAACATATATTATTATCCAAAAGATGATAAACAAACCGATAAGCGACATAACTATGCTTAATAAAGCATACAACATAAATTTCCAACTTAAACCCCGACTATTTTTCAATTTTATACCCCACTCCCCATACCGTATGTATATATTTGGGCTTTCGTGAGTTATCCCCAAGTTTTTCGCGGAGTTTGCGTATATGCACCATGATAGTGTTGTCTTGACTAAGAGCCGCCTCACCCCATACTTTTTCAAATATCGTTTCAGAACTGAATACTTGATTGGTATTATTCGCAAGTAGTTGTAAAATGCCAAACTCTTTTGGTGTGAGGGGGCAAAGCAAATCACCTTTCATAACAGTATGTTCGTTTACGTTAATTACCAAATCTTTTATAACTATCTCGCTATCTGGGTTTGTGTTTGGAGAAAATTCGGTAAACCGTCTCATTTGCGCTTTAATCCGCGCCACAAGTTCCATTGGGTGAAAAGGTTTAATCATATAATCATCCGCGCCTGTTTTCAATCCTATGATTTTATCCATAGGTTCTTTTTTCGCGCTCACTATGATAATCGGTATATTTGACGTTTCCCGTACTTTATTACAAACCGCAAGGCCGTCCAAATTAGGCATCATTATATCTAAAACAAGCAAAGATACATTGTGTTTTTGGAGTGCAGTTAGGCACTCTACACCGTCATAAGCTCTTAAAATCTCATATGGCTCGTTAGCAAGGTATAACGATATTAAATCAACGATTTCCCTATCATCATCGGTTATTAGTATTTTGTTAATATTCAAAATGGTTCCGTCCTCCAAAAATAATCATTATATTAAGTAACCATCAACTGTGTCTTACGTCGCAGTGCAAGAAACGCTTTATACCTGTTTCAGCATTCGACACAACTAACGAAAACTAACTATGTACAATACTACATTATAGCACGAATTGATTAAAAATCCTACGCTCCTTAATAAGATGGGTGACATTGTTTTTTCCAACGCAGACGAACGTGTTCAGCCGATTGTTCTGTCATCGAGAGGTACAAGAGTTCCTTAGCAGCACAAACACGTCGAAACTTTACTTTTGAACAAGATGGCTGACATCGTATTTTATCATCGTTAGCATGATAGCCGCTGCTCCATAGAGAACCTCATATAAAAATGCCTTATTTACATAATGGCGAATATTACGAAAATAAGGTACAAAAATATGGAATCTTATTTACGCTTATGAATTAAATACGTAAATAATGGTAGTATTTTGAGAGGGGGCAGACATGGACGCTTATGTCAAGAACAGACTAAAATTTTTCGAGATATTTTTTCAAAAGGAGCAGGCGGACGGTTATAAGCCATCTGCCTGTTCCTTTTGAAATCTCAATATTTTCGATACATCAAGTACCGATAATCGGCATGGAATAAAATTTTTTCGACACAGGCTTGATGTATTGACAGTTAGTTGTACTTCTCCCTGTCATTAGTGATAAGGATACTGGCTGAGGTTATATATTACCTTCAAAAAATAATCTTTGAAAAATCAGGCGCATCATTTTGTATAATTGTCTCGATAATAAAAGCAATCTCCTCCCTGATGGCCTCGCTTTCTTCCTCTGTGCCACCAAGTTCGACATATACAGATATGTCACCTAATGTAAATGACGCAAAGTAAATGATGTTTCTGATACCCTCACTGTTTTTATTAGTGATGAAATATCCGGCGGATACTGGTACACCATTTATTTGAGAAACCTCATTGTTCGTGTCAATTACCGTATCGGTTGTGGGAAGTCCCGGTGCGGCGAAAATAATTTTTGTGTTTTCTGCTTTCGCCTCAACGTGTAAAAGCGATTTGTCATCATTGTTAAATGTGGCATACGCAGAGGTTATGCCGATATTGCCAAACAACTCCTTGTTTTCGTCAGCCGTTAAGTTTCTTGATGTGACACCTATGCCGAAGTCTACACTGGTGGCTGCTGGTACATCAGATTTATAAAAACTCAATACCCCGCTTTCACCCAAAGCTTCTGTATATATGCTGCTCCTAAACCAATTTGCATTATTTCCAACAACCGCTGTCACCGCAACGAGAAGTACAAAGCAAACAGCAACGGGAGCCAGCCGTTTCCAATTAAAAGTTTTACTCATAATAAACACCTTTTCATTTTTAATTTTGTCCGAATGGTTGCGAACGAGGATTGCGTCCAGCATCCGCTCATCAGCGGTGCTGTCCGGCTCTATTTTGTTCCATGAATCAATGATTCGTTTATTCTTCATTGAAGTCACCACCTAACTTTATTCGGAGGATATTTCGTGCTTCGTACAAATAGTTACGGATTGTCGATTGCGGTTTTTTGAGAATTTTTGAAATTTCAACGCTATCATAGCCCTCATAATAATATAGGTATATTACCGTTTTATATTTATCGGGCAATCCCATCACCACGCTAAATGTGTCGTCGATTTCAATATTCTCTTTACCGTGAAGGTTTTCGTAGTCCTCCAAGTTCTCACGTTTACGCCACCAATGCCGCAGACCGTTTTTGCACAGATTAGTCGCGGTTCGGATAAGCCACGCCTTTTCGTGTTCTTCACTCTCAAAAGCTGTCCCTGCTTTTATAAACTGAAAAAATGTGTCTTGAACAACATCCTCGGTATCAGCAGGGTTCTTCATATAAGCAAAGCAGACACGGTAGACCGTCAATTTGTGACGTTCGTATATTTCCGTAACTTCTTTGTCCGTACGCAACAAAGATTTTGCCATTGCTTTGCCCTCCTTTCACTACTAATACAATCGAGAACGCCAAAGTGTCGGGTGATTTTCAAAATTATTTCCTGTAAGTAAATGGCGGCTCATTTACGTCGCCAAATTATCATCATTTTAGCGATATAAAATACACTCTCATATGGGTTTATATTAAATCTTGTGCAGGCATTTTATTATCTTTAGAACGATGTTTTACAGGAAATGCTCCCGCAAGTAAGCCAATTGTTGCAGGAACAGTAGCTATTATCGTCAACGAAACATATTCATCCAGAATCATTCTACCCCCAAAAACCATAGGTGCAACAAAGGCATGACACAACAGTTTATCCATATAGTGTAGCACAGCCAGCTCGGAATATCTAATCACTGAACTAAATGGACGCGCCAGCCTTTGTTTGGCAAGAAACAGGATAATTTCACATTGTTTACCTCGCGTTGTAAACGCTCGTTAGCCGCGATAAGAATATCCGCGTCCTCGGTGTACTTGGCTCTCAGCGATTTATATTCCTCTTTTGTTAGGTTGCCCCCGACCATATTTTCATACAATCCGGCTTTGAACTCGCGGATTTTATCAAGCTGCCGTTCATTTTCGTCAACCTGCGCCGTTAGGCTGTCGGCAAGCTCGCGGGCAACGCGGTCAGCGTCGAGGTTGGCGATGATGTGTTCAAGCGATGCGATATTTGAAATATGCGCCCTTACGCTTTCAAGAACACACTCCATCAATTCGTCCTCTTTTAGCATGACGGAGTTTTCGCAGCCGCGTTTTTTTGTCGTAGGACACCAATAATAGTAGTATTTCACGCCTTTGTAGGGTACAGTCTTGCGCGTCATACGATTTCCGCAGCAGCCGCAGATAAGTATACCGGAGAAGATATAAACCTTATCGTCATGCGGCGCGGTTCTTGTATCAAGCCGTAATATTTTCTGTGTAAGGTCAAAATCATGCTTTTCTATAATCGCTTCATGCGCTTTTTCAACACGTTTCCATTCGTCGGCGGGCTTCGTCACAAGCTCTTTCAACTTATAGTTCGGAGTGCTGCAAACCCCCTGAATCAACGTGCCGGTATATGTTTCGTCTTTGAGTATGCGAATTACCGTCGTTGCTGACCACTTCGCACCCTCTTTATCCGCAAAGCCTTTTTTCGGGTGTGGCAAGCCACGGTCTTTTTTATACTGATACGGCGAAAGAACGCCGCGTTCGTTTAGCATATCCGCTATCCGTGCCGCGCTCAATCCGTCAATCTTCATTCGGAATATATCGCGGATGATTCCGGCGGGATATTCGTCTATTACAAGCTGATTATGGTTCTCATCAGATTTTTTATATCCATAAACAGGGCAAGCGCCAACAAAATCGCCGCCCGCTCTTTTCGCCGCCAGCGCGCTCCGCGTTTTGATTGAAACGTCGCGGCAGTATGCGTCATTGATGATTGATTTAAGCGATACGGCTAAATCGTCCCCGCTGTCGTTGAGCGTGTCGATATTGTCGTTGATAGCTATAAACCTCACGCCGTATGCGGGAAAGATTCGGCGCAGATAACGTCCTGTTTCAACAAACTCGCGTCCAAATCGCGAGAGGTCTTTTGTTATACAACAGTTGACCTTACCTTCCTCAATCGCAGTCATCATTTCTTTGAACGCCGGACGGTCAAATAGGATTCCCGAATATCCGTCGTCTACCTTTTCACCCACGACTTCAATTTCAGGGTGATTTTTCAAATACTCGTCAATAAGTTTACGCTGATTGGCGACGCTATCGCTCTCGCCGGGTTTATCATCGGCGTCTGATAGACGAATATATTTTATTGCTTTATAAAGTATCTCCTGCATGACAATTCACTCCTTAATTTTCGCAGACTTGCTTGTTTCCGCTATCCGTATACCGACACGCTCAATTCCAAGCGAGCGTTTGATATGCGAGAAATCACCGTTAGTCGAAAGAGTGCCGGATGTTAAAATAGTCGGTATACCTTTACTCCAAATGTCGTTATAAAGCCGCTTATCGAGGTCTTTTGGAATACAGAACCCCTCAATATAAATCACAATCCGCGACCGTTTTGATAACCTGAACCAGCAAAAAAATAAAAAGAAAAAAGCGGCACTCATTTTGAGCTACCGCTTTCTTCTACTGTGTCTATCCTATATTTAGTTTTTAGGGCGTATAATCGCTTCTTTGGGCTGTGTCGGGGTGGATAAATGTAATTTGCAAGTTCTTATTAACTGCGTAATTCAACATCTGTACCAACCCGCTCCGCTCGCTATTAACATGGTCGTGGACGGCTATCAAGTAGTGCCGAACACACATGCCGCTATCATATCAGAAGAACTCTATAAAAAAGCCTTGCATTGCTTGAATATCCAAAAGAGGAAAAGCAGAAGAAGAAACAAAGAGCTTTATACGCTAAAGTAAAATGTCATAATTGCGGTTACTCAATGAAAAGAACTAGCGGAATACACGCAAGTTATTATTGTGAAACTCCTAAATTTAAACATTCGCCGGATTGCGTTATACAACACATATCAGAGGAATCTATAGAAATAACGGTATTGCAGATGATGAAAACGCAAATACAGCTTGCGAGGGAAAAGGAAAGAGAAAAAGAACTAATTAAAAAAAGGCTGAAATCACAGAAAATTGATTTTAGGCAGAAAATAAAGCAATTACAAATATCAGTTTCCAACCTGCACAATATAAAGTTTAAAAATTATGAGTTATATAAAGACGGTAAAATGAACAAAGAGGACTTTACAAAGAAAAAAGCGGAACTTGACATACAAATAGAAAACGCTGAAAATCAGATAGCCGAATATGGAATAGTTTTAGAAAATGAAAACCAACAACAGGAGGATAAAGGTTAAGAACCCATCCTCAATAAATTACAACTAACACCGGACTATGCTATAATATCTCAATGATAGTCATTGGAGATGATATTAGATGAGATACAGCACAGATTTAACGGATAAACAATGGGCGATAGTGAGAGAAATTGTAGGGAAGGAAAAACGCGGCAAGCACTTTGTAAAGCACAGTAAACGCGAACTTATCAATGCTGTTTTATATCTCAATAAAACAGGCTGCCAATGGGCGCTCTTGCCTAAAGACTTTCGGCCATACAAAACTGTTTCGTCATTTTACCATCGAGCCAAGCAATCAGGGCTATGGGAAAAAATCATGTCTGCCCTCGTTAAAAAAAATCAGGAAAAAGCAGGGCGTAAACCTGCGCCTTCCTACGCCATTATAGATTCGCAAAGCGTGAAAACCATGTATGCGTCTGATGAAAGAGGTTTTGATGGCGGCAAGAAGATAAAGGGCAGAAAACGTCATACCGTGACAGATACCATGGGCAATCTTCTTGCTGTAAAAGTTCATGCGGCAAATATCCACGATACTGTGGCAGGTGAGGAAGTTTTTAAGACCGCTTTTGCAAAATATCCATCTATCAAGGGTTGTACCGCTGACGCAGGTTATCGCAAGACTTTCGTAAATGCCCTAAAAATAATGGGTATCCCTGTTGACATTATCGAAAAAATTATGCCCAAGGGGTGGGCGGTATTACCCATTCGCTGGATAGTGGAACGAACCTTTGGTTGGGCGTGCCACTCCCGCAGGCTCTCTAAAGATTACGAGATTTCATGCGTGTCGGCTCAGAATATGTTTATGATTTCTCATATCGCTACGTTGCTTAGGCGTTTTTGAGGATGGGTTCTATAATCCAATACAAGGTTTTTTAAACGGAAACACACTTTTAGAAAACCTTACTCGTCAGATGGCTGATGAATGGATTGACAAAATTAATGTATATGATGATAAGCATTATGAAATTGTTTGGCGGTTTTCTGATTGCTTTATGTAAAATTTCAAATGAATAATTATTAGGAGGTAAATAATGAAAACAAATATAACAGCTCAACAAAATAAAAGCAAGCCAAAGGATACAAAAATAGATAAGCCGATAAAATCCGTTATGTACATAAGAGTTGGTGCAAAAAAACAACTGGAATAAAAAAGTTTAGTCTTTTTCTTAACAGAAGCGTATGATGAATACTATGATTGTTATATCTGTCCTAACAATGATGTCTTGAAATATTCAACAACAAATCGTGATGGTTACAAAGAATATAAGAGCAATCCTGAAAAATGTAAAGATTGTCCGCATTTAAAGCAATGTACGGAGAGTAAAAATCATACGAAGCTTGTAGTACGTCATGTATGGGAGGAATATCTTGAAAAAGCTGAAGATATACGCCATACCACAGGAAGCAAAGAACTTTATGCGTTAAGAAGTCAAACCATAGAACGAGTCTTTGCGGACGCTAAAGAGCTTCACGGTATGCGCTATGCAAAACACAGAGGTTTATCCAGATTGAAGATAGAACTAAACCTCTTATTTACGTGCATGAATTTCAAAAAACTGGCAAATAGGTTGTGGAAGAAGAGTCTAACCCCTTTACTTTTACGCTTGCTTTTATCAGTTCTTAGTGTTTTTCTGAGAAACTATTTTACAAATATCAAATGGCTTCTTGATTTTAAGTAAATCATAAAGCCATTTGTCGACAGCCTGAAACCTTACAAATTAAACAGTTGTAAGGTTTTTCATTTAATGGCTTTAAGCCTGTTTATACTGGCTTATACACCGAAGGATTAACAAGCAGATTAGTACTTATGTATTTTTTATTATGAATTTGCAACCCTCAATAAAGGCATCTTTATATAGCTTAGATTCTGTTTTTGCAATAACACTGTAAACATTATCGCAAAATTGACTTAGTAAAATTTTATCCTCTGCGCTTAGTCTGCTAGATAGCAGGTCATAATGGCAATCAAGTAACTTGATCTTATCTACACCGTTTAAAATTCTTTCACAACGAGCAGAAATAAAATCCTCGAAGTCCTGATCGAAATTACTTTTTTTATTATCCTCTGTTAGCCATTCCTCTTTATCTTCATCCAAACTATACACCGAACCTAATATATCAAAATTTGTAGCATTAGTACCCATCGTGCCGCCTCCTCTATAAATTAAATCAAAATGCTTGTAAACATTTTATTTCAGCCACTTGTTCTTATTATTATACGATAATTCAGCATATTTATCAATGATACTTATTAACAACTTATTCACAACTTATTAATGGCTTACCCATAGCTCCTGCATAGCTTATCCACAATCTTATTAACAAACTTTATCCACAAGTTTATCATCAATACATAAAATTATGACTTAGATTGTTTATTAGCATGAACTCATTCATAGCACCTTCTCTTTCAATTTTAGTTTTCATAAATTTATTTAGCTTGCTCTATAGAAAAAATAATAAAAGGCAGATTTTTTCACTCCTTTTTAGAGATTATGTAGTTAAATAAAAAAACCAATAGTATGTATTTATAATAATACTATTGGTTTTGTTTTACAATAGGTTTTGATCAAATGTCCAGAACCGTGGACAATTTTTTTATAATTCATAACAAAACAAAAAACCTTACCGAATTTCCATGTTAAACTAATAGTTCTCATTCCTAATTAAAATTAAAAATAGTTCTTCTGGTGTCATATCCAACCCTTTAGCAAGCTGACACACTGTGTTAATTCGCGGTATTGTAATACCGTTTTCTATATTGCTGATTGTAGATTTAGTTACGTTTGAGCTAGTAGAGTAGATAATTGCCTAACGCTCAAATAACGATTAACACGCATACAATATAAATTTCTTAGCATAAATCACCTATTGATGGATATTTTTTGGAAGTTAAGAATTAATTTAGGCTTTGAATCTTATAATGTGTGGTTTATATAAAATTTATTCCAGTCATCCTAAAATCCCAAACAAAAAAAGAATGAGAGCTGTCACCAATGTCATTAACTTAGTAACCGGCTTAGACTAAAAGCTCAGTATTTAAGCCAAACATTAATATGTTTGCCTTGTTTTTTTATATTCAATATGTTGGTTTTGGTTAGTAAAAGTTGATATCAGTAATGGAAAAAAATAATCCTTAGAAAAGAGTAAGGGATTCAGTTATATCAAACTTGATTTTATTAAGCGTATGGAAAATAATCACCTTGATTGCTATGATGCTTTGTATGATATATGCGTGAGGCTGATATGGCCTGTTATATTGAATGAATTAACGAAAGTGATGAATTAGATAAGGGCACGTAATAGTATTTAATATTAGTAATTGCATTTATAGTTCTTTAAGTGTATTATTTATATAATCCTGCTAATAAAAGTCAAGCGTAAATTTTGAAAGAATGATTCAAAAAAACCGATTAATCATCCGATCGGATTTCATAATGTCCAGGGAAAACGCACCCTTGACATTATGAAATCGGTGTGTTTATAGAAATTGCAAAGGGGCAGGCAGGAAGCATGAAAATTGAAATAGTAGTCCCCTTTTTCGTCATAGTATAACACGCTGCCCCCACTGTTATAACATCAAGTTTTAGAGATTTTTACTCCGGTAATGTCCAAAAAGCATAAAATTAAACATCACAAAAAAGCCAGCCACTTTTTGTTGCTGACTTAAGGCTTAAAACTGGGGACAGATTAGCTATAAAGCTCTTTTACTCTAACATAATAAATTCTTAAAAATTTATTTAAGGCGGCTATTTTAGCAACACGAGGTGGTTTTCCTTTGGCTTCTTTTTTAACAGGAAGTCATAAACAGCAGTATCTTCTTTGGGTTTTGCAAGCTTCACGAAACAAATGATTTCATATCCTGTTTTGCGAAGCGAAGATAAGCCTCGTTTGGAAATATGCCGGTTCGTACCTGTAAATGTTCCGGACTGAAATGGAGGTGCATCTAAACCTGTATAGGTAACAAGCGTACTACCACTTCACTGTGAAAGCCCCTGACATCTCCAATTTCAGCTATAATTCTGGGACTAAGAATTTTTCTTATTCCCGACATTGACATAACTGTTTCATATTCAGGCAATCCGTCTGCAAGGTCTCTCATTTGCTTTAAAATGGAAACGAGGGTCTTATTCTATGGTATGTAAGACTTTCACAGCTTCTAAAACAAGCATTTGAGTAGATGATGTTTTGAAGACATTGTAGGGATACCGTTTGAAGCTAATTGATAAATAGTT